>JANAVB010019863.1:0-37749 GCA_029216955.1 Iris pallida | reverse complement strand
CCAGCCTACGCCGCAGTGTCGGCGGTAGAACGCTGTCCTAGTTCAACATACATCTAGCAATATATCTAAACAGTTTATACTCACCGAATGGGGGTGACATAGCAGTAATAAACTCAATCACAACTAAGGAAGAGATAGCACGATATGAAATAGAACTCAAGGAAACAAATAGATGAAAAGTAGTCTAAGATAATCCCAGCAATATCCAGAAGTACATGGTCTCAAATACAGAATGAAAGAATATATACATCTCAGAACTCAGAATAAAGTCTAGCTAAAACATGCCTCAAGCCTACATAAAAGAAGATAAGCCTAACTATCTAGTCTAGGCAATCGGGGTGATATCCTCAGCTAGAGCTGGGTCCTCCTGAGGGTCCCGCTCGCAAGTGTCATCTAAGGCTGCCCCGTAGTAAGTATCCAGGCAGGCCTCCCCCTGGTCCTTTGTAATATTTTCAACAGGTCCAGTCAGGACAGGACGAGTACAGTACATCTCAACAGTTCATAGTAGGTTAGAAAATATAATCATGCAGTAAAGTAAGATACAGGTGCTGAAGAATACAGTATGTAAACAGAGAGAAAGAACTGTAATAGAAATATCTACTATAAGTAAGGAACTAACAGTGGCTAGTGAGTCAGAGTACAGGATAGCACATGTAAACGGGACAGATTTGTACATGATCTACACTAAAGAGTTGTACATGATCTACACTACTATAGAATTGTTCACATGACTACTAGCACTCCCCCGTCCAATTAATACACAAGGATCTAAGTAGATTATGTTATTGTACATGATATCACATGGGGCCCATAAAAGGGTGCACATGATAGTATACATGAAGGCTCTGTGAACATGAGAGTACATGATTCACAAGAGTGTACATGTATGGTGAAAGTACAGGAGTACATGATGAAAGTGAAACGCACATGACACAATGTATCCGATGCTCCCGAGGGGGATAAAATCGCATGAAGAGATCCGTATAGTACTAATCCGTGATAATGTCGTGCCATCACAAGTAAAGTAATTTAATGCAGGAAATAATTCTAAACAGGATATGAAATGATCAGAGAATGTACTCTCCTGGTATCTGAGTGTCCAACTGAAAAGTATTTTCCGAGAAGTGGTGTCTGGCTCCTATTCAGAACAGCACAAGTCACAACATGTCTAAATGATAAAATGAAGCTCTACTGTGCATTCTACACGAGTCTAGGTCAAACTAGGTCAAAGTCAACTCTTGGTCAACCAGTCAAACCTAGGTCTAGCAAGTCTAACTAGGCTTAACTAGTCTAACCTAGCTAGTATACACCATACCCTAGTCTATAGGACTCTACAAGTGTATATTTCATATACACAAGGCTACCATAGACTAGTACCTAGGTTATAGGCCATAGGCCATATCACATATAGCCAATACACTATATATCTATATACACATACAACATGTATACCAATAGTAATATTTATTCACATTATATTACATATAGGAATCATACACATTCAATATAACTATAGCTATGTAGGAAACTAGATACATGTAAACATACATATACAAATATATATTAAAAAAAAGAAGAAGGAAATTTGAGAAGTGAATGTGAATGTGTATGTGTGTGTCACATGTGTGGGTGATACAAGGGTGGCAATGTGTGTGTGTGGAAATTGTGAGATGTGAGAGTGTGTCATTAGGTTCAATGTGAAGTTTCAGTAAAAGGGTGTGTGTACATGCCATACCATGTGAGCCTAAATATCATTAGTTAGCATATTAGGAAATAAATTCCCAGGTTTGTGTGTGTGTAAGTTCTGTGTAAGGAAAAATAATCTCAGGTTGCATTTCAGTTAACATATTTTCATTTGAAAGATACATATATCAGGTTTCATGTTTTCATTCTCAGTTTTCCTAATACAATCTAATATTCTCATAAAACAGTTAAGCCCTAAACTAAGTGACTGTCCTCATATGTGAACTGTGGTGTCTTAGGAGTATGTGTGTGTGGGTGTAAATACATGACAGTACAAAAAATGGGATGAAAACCAATTCAGTAAATTCTAAACTAAATATGTATCCATACATAATTTAAATCTAAACTGAAATTTAGGAATTCTCAGGAAAACTCATACACCATATGATTCACACTATTTGAACTCAGGTTTAAACATCTCAGTTTTTCATTTCTGAAACATGAACTTCCCATCCCAAAACCAAAAACAAATCATTGAATCCCTGCTGTGTAACATCACTCAGATATGTTAATACATCATCAATTTTACACATTACAATTAACTCGTATTTAACGCTGTAATTTCAGAAACTGAACATGTATCAGAGAAACCTATTTTGAAATCCTAAAACCAACGAAATTAAAAATCAGGCATGTAGGTGTGTCCCCCCCACATACACACGTGTCCAGGGTGTTATTCGTGTCCACACGAGTGGACACGAAGTGTCCAGCACCCTCGAACACACACGAGTACACTGCTCAGTGCACAGTTTGTGCACAGGCTCGTGTAGCCGTGTCGATCGACCTAGGTCACGACACGAAGCACGTGGGGTCTCGTGCACGTGTCCATAGGTAGCTTAGGTCTCAGGCTAGAGGTTCAACATTCTACATCGAGCACAAAGCGTGTCAGTGTCCGACGCGAAGACCGTATCAGTAGAAAAAATTCGTGCGCACAGTACAGTTGAAAATCAGTACGTGCCTAAATCTGTGTCCGACACGACACTAGGAGTCCTGAAACATGGGGAGTTCAGTCACTGCCCCGAGTCCCACACCAAATTTGGTGGTTCCTAATGGCCTGTGCAGTGATTACTACACGCGTGGCAGCAGGGCACTGCCACCGTGTCTGCACGTGTATGTGCGTGTCCGTTTGGACAAGAGGATACCAAAACTTCGACTCAGTCCTCAGGATTCCTGATCTACAATACAAGACCTAATTTTCCTTTCAATTAGTGTTGAGAGAGAGAGAGAGAGAAATATATATGTGTTTATGTGTTTACTATAAAGAGAGAAAGAGAGTATAAGAATAGAGAGAGGGAGAGATATTAGAGAGAGGGGGGGGCTTGTACTGTCGGCTGCAAGGAGGGGTATGTGTGTGTAGGTGTAAAGTGAGGTGGTGTGTGCGTGTGGGTTTGTTATAGGAGAGAGAGTGTGTATATATATATGTATATATATATAGGAGATATTTAAGAGAGAGAGAGAGGAAAAGAGAGATATATTTTAGTGAGAGAGAGGGGGGGTCGGCTGCCATGTAGGATATTTGTTTAGGTAGAGAGAGAATGAGAGATGTATTTATATATATATATATGTGTATATATATACAAGAAATAAAAATGAGATATTTGTAAAAATAGAGAGAGAAAGAGATATTTTCAAAATAGGAAAAATAGAAAAATTATGTGGGGGTATTTGGGCAATCATGAAAGAACAATATGGTGCTTGGGCTCGGGTCCGGTCGAGCCGGGTCGGGTCAAAATCGAACCGGATGCAATAATTGAATTTAAAATAGGTATTTATAATCATGGGAAAATAAATAATATACGGGGACTCCAATAAATGGGACACAAGTTTCATGTGGGTAGTAGGCTTCGTGTGGGCCACGTCCATACTTTGGGTCGACTAGGTTGGATCGATGTCGGGTCCCGAAATTAAATTGGAAATTAAATCAGGTTTCACGGCAGAAAATAAATCGGCCTAAATTGACCCGGAAGTTGTGCGAAGAAAATGAAGCACAAAATGGAGTGTCTGAGGGACACGAAGGTCATGGGTGAAGAGCATCTCGAGTAGATCATTCATGAGAAGTTGATTCTGAGAAAACGATTGGTCTGGTGCTCCTAAATTAAAAGTCACGGTGACGTGCAAACGATGATCAAAGATAAAAGTGTGAATAATTATTCAACGATTAATTGGTCTAAGTTGACCCGAAGTTGCACGATACAAAAAGAGCACAAGGGAACGAGTTCAAGTGGGATACGATATATCAAAACGAAGATAATCTTGTCTACTTCAAAACTCGTGAAGAGAGTTTACAGAGATTGGTATCCCTGACGCTCCAGAAGTCAAAGTCATGGAAAGGTACATTAATGATCAAAAACAATTAAATAATAAAACACTTATCGAAAATAATTTATTCAGAAAAAATAAAAATAAATCTAAAATTCAGGGGGCTTACATCCTACCCACCTTACAAAAATTTTGTCCTCGAAATTAAAAATCATCCAATAGGTCAAACTATAACATGTAGCTCCTCCTACGATACTCAATCTGCTACCCTTATAATCATCTCTTCTGTTTCTCCTTACAATCTTTTTGGTTCAGGTTCAATCAAAGTCCTTCTATCATAAACTACGCCATACATCCTTTAGAATCTTCCATACTAACATAAAATATTTATGTATAACCTAAACTATAGGTCATTTTCTGGACATGTTTATAAGCCTAAAATGCTTAATCATCAACCATATTTTTAACCTCAATTGTAAATACTGGATTTCCTTATCATATCCTAAGTATCCTTATTTCATCAATCCACAGTTCCTTGGCATCATTTATCGTCAATCCTTTCCTACAGTTTCTCCTTAAAATTATACGTTCAATTCTTATTCCTTGGCGTAGAGCCTTCTTTTTTTTTACTCAACAAGTCCTCTGAATATAAATCCTCGATTTCAAACCTCCCGATTTATTAATTACCCATGTACATGTGTCTTTGTCTTGTTCCTTGTCTTTTTAACTGATATCTTTCCGATCTCGCGCAATACGATAACTCATTCTAATTTATTCTATACCATTCCACATATCGATATACCCTTTAATCACATGTAATTAGCTATAGATAACCAACCAAAATTCTATAAATGCTAAATCCTCAATTTGTAAATACATGATTCGGATCCTCATTCTGTAGTCACAACAATATACAATCTCATTTCTCCATCTTAGATACCCTATCATCAAGTCATACTATCAATACAATCATTCTTAATGGTTTCCAAGTCTACTACAGTCAGTCACTTATACTTGTCCTATAAGCTTAATTTAACCAGTCCCTAGGAAAAGTATTTATCACAATCACACAATACATCTATAGTTATACTACAGGATCAGTCAACAAGGTTTGGCTATTTCGGCCGTCTATCAAGTAGAAGGTAACAAGGCCTAAGACTGGGTCAAGCAATCCATAACAGTATTCAAACAAGTTTAAAGGTCAAGCAAGACAGAAAAGTTTGTTGGAATATCTCCAAGAATGGTACGACAACGAGATTTATAACGAGAAGAATTATCCAAGAGGTTAACGAAGAAAAGTTTAGTCAAGTCATAGGAAAGATGGAACACAATAATAATTATGTCCAAAAGATAACATGAAAGCAATCATGTTGGAGAGTCCTAGAGAACCTATAATCCTAGTTGTAGATGCAGATAGAACAGAGTTAATCAAGACGGGAAAGAATGATAATAATAAGAATTTACTGCAAGAAAATCTAAATTCTATGAATAGGATAGTATATCCAAAATCAGGCTCTATATTTTTGTCATACCAGCTAATATGGCTGCGATAAATTCTAAACTCCATAAATAAAGCAGACGTTTACCTTATCAGGATATATCATAATTTAATCCACAAAATTTATCATGATGCAAGATCAAGGTCAACAACGAAAAATCAGGAATGAAATTCAACAACGAATTTAAGAAAGATCAAATAGAAATAAGTGGAAACAGATTTCTAGATAAGATTAGAGTGAGATCCTCAGGGGTCATCCCAAGGGTACAAACTTGGTCAAAATTGTAACCCACTGAATTTCAAACAAGATACTAAATACAGTTAACGGTCCTATGCTGTGATGAGTTCTCCTATGTTGCAATCCTAGAAATCCTCTAGGTGTTCTAAATGTTTATCCCTAGTGTTAACAAGTTGTCCTAGATCCTAATTGCAGGCATGCTTGGTACAATAACGTAACCAAACAACTTAAGTCGAGACTTGCATGGGCCGCCTAAAAAAACATGTCACGACCCGCTTCCCAAATTGTTGGGCCGGGCCGAGCCATGTCCAGCCTACGCTTGGTCAAAGCGTAGTAAGCTGTTCTAAGAATAGACAATAAAGAATCTAAGCAGCTAACAGTTCTAAAACCATATTTAAAGTTCATCACAACACAACATCTATAAGCGAAGGTAAATAAGTACAGACTTAATAATACACTTTATAAGTATCTAACTGGAGACAAAGTCCAGTATCCAAATATAAGTATAGACTCTAAGTCTCAAAACACAAGAAAGATAACTAAGCAAGGTTCTTCGCTGGGGCCTCTACTGGAGCAAAGGCCAGGTCCTCAAAATCAGTGTCATAATATGTAACACATAGCGTTTCCTTCTCGAAAAGTATACCTACAACGTTATCCTGTCAGGACGGGAGCAAGTACAACCTCTACAACTAAAATACTGAACATATAATGAAAGAGATGTACAATAAGAAACATGGTGTGATAAATCTATAAAACAGGAAATACTGGAAACATGGCCTCATGGTACAACTGGGATCATGGTATGACTGGAATCACCGTATCATAGTAACATAGGGAACATGGCATACCTGGAATCATGGTATATCTCATAATCTATTATGGCAAGGATACATATGTCATATAGACAGATGCATATGTAATGTTTAAAACTGTAGCAGGTACATGATCGGTCAATAGATGTACAATGTGCTGGGGCACATAATGAAATATACTTCCGTACAAGTGTAAAGGATGTACATACGCACAAATACAGCTTTGAGAGTAAGGCCTACGGTGCAGTAACATATAAAATAAAACTTTGCTCGGTACTGTAGAGGGGGCATGATCACGTACTCAACTATCAGTTTCTCCATAACCCATATTCTAACATGTGAGAGATACGAGAACAGTAAAAACATGTGGGAGATACTGGGAGTAGTATAAGCATGGCAGGTACTGGGAGCAGTATGAAACATGTGAATACTCCGAGTAGTATAAAGCATAGTGAAACATGTACTGAGAACCAGTAAGAAGTATGTGAAGATATAAGAACTGTCCTAAGCATGTCAGGTACTGTAAGTAATACAACATGTGAAGATTTAAACTTGCTACCTCATGGATCAGTATTTTAACAGGGTTAATATATATATGTTCTAGCATTAAAAGACAGTAAATGAGTTTGTAGATGTACTTGCCTTGAGTAAAGAAAGAATACTAGTACGAAGATATAGATGTCCGATGTCCTGTCAATAACAAACTCAGTTCTAAGCTATGTTCAATATTACACTAGTGGTGCGACACGACTCCTGACTGGATACTAGCCAAGTAGGGACCTAGCATAAAAGTCTAATGTGGAGTGCCACTATACACAAACTAACTTCCTAGGGTCTTTATACTAGTGTAGAGGGTGATCCAATACTACAATAACTCAAAAGAAAACAAAACTAGTAAGTCGTAACTACTCAATAAACAAATCAAACTATACACTAAGTTCCAACAATTTTTGAGATAGACAAAAAGCACAATTATATATAAAATAAAGTACCAAAATAATCCTTATTAATTATAGAAATTTATACTAATTTTTTTGGAATTTATAAACCTTCATAAATATTTATTAAAAATCAGCAAACATAAATATACTGAAAATGAGTTCTGTTTTTCTATTTTTATAAAATACCAAAAGCACTTAATAAATGCTAGAAAAATTATAATAAATTAGCTAAATTAACATAATATTTCAATACAATTTAGATTTTTACAGAAATTAAAATATATATAAAAATTCAAAAATAGAAAGTAACGATTTTTGGAAAAATAATTAATTACAATTTAAGGATAATACATAATCAAAATCTACAGATATTGTCGGATGATAAAATAAATATCACCAACGTGTCCAGAATGGTCAAATTAGCTAGGATAGCCTACCCATAAGTCTAATTTGGACACAGAGGCAAAAACGGTAATTTTGGGTCAAAATGATGTCCGCCGTTGGACACACTTTGTACCGAAAAACGTGTCGGAATAGAAGTCTACGAAATCTAGCAAATTATATGTCCACGAATCCGGAATGATGATACGAACCCAAGGTATGTCCGAAATAGGATTCCGATGTGCCGATCTCAAAATGATACATTGACGCGGACACTTGGTATTCAGTTTGCACCGAAATACGTGCCAGAGCAAATGTCTTCAAAACTCAGCAAATTATATGTCAACGAGTCCAGAATGACGATACGAACTCAACGGTATATCCGGAATGGGATTCCGATGAGCCGATCTCAAAGTGACTCGTTGACTCGAAAAGTGGAACCCGCTTTGCACCGAAATGCGTGTCAGAGACCACGTTCTCCAAATCAAGCAAATTTTATATGAAAACATGCCAGAACGACGCCACGAGTCTACTGGTGGTGTCAGAAATTGAATCCGGAGTCCCGGGTTCAAAAATGGAATTTAACAAGTACAATTTAAAGAATTCGGACGACCAATTTGGCGTCGAATTCGACCAACCGAACGTGCTTAAAATGAAACGAAACCTAAAGAAGACAGGAAGAAGGTTATACCAGCTGTGCATAGGAACTGGTAGCGTGCCAACCGGAGCTGCGTCGACGAAGATACGAGCTGACGAAGTCGGCTCCACAAAACTGTCCAAAAATAGTTCAATTTAAAACGTCAACTTGGTGGCCAGTTTTGAGGTATCAAACGACGAAATTAACGGACGAAAATTGACAGAAGTGAAGTGCTATATACCGAGATTGAGATGGAGTAAGGAGTTCGCCGATCCAACGGTCGAATTGTCCAGAAAATCGGTACGAAGTCGCTGTCCCGAAACACAATTTCTGAAACTTTCCTCCGTGCGCGTCGACGAGATTTCGTTCAAAACGCACGAATCGCCTATTTGGCTCATCGGGGAAGGTAGCGGTGGACTCGGGGGAGGTCACCTAGGGCGCGCCGGAGCGTGGGAAGCTTGCGGGGGCGGGCCGCCACGTGGTGGCGCACGGCCACGACCATGCGCGCGCGCGGGGTGGTGCGCGTTTGTGTGTGCGCGCATGCGCACACTGCTGGTGCCGCAGCTGCTGCTGCCTCGCGCGGCCAGGGCGGCGGTGGCACGGCGCAGCGACGGTGGCATGCGGGTGGTGGAGGTGGTGGTGTTGGTGAGGGTGGTGGTGATGCATGGTGGTGGAGATGGAGTTGATGATGGTGTTGATGGTGATGTTAATGGTTGTGATGATGATGGTGTAGGAGGAGGAGAGGGTGGAGCTCTCGAGAGGAGGAGAGGGAGGAGCTCTCGGCCATGGGGGAGGGTTCGGCCGAGAGTGGGCTGGGGTTGCGTGTGTGTGTTTTGTTGTGTTGAGAGAGAGAGAGAGAGAAATATATGTGTGTGTATGTGTTTACTATAAAGAGAGAAAGAGAGTATAAAAATAGAGAGAGGGAGAGATATTAGAGAAAGGGGGGGCTAGTACTGTCGGCTGCAAGGGGGGTATGTGTGTGTAGGTGTAAAGTGAGGTGGTGTGTGAGTGTGGGTTTGTTATAGGAGAGAGAGAGTGTGTATATATATATATATATGTATATATATAGGAGATATTTAAGAGAGAGAGAGGAAAAGAGAGAGATATTTTAGTGAGAGAGAGGGGGGGTCGGCTGCCATTGGGGAGAGAAGAGTGAGAGTGTAGGATATTTGTTTAGGTAGAGAGAGAATGAGAGATGTATTTATATATATATATATATATATATATACAAGAAATAAAAATGAGATATTTGTAAAAATAGAGAGAGAAAGAGATATTTTCAAAATAGAAAAAATAGAAAAATTATGTGGGGTATTTGGGCAATCATGAAAGAACAATATGGTGCTTGGGCTCGGGTCCGGTCGAGCCGGGTCGGATCAAAATCGAACCGGATGCAATAATTGAATTTAAAATAGGTATTTATAATCATGGGAAAATAAATATTATACGGGGACTCCAATAAATGGGACACAAGTTTCATGTGGGTAGTACGCTTCATGTGGGCCACGTCCATACTTTGGGTCGACTAGGTTGGATCGATGTCGGGTCCCGAAATTAAATTGGAAATTAAATCAGGTTTCACGGCAGAAAATAAATCGGCCTAAATTGACCCGGAAGTTGTGCGAAGAAAATAAAGCACAAAATGGAGTGTCTGAGTGGGACACGAAGGTCATGGGTGAAGAGCGTCTCGAGTAGATCATTCATGAGAAGTTGGTTCTGAGAAAACGATTGGTCTGGTGCTCCTAAATTAAAAGTCCCGGTGACGTGCAAACGATGATCAAAGATAAAAGTGGGAATAATTATTCAACGATTAATTGGTCTAAGTTGACCCGAAGTTGCGCGATACAAAAAGAGCACAAGGGAACGAGTTCAAGTGGGACACGATATATCAAAACGAAGATAATCTTGTCTACTTCAAAACTCGTGAAGAGAGTTTACAGAAATTGGTATCCCTGACGCTCTAGAAGTCAAACTCATGGAAAGGTACATTAATGATAAAAAACAATTAAATAATAAAACACTTATCGAAAATAATTCATTCAGAAAAAATAAAAATAAACCCTGAAATTCAGGGGGCTTACAAGCACCTTGGTGAAGGAGATGTGCAAACTCGTACCGAGTCAACGACAGGATCAGAAGAACCTCTGACGATCCACCTCCAAGCTCGCAAACCTGGCAAGTCCGCACCCCTTACAGCCACTTTGCGTAAGGACGCAATCAGCCTCTCGACACAAGAAGAGCAGATGATAATCCGGCTGCCAAGGTCTGGCCAAGTGCCAAGATCCACAACGGAGCTACTGACAATCAGGCTGCCAAGAGTCGGCCAGCCGCAAACGGAGAAGCTCTATCCCTCCGACAAGCCAATGACGATACGCCTTCCCAAGAAGGGTCGTCACCCCGATGCGAGGCCTGGAACTTCTAGCGAACCAACCACTCCCCGCCCAGCATCGAGTACCAAGCTGGGGGTCGCTAGTCTACCAACAACTCCACGGTCGGCTCCACCAGCAGAACCCTTGACGATCAAGCTGCCCAGGTCATCCTCTCAGTCTTCATTTATACCGGGGGTGGCCGAAGAAGAACCGGAGCTAGCCAAGTATGTGGCTGCTCACACTAATGTTCCATCCGCAGATGATATAATCCTACTAGAAAAGATACCTTACTTCATCAATAAAGGGCTATCTTTGAACTACCTCGAGGTTAATAAGCTTTGTACAATGTATGCTATGGAACACGGTATAGGCACTCACCTACACACACAGGTGACAAATGTGTACACCGCAATCCAGCTTACTCCAGTGGAAGACACTTACCGTATAATCGAGGGAGGGGACCATACAATCATTTTCGGCCGGAAGGACGATCCACAGCCCTTCACCGTAGAAGAAGTCGACCTTGAATCAGATGCCGGAAGACTGCCCCTGTATCTTTATAGCCCCCAATCCAAACATCTCATACAGAAACAGGGGTATAATCTGGAGACGATGCCAGGCTTGAACTACGGCACCGGACGACGACTACCTTTAAAGCCACCGGTCCCGGCTGGCAAATCATGGGACTACTATAGCAAGACTCGATGTGGGCTAGGGTATGTTACACCCACGACGACTCCTGAGAGTTCAGATAAAGAATACGACTGGCATTCACATTCAACCGGGTCACCAACTTCTGACTCAGATACCAGCATCGAAGATGTATTCAGACAAGTCTTGTCAGTCAATATGGCATTCGCCGACGCTTATGAAGAAGATAAAGACATTCCGAAAATCCTCGAGCTAGAGTCGTGGGCCCAACAGTTGGATGCACAATGGGAAAAACGGTTCGAACAGAGAGAACCTCCTACTGAAGATGAGGTTATGCAGGTCGACCTCGGCACCGAATTTTCTCCAAAACCAATTTTCGTCAGTAAAAGCCAAACAGACGAAGAGCGAGAATCGCTGCTGGAACTTGTCAAAGAATATGTTGATGTGTTCGCTTGGAGCTATGAAGATATGCCGGGGTTAAATTTCGATATTGCTCTTCACAAACTCAACATCCGGCCGGATGCAAAGCCAGTCAAGCAGCAACAACGACGCTTCCGCCCGGACATCATGGATGCGATCGAAGCCGAAGTCAACAAACTGATAGCCAGCGGCTTCATTCGTGAGGAGCAACATCCTGACTGGGTCGCCAACATAGTACCCGTCCTCAAGAAGAATGGGAAGATTCGAATCTGCATCGACTTCCGTAATCTGAACGAGACATGTCCCAAAGATGAATTCCCCCTCCCTATCACAGACATTATGATCGACAACACATGCGGCTTCGAACGCATGTCATTCATGGATGGCTTTTCGGGGTACAACTAAATCAAGATGTCTCCTGACGACGAAAAGCATACATCATTCCGAACATCGATTGGCACATACTGCTACACAGTCATGCCTTTCGGTTTAAAGAATGCTGGCGCCACATATCAAAGAGCCATGAGTATCATCTTCAGAGACCACTTACGTAAGACGGTGGAGTGCTATGTTGATGACATCGCCGTCAAGAGTCGCCGTAAGGGAGACCATCTCCAGGATCTGAGGACGGTATTCGACCTGATACGAGCACACAACTTAAAGATGAATCCCATAAAATCTTTCTTGGGTGTATCCAGCGAAAAGTTCTTGGACTTCATCATCACCGCCCAGGGTATCCATGTAGACCCTGAAAAGACAAAGGCAATCATGGAGATGGGTCCTCCGAGAAATCTTCGAGAACTTTGAGGCCTCCAAGGGAGGCTAGCTTACATCAGGAGGTTCATTTCTAACCTCTTCGGGTGATGTCAGCCATTCACCCATCTCATGAAAAAAGGTATCTCGTTCGTATGGAATGAAGAATGCCAGCGTGCCTTCGACAGCATCAAAGAATATTTGTCGAACCCTCCAGTCCTGGTGGCCCCGGTTGCTGGAAAGCCATTTCTGCTCTATGTACGAGCAATGGAACATTCCCTCGGGGCTCTGCTGGCACAAAACAATGATGCAGGCCATGAGCAAGCCATATATTATCTCAGTCGAATGATGATTGGGCCAGAGCACCGATACACCGCTGTGGAGAAGGAATGTCTCGCCCTGGTGTTTGCCATTCAGAAGACGCGGCACTATGTCACTGGACAAATAATATATATGATCTCACGAGTCAACCCTCTTAGGGTCCTCATGACTAAACCAGGTGCACTCAGCTCTCACCTCGCTACATGGGCAATATTGCTGTCCCCCTATCATATGATCTTCGTCCCACAAAAGGCTGTCAAAGGTCAAGCTCTGGCAGACTTTTTGGCAGCCCACCCGGGCTCGGAGTCGTCCAGAATATATGAAGAAATCCTAAATGAGGTTGCCGACTCGTATACAACCTCTCACGATAGTATATGGCAAATGTTCTTCGACGGTGCTTCGAGAACTGGACCCAAGGGCAACATCGTCGTCGGAGTCGAAGTGGTGCTGGTTTCCCCTTCCGGATTGGTGATCAACCGCGCTTACTCTCTCACAGAACCCTGCTCTAACAATGTGGCCGAGTTCAACGCTCTGGTTATTGGCCTCCAACTCGCAAGAGAGCTGGGGGTAGAATACCTTGAAGCATACGGCGATTCTCAGTTAATCGTCAATCAGATCCGGGGCTCGTACGAAGTCCGCCATGAAGATATGATCCCCTATCACCAAATAGCGATCGACATCATCTCGTCGTTCGAGGGGTTCTTCATCGAACACGTTTCCAGACTCTGAAATATCGAAGCCGATGCCCTAGCTGGCCTTGCCGCTTCCCTAGCGGTTCCGAACTATGCTCACCAATCAGTGGATGTGATAGGCCACGAACTGGTCTGCCCCAAGAATAACGTTCAATTTGTGGCGAGTTATTCTGCCCAGACGATCGACGATGTCCCGGATTGGAGACAACCATTCATTGACTTCATCGTCTACGATATCCTCCCTGAGAACCCAAAGGAAGCCACCTCCATCAGAAGGCGTTCTCTCAGATTCTTCTACGATACAGAAACAAAAATGCTGTATCGGTGATCCTACGATAGATTATTGCTTCGGTGTCTGTCAAACGCAGAAGCCAAAGAAGCCGTACGAGAAGCTCATGACGGTGATTGTGGGGCCCATCAGCCTGGCCCTAAATTGTAAGACCGTCTTCGCCGAATGGGCTACTACTGGCCCACGATGGTAGCAGATACGATAGACTATGCTAGAAAGTGCAAAGCCTGCCAAGTCCATGCGGACTTCATCCACCAACCATCCGAATTTCTACATCCGACAGTAGCGTCCTGGCCATTCGAAGCATGGGGGATGGATATCATTGGTCCAATTACTCCACCTTCCTCCCGAGGACATCGTTTCATACTTGCAATCACAGATTACTTTCCAAATGGGCGGAAGATGTCCCACTTGCAGAAGTCAAGACTTCAAACGTGATCAGCTTCCTTAAGCATCACGTCATCTATCGCTTTGGGCTGCCCCGAAGGATCATCCACGATAATGGTCCGCAGTTTGCAAGCCACGCCTTCTATCGGTTCTGCGATAAGCACCGCATCCAGAACATTGCTTCGACGCCATACAATCCAGCAGCAAATGGGTTGGCAGAAGCATTCAATAAAACCATCATCAAGTTATTCAAGAAGTTCGTGTCGTCCAACAAACGCGACTGGAACGAGAAGCTTGGTGAATGCTTGTGGGCATACCGTACCACAGTTCGAACGGCACAGGGAACACACCATTCTCCCTAGTGTACGGAAGTGAGGCAGTTCTCCCATTGGAGACTCAAATACCCTCACTCCGCGTCGCCCTCACTTATCAATTGACGATGGATGATAACTACCGACGCCGACTACAAGAGTTGGAGGCCTTAGATAAAAAGCACCTCCTGGCTCAGCAAAGGATCGAACTATACCAAGCACGCATCTCTGGAGCCTCCAACAAGAAGGTTAAAATCAGAACATTCCAAGTGGGCGATCTCGTCCTGGCAGTCCGAAGGCCGATGGTCATGACTCACAAGACCGCCGGCAAGTTCCAGCCAAAATGGGAAGGTCCATTCATCAACAAAATTCCAGATCATTGAGTTATGTACCCGCTGGTGCCGCTGAACTCACATCGACAAAATTTTAGATCATTGAGTCATGTACCCGCTGGTGCCGCTGAACTCACATTCACAACATTCCAAATTATCGAGTCATGTACCCGCTGGTGTCGCTGAACTCATGCCCCCAAATTTCTAGATTATCGAGTCATGTACCTGCTGGTGCCGCTGAACTCACGACCACTCATCCCAGATTATCGAGTTATATACCCGTTGGTGCCTCTGAACTCACATTCCGGTCACTCTTTCAGATAGTAAGCCATGTATGATCATACCCCTGAATTTTCTTCCTGGAAGAGATCCTTCCTCATGATCCACTACCTGCACTCCCAGTGCACAAAAAGGGTAACCGATCCACGAAATTCTAAAACGGCCATGTCCTCATTACCTCTGAGTCGTTTCACTTCCGCCAAAAACAAACTACCCCTTGCATAGAACTTCCATGTCCTCATTACCTCTGAGTCGTTCTATGTACCCTCCTTCATTGAGCCCACTCCTGTCATGTCCTCATTACCTCTGAATGGGAAGGCTCCGTCGAAGAAACCTTCATACTTGCCATGTCCTTATTACCTCTGAGTAAGTATGATAATTCCCTTTCGACTTATTATCTGTACCCACAACCGGAGTACGCCAAGGATAATAGGTCCACAAATATCCTCCGTTGAGTCCACTCCTGCCATGTCCTCATTACCTCTGAGTAGGAAGACTCCACGGCAAAACCCCCATACTTGCCATGTCCTCATTACCTCTGAGTAAGTATGTTGGTTCCCTTTCATCCTATTATCCGTATCCTAAGCCAGGGTACGCCAAGGATAATAGGACCACAAATGTCCGCAGTTGACCACGAATGCTGTACTAAGTTTTCTAGTACATGCCACTCTTTTCTTATCATGTCTTGGGAGCCCAGCTGCTCCCTGGCATTCTTTCAAATACCTAGTACATCCACATCTTTCCTCATTATCACATGCTTTCGGAGCCCAGCTGTTCCATAGCATTCTTTCACCCAATGCATAGAACATCCACGTTGATAGCACCTCTAAGTTGCTCTATGCATCCTCATTCGAGTTCACTCATACCATGTCCATATCACCTCTGAGTAGGAAGGCTCTACCATTAACCCCATATTTACCATGTTCTCACAACCTCTGAGTAAATATGATGGTTCCCTCTCTCAACTTATTATCCGTACCTAAAACCAAGGTACGCCAAGGATGATAAGTCCACACAAAATCTCCAGCGGAAGTACTCAAACCTATCACGTCCATGCTACTTCTGATAGGATCTCCACACCAAAACAACTATACTTTCCATGCTTCTTATTTAAAGTATTCCAAATTTTCAATTTGAAAACTTTGAAGGGGGTCTTGTAGAAGCATAGAAAATATTGCTTTTAGTCCCACATCGGAAAGAAGAAAAAGAAAGGGCTCACTCTATTCTATAAATATAGCCCCCTTTCCTCCTTCGAAAAGGGCACCTACTTCTCTTCCTTCCTTCCAACTTGGCCTCTTCCTACTATGCACCTTCGGGTGCTAAGTCGAAGAAGTCTAGGGCAGCGCGGGCTCGTCGAGCTCAGTCAGCTGTCCCAACCTCTGACCATCAGAGCGTCCCGCTACGCGGGCCTCTAATGGAAAGTTGTACAGAACCGCCTGTGTCCAGCCCCCGGTGGCAAACGGATAGGATGGTTCTCAAGAGTCTTCCAACAAAGATCAAGGACAAGTACTTTTACTAGTCCCGCATCGGGAAGCGAACATGATACTTACGCACTTGTGTGCTCCAGATACCCGGGTCAACAAAGCGAGTGCAAAGGTTGATCGAGATGTCCTTGACTTGCGAGATGTGATCCTTCACAAGCACAAGGAAAGAAGGAGAGTCTCATGCGACTGAAAACCGAGAAAGTTCCATGCGGCCCATGAGGATTTTATGCGGCTCAAAATCCAGAATGCTTCATGCGGCTCAGAAAGCTTCATGCGGCCCAAAGACAGCAGGGGGGGCCTTATGCGGCCCAAAATCAACAGAGAGCCCATGCGGCTCAGGTGTTCATGCGGCTCAGAGACCCATGCAGCTCAAGCATCTATGCGGCTCGAATAAGTTCCATGCGGCTCAGAGAAGAGCCACGTGGCCTGCAAACAGCTCTTCCTTTTGTCCATTACTGCATTAAATGCCTTGACGACTGACAGCTCTGACGAATGACAGCTCTGACACAAAAAAACAATAATGACTCTGTCATAATGGCAGACTCCTTGGGAAGCAAAGAAAATATCTGACACGATCCCCCGAGAGTCAAAAACCGTCACGCGGCCTTGACACGTGGATAGTCGTATGCGGCTCAAGTGGAGACTCCCCAAGCGGCCCAAGCGGAGGCTCCCCCATGCGGCTCACGAAGATCAGCCCCATACGGCTCACGAAGATTAGCACCATACGGCTCACGAAGACCAGCCCCATGCGGCTCACGAAGATTAGTCCCATGCGGCTCACGATGACCATCCTCATGCGGCTCATGAGGACTATCTCCATGCGGTTCACTCATACTCATGCGGCTCAAATCATTACCATGCGGTCCAAATAGTCAGGGGGCCATTCTTAGACAGCCTTGACACGTGGCCAGCCTTATGCGGCCTAACTTTTCTGCGGCTCAGATTTCTGCTGTTATGACACGTGGCATGACAGTAGGGCACGTGACATCAGATTGATCGAAATCTCTCCACAAATCCTAATGAAATATTGGGATCAAATCAGATCATTTGCAAATAAGCCAATTAAAGACACGTGTCGAAGAATCCGAGGTTGGCATGATAAATCAGGAGGATTTATGTCAATCAGAATTAATTACCCACGAAAGATTTGATGCAATCATATTTATTGCTCAAATCTCAAATGAACAGCCCAGATTTAATGATCCTTAGCCGCCGACTTTCAAGAATGGGCAATCATTACAAACCCTAATGAGCCCCCCCATTCTTATAAATAGCAAGGTGCCATTCTCTTGCGAAGATATACAGAGACACATATACGGAGACACACATACAGAGAGATGGAGAGAGATATACACAGAGATATACAGAGAGAGCCAGAGAGCCTGAAGAGATAGCATTTCTTCATCAACGCCCAGTAGTTCTTCTACAGAGCCAAGGCTGCACCCGATCGTCTAAAGAGTAAGGCAGAGCTGCCGTCGCTTTCCCGAGCCTCTACCGTCACCCCCAGAATCTAAAATAAACAATTGTACTTAGATTGCTGTACCTAGGCTTTCGTCCCTAGGCTTTCTTTGTACAAGCGAGTTTGTATTGTGAAGTAAAAGTCCAGTCCTCCGATAATTATTCTGCTCTTTTATATTTCATGGCAAACAACGAGGATGATGCCGTTTCAGAGGTGAATTGAATTACAACCATCTTCTTCTTTGGACCTTTCTTTGAACTATGACCTAATCATTTTCTTTTATTTGCAGATGTCAGAAGAATCAGACTTTCGAGAACCGGCCCCTGACTCTGAAGTCGATCCGGCCTTGACCACTTTGATTAGTGACATGTGTGCCGAGATTATTTCTGCCGGGGTTCTTCCGGTGACGGCTGAGGCTCAACCCATTACTGAGGTCTCAACCCAGGGTGACGTGGAATCTGCTGAACCCGTCCCCGAGGCTGCTGAACCTCAGCTGGGTGATGCTGATCCAGTTGTATCTCCTTCCGTGGCGGCTGGGGCAGATGAACTAGTTGCTTTTGGGTCGGATGTTGCTGGTGAAGAGGCTACGGTGGCTGAGAGCGAACCTCAGTTCCAGCAACTCTCCCCTGGTAAGCTAAGTCAAATTTTGACCCGCGAGGAGATTCATTCGCTCTATCATCATATCCTTCGGGTTAAGTTGATTGACAGTTGCTCCGGACATACAGGTCCTGCTCCTTCACTGCCAACGACAGACACTATCAAAGGAGAGCTGGCTAGAGAGAATCTGGTGGAAGAGCGTATGCCTCCTCTAACTTATATTGAAGGGCCTCCCGCTGAATCGAGTTTGGAAGAGCAGATGACGGAATGGCCGGGACGGGGAGAAATGGTCCCCGCCCTCTCCCCTGTTCATGTGGCTTTGGAGGTTAACCTTTCCGCCCTGCCGAGTCTCCAGACCCTTCGGGCTGTGGAGGAGGAATTGGCCGCTATTCAAGCGTCCTTTCGCTCAGAACTTGTTTCTCTTGTGGCGGGGGCAGCAAGTTCCGGTGCATCTTCTTCGTCTCTGCCAGCTATCCTTCCTTTGATGCCGTCTTCTACGGAAGTTCTGGATGAAGCGTTAAAAGATGTGGTTGATAGTTTCTACCGCCACCTGAGGCGAGGAATTGAGACTGCGGTGGAGAGGGGGACCTCTTTTGCCTTGGCCCATCAATGCGCCCGGGGCCAGATTGAAATCCTTAGAACCCTCCCAGGCGGGGCAGGGATAGTTGAGCTCCTGGAACCCAAATTGCTGGAGGCCGATCAGCTTGTGGCCCAGTTTCAAGTGCTGCGGTAAGTTGATCTGCCTGCAGCCATAGACCAAGAGCGTGCCTTCCTCATAACTGCCATGGAGAAGTTAAGGGTTGCTCGAGATACGGCCAAGCCAATTATAATGGGGGACCTTCACCGCCTGCCTCTGCAGTATGATCAGTTGAGCCGCAGGGGAGAGGACTGCATGGCTCGGGAAGCGGCTGCCTCCCATAGGGTAATTAATACGAGAGAGCAGATCCTCGAACTTCAGAGGAAACTGACTTTCTTGGAATCTGAGCTCGAGGCCGCCCGCACGGATAAGGAGCTGGTTGTTCTGGAAGCCGACAAGGTCACTCGAGCTTCTGCTGGCTTGAAGCGTGCTCTGGAGAAGCTTGAAGATGGCTGGCGGGCTCACTCGCATTTGTAGGATGCGGAGCGGCTGACTCAGAAGGCCGAGCGCCGGGCCAAGCAGCGGTTTGAGCGGTCAACTGCCTTGCTGAGGGACCATCTCAGAGAATTATGTATCGCCGAACCATAGTCGGCATTTTCCTTATTTATATTCTTTCCTTTTTTTGAGAGGGACGTGGTCCCAGAACATGTAGTACCTTTGACTTTCAAATAAAAGAGTATGTTTTATTTTACCCTTCATTTGTATTGTTTGTTGCGTTTGTGGTGTTATAGCATTTGCCCCATTGGGGGACTATTTGTGGACCTGTTACCTTTGGCATACCTTGGTTTTAGGTACGGGTAATAAGTTGGATAGGGATACTTAGAACGATTCCACAGTATGGTGGCCGTGGAAGTTCCTGGTATCGGGAGAAAGAATGCTATGGAGCAGCTGGGCTCCCGAGGCATGATAAGAAATGAGACGCATGTACTAGAAAACTTAGTACATCATTTGTGGTCAACAGAGGACATTTATGGTCAACAAAGGACATTTGTGGGCCTATTATCCTTGGCGTACTCTGGTCTTGGGTACGGATAATAAGTCGAGAGAAAACCAACATACTTACTCAGAGGTAATGAGGACGTGGTAAATATGAGAGTTTCTTCAATGGAGCCTTCCTACTCAGAGGTAATGAGGACGTGGCAGGAGTGGACTCCATGAAGGGTATATAGAACAACTCGGAGGTAATATGGACGTGGAAGTTCTACGTGAGGGGGTGATTTGTTTTTTGGCGGAAGTGAAATAAGTCAGAGGTGACATCGACGTAGTTGCTTCTGGAAATTTGTGGATCTGTTACCCTGTTTATGCACTGAAAGTACGAGCATTAGATCATGAGGAAGATGCTCTTTTGGAAAGAAAGTTCAGAGGTATGATCATACATGACTTACTACCCAGAAGATGCGATGTAGATTCATTTGGGATGACCAGAGTGTAAGTTCAGCGGTACCTAAGGGCACATAACTTAACAGTCCGATAGATTTGGGGGATGTCGTTTAGACATAATACTTCTTCAGAAACTTGCCGTTGACGGGCAACATGAGCAAGTCTCCGTTTTGTTTTGCGAGGCGGTAAGCACCATTGGAGAATACAGCCTCGATGACAAATGGGCCTTCCCACTTTGGCTGGAATTTGCCGACGATTTTGTGAGTCATAACCATCGGCCTCCGAACTGCCAGAACGAGATCGCCCACTTGGAATGTTCTGATTTTAACCTTCTTGTTAAAGGCTCCCGAGATACGTGCTTGGTACAGCTCGATTCATTGTTGAGCTAACAGGCGCTTCTCTTTTAGGGCCTCCAACTCGTGTAGCCGGCGACGGTAATTATCATCCGTCGTCAATCGATAGGTGAGGGCGACACGAAGCGAGGGAATTTAAGTCTCCAGTGGGAGAACTGCCTCACTCCCATATATTAGAGAGAATGGTATGTTCCCGGTGGCCGTCCGAACTGTAGTACGGTACGCCCATAAGCATTCGCCAAGCTTCTCATTCCAGTCGCGTTTGTTGGAAGACATAAACTTCTTGAGCAGCTTGATTATAGTTTTATTGAATGCTTCTGCCAACCCATTCGCTGCTGGATTGTACGGCGTTGAAGCAACCTTCTGGGTTCGGTAGATGACCATTGTCATGGATGATCCTTCGGGGTAGTCCAAAGCGATAGATGACGTGATACTTGAGGAAGCTGATCACGTTTGAAGTCTTCACTTCTGCCAGCGGAATAGCCTTCGCCCATTTGGAGAAGTAATCTATGATTACGAGTATGAAGCGATGTCCTCGGGATGAAGGCGGAGTGTTCGGACCAATAATGTTCATTCCCCATGCTTCGAATGGCCAGGATGCCACCGTCGGATGTAGAAACTCGGATGGCTGGTGGATGAAATCTGCGTGGACTTGATAGGCTTTGCACTTTCTTGCATAGTCTATCGCATCTGCAACTATCGTGGGCCAGTAATAGCCCATTCGGCGAAGGCGGTCTTACAATTTCGGGCCAGGCTGATGAGCCCCGTAGACGCCGTCATGAGCTTCACACACGGCTTCTTTGGCTTCTGTATTTGACAGACATCGAAGGAGTAATCCATCGTATGATCGTCGATATAGCATTTTCGTCTCCGTATCATAGAAGAATCTGACAGAACGTCTTCCGATAGAAGTGGCTTCCTTTGGATTCTCCGGCAAGATGCCGTAGACTACGAAGTCAATGAATGGCTGTCTCCAGTCTGGTGCTTCATCGACTGTCAGAGCGGAGTAACTCTCAACACATTAAACACTGTTCTTGGGACAGACCAATTCACGGCCTATTACGTCAACCAAGTGGTGAGCATGGTTCAGAACCGCTAAGGAAGCGGCAAGGCCTGCTAGGGCATCGGCTTTAATGTTCTGGAGCCTGGGAATGTGTTCTACGAAGAACCCTTTAAATGACGAAATGATGTTGATCGCTATTTGGTGATAGGGGATCATATCTTTATGGCAAACTTCGTACGAACCCCGGATCTGATTGACGATTAACTACGAATCGCCGTATACTTTAAGATACTTTACCCCCAGCTCCTTTGCAAGTCGGAGGCCAATGACCAAAGTGTTGTACTCGGCCATGTTGTTTGAACAGGGCTCCGTGAGGGAGTAAGCCCGATTGATCACCAGCCCGGAGGGAGAAATCAGCACCACTCCGACTCCAGCACGATGTTGCCCTTGGGCCAAGTTCTGGAAGCGTAGTCGAAGAACATTCGCCATACGACATCATGAGAGGCCACATTTGAATTGGGGACCTTATTTGGAATCTCTTCGTCTATTCTGGTTGACTCCGAACCTGGATGAGCTGCTAAAAGTCTGCCACAATTTGACCTTTAACAGCCTTCTACGGGACGAAGATCATATGGTAGGGAGACAATAATATCGCCTAGGTAGCGAGGCGAGAGCTGAGTGCACCTGGCTTGGTCATGAGGACCCTGAGGGGGTTAACTCTTGATACGACATGGATGGTTTGTCCCGTGACGTAGTGTCGCATCTTCTGAATGGCGAACACCAGAGCAAAGCACTCCTTCTCCACGGCAGTGTATCGATGCTCAGGCCCCATCATCATTTGGCTGAGGTAATATATAGCTTGCTCATGGCCTGCATCATTATTTTGTGCTAGTAAAGCACCGAGAGAATGCTCCATTGCTCGCACATAGAGTAGGAATGGTTGTCCAGCAACCGGGGCCACCGGGACTGGAGGGTTCGACAGATATTCTTTGATGTTGTCGAAGGCGTGCTGGCATTCTTCATCCCATACGAATGAAATGCCCTTCTTCATGAGGTGGGTGAATGGCTGACATCGTCCGGAGAGGTTAGAGATAAACCACCTGATGTAAGCTAGCCTCCCTTGAAGGCCTCGGAGTTCACGAAGATTTTTTGGGGGACCCATCTCCATGATTGCCTTCGTTTTCTCCGGGTCAATGTGGATTCCCTGGGCAGTAATGATAAAACCTAGGAATTTTCCACTAGATACGCCCAAGAAGGATTTGGTAGGATTCATCTTCAAATTGTGCGCTCGCATCAGGTCGAATACCTTCCTCAGATCCTGCAGATGGTCTCCCTTGGAATGGCTTTTAACAGCTATGTCATCGACGTAACACTCTACGATCTTACGCAGGTGATCTCTGAAAATGACACTCATATCTCGTTGGTATGTGGTGCCGACATTCTTTAAACCGAAGGGCATGACGGTATAACAGTACACGCCAATCGGTGTTCGGAATGATGTATGCTTCTCGTCGTTAGGAAACATCTTGATTTGGTTGTATCCTGAGAAGCCATCCATGAATGACATACGCTCAAAGCCACATGTGTTGTCGATCATGATGTCCGTGATGGAAAGAGGGAACTCATCTTTGGGACATGCTTCGTTTAGATTTTGGAAGTCGATGCAAATTCGAATCTTCCCATTCTTCTTGAGGACTGGTATTATGTTGGCGACCCAGTCTGGATGTTGCTCCTCCGGGATGAAGCCGCTGGCTATCAGTTTGTTGACCTCAGCTTCGATAGAGTTCATGATGTCCGGGCAAAAATGTCTTTCCTGTTGCTTGACCGGCTTTACGTCTGGACGAATGTTGAGCTTGTGGAGTGCAACCTCGGGGTTTAGCCCTGACATGTCTTCATAACTCCAGGCGAACACGTCAATATATTCTTTGACGAGTTGCAGTAGCGATTCCCGCTCTTCGTCTGTCAGACTTTTGCTAAAGAAGATTGATTTTGGGGAAGACTCATTGCCGAGGTCAACTTGCATGACCTCATCTTCAGTAGGGGCTCTCTTTGTTCGAACCGCTTTTCCCATTACGCATCTAGCTGTTAGGCCCACGGCTCTAACTCAAGAAGTTCAAAAATGTCTTCATCTTCTTCATAGGCGTTGGCGAATGCCATATTGACAGACAAGACTTGCCTGAATACATCTCCGATGCTGACATCCGAATCAGAAGTTGGTGACCCGGTTGAGTGTGAATGTCAGTCGCATTCCTCATCTGAGCTTTCAGGGGTCGTTGCAGGTGTAACATAACCTAGCCCACATCCGGTCTTGCTGTAGTAATCCCGTGGTTTTCCAACGGGAACTGGTAACTGTAAGGGTAACCGCCGACCAGTGCCGTAATTTAAGCCTGGCGTAGTCTCCAGATCATACCCCTGTTTTTGCATGAGATACTTGGATTGGGAGCTATACAGATAAAGGGGTAGTCTCCCGGCGTCGGGTTCGAGATCGACTTTTTCTATCCTGAAGGGTTGTGGATCATTCTTCCGGCCGAAGATGATTGGATGGTCCTCCCCCTCGACTATGAAGCAGGCACCTTCCCCGGGAGTAAGTTGGTTCGCGGTGTAAACATTTATCACCTATGTGTGTAGGTGGGTACCTATACCGTGTTCCATGGCATACATTGTACAAAGCTTATTAAGCTCGAGGCAGTTCAAAGATAGCCCTTTATTGATGAAGTAAGGTATCTTTTCCAGTAGAATTACATCATCTGCAGATGGAACATCAGTGTAAGCAGCCACATACTTGGCCAACTCTGACTCTTCTTCGGCCACCCCCTGTGTCAATGAAGACTGGGAGGATGACTTGGGCAGCTTAATCATCAGGGGCTCCTACTTAATCATTAGGGCAACTACTACAAGCAAAGAAAGGAGCGAATGTATTCTGTCTATTCAAAATCAGTTACATTCACATGACTACATTTCATGAGCAAGCCAAAAAGTTCTCCATCGCTTCATTCGGACAGAAAAGAAAAAGACTACATTGATGTCCAAAAGAAACGAAACACAAACTACAGCTAAAGACAGACAGAAATAACAAGACAAAAGATGGACATTTATGGGAACCCTAGTTGTAGGGATGCATATACCATTCCCTCAACCATCTTGCATATAAAGGATCTATTTGATTAAGATTCTCGTCCGGGGCAGGAGGGTCAGAACTCCCAGTACTACTACCCTCAGACTGGGGCTCCTCCTTTACAGCAGCTTCAATGTTGGGAGTGTTTCCCTCCCCGATGGTCGCCAGCTCTTTATTTTGTTCCTCTATTTTGGGTATCACCTCTTCCTTAACGAAAGAAGACTCTTGTGTGATGAAAGGGGGCAGCATCTCCTCCTTCACAATGATCTCAGCCTTCGGCATGGGTGCTGCAAAAATTAAAGACAAAAGAGTCAGGAGATGGCTAGAAAAATATTTAACAGAGCTCATACGGCTCTGTTTCGGTGGGTCCTTATGCGGCTCAGTTTTAACAGAGTTCATGCGGCACTGTTTTGATGGAGCTTATGCGGCTCCGTTCAGAAGGACTTATGCGGTTCTATTCGACGGGTCCTTATGCGGGTTAGTTTGCAAAGTGCTTATGCGGCCACTATACGACTCTCATGCGGCTCGGACATGGGGTATGCCCCCATGCGGCTCGGACATGGGACGTACATGCGGCACATATAATTTGAATAATTCAATGAAGACGAAGAAGGCCCGCGCATAAAATATGCGACATAGCCATGATGGTTAGGTCGTGAGTTCATGCAATTTCTTTACCAGCAATGGCGGAGTGAACGTCGGGATGAACTTCAGGCGCCGCAATTGACGTAGAAGCCACCCCCTTACCCTTCGCCGCAGCCTTGGAAGTCTTGGGGGCAATCGTTGATCGAAGAAGAAGAAGAAGAAGAGGACGACATTTAGGGCAAGAAGAGCTTAAATCGGGAAAGAGAGTAAAGAGTTTCTTTCTCCAAATTACTCGTATTTATAGGAGGACAAAGGAGGGAGGGGCACGTGGACCGATGAACGCTTCGAGTCGTGTGCTGCAGGCAAAACCGACTCCTAGGATTTCGTCCCCTCTCATAAAGGAGATTCATCAAAGCACAAAATCCAAATATTTAATGAACCGACTCTTGGGATTCCCCCAAAAGAGGTCTCTAAATAAAAAAAAATGAATCAAGGGCAATTAATGATGCCTACGTGGCAGAAAAGACAGTGTGCGGCCAGAGCGATCCATGCAGTCGGGCAGTCCATGCGGCCAGGAAGGCCATGCGGCTAAGAAGTCCATACGGCCAGAACATCCTATGCGGCCAGAAGAGCTTATGTGGACATAGCCATGCTTCTTATTCAAAGTATTTCAATTTTACAAATTGAAAACTTTGAAGGGGGTCTTGTAGAAGCATGGAAAAGAACAAGAAAATCCATGCGGCTCAAAACAGATGGAGTCTCATGCGGTTCAAAGAAGCTCTCAGAGCTTCATGCGGCTCAAGAGTTTTATGCGGCTCAAATGATGCCAACCTAGCCATACGGCTCGAGTAAAAGCCACGTGGCCTTATGCGGCTTGCCTCTACAGCTGGCCATTAAGCAGCAGCCTCATTTAAATGATCTGACACAACAAGGTAGCTCTGACATAAAAGTGAACTGACAGCCCTGACATAAAGCTGTAATGATGACTCTAACATAATGGCGTGCTCCTAGGGAAACGAAGAAAAGCTCTATAGCTGGCACGATCCATCAAATCCCAAAGTCTTCCATACGGCTTTGACACGTGGCCAGCCACATGCGGTTCAGGTGGAAGCCACCCCCATGCGGCCGCTACTCTCATACGGCTCGGATCATGGGGACCATCTCCATACGGCTCAAATCCTGAGAAGCCACCCCCATGCGGCCGCTACTCTCATACGGCTCGGATTATGGGGACCATCTCCTTGCGGCTCAAATACTGAGAGGCCACGCCCATGCAGCCTTGACACGTGGCCAGCCTTATGCGGTTCAGTTGGAAACCACCCTCATACGACTCAGATTTCGGAAGCCACACCTATGCGGCTGCCACCTTCATGCGGTTCAAATCCTGAGAAGCCACCCTCATGTGGCTCTGTCAAGACACCCTGTCCCTGTGGCACGCGGTTAGGACACGTGGCAGAATATCAGTTTTCCCCATGTCCCTACGGCTCGCAGCATAATGATGGTTGGACACGTGGCACCAAATCAATCAAGATTTATCAACAAATCCCAACAACCAGATTTAGTGCAATCATCATAATTACCCGGATCAAATCAGATTTATTGCAATCAAGCAGATTGAACACGTGGCAGACGATCCGAGCTTGTCATAACAAATCATGAAGATTCGTGGCAATCAACATTAATTGCCCATACGGATTTGGTACAATCAACATTAACTACCCAGATTTGCTGTAATCAAGATTAACGACCCAGATTAATTGCCAACAAAACAGGATCAAGGAAAATGGTAATTAATCCCCTCACCACCGACTTTTCAAGGGGCAATCATTGCAAACCCTAATGAGCACACCCCACTCCTATAAATAGCAAGGTGCCATTCGCTTACAAACCCCGGCTGGATACACATAGAGAAAAAGGCACGCACAGAAGAGTCTTTCCATACATTCCGAGAGCATTTCTTCATCAGAGCCAAGGCTACGTCCGATCGTCCAAGGAGTAAGGCAGAGCTGCCGTCGCTTTTCCGAGCCTCTATCGTCACCCCCCAGAATAAAAAATAAACAATCGTGCTTAGATTGCGGTACCTAGGTTTTCATTCCTAGGCTTTCTTTGTACGAGCGAGTTTGTATTGTGAGTCTAAGTTCAGTCCTCCTATAAAATTGTTCTGTACTTTTACAATCAATGGCAAACACGATGGCGACTCTGCTGGGGACTAACTTCTCCACGGCTGAGGAGTTGGTGACGCAATCAGACGCAGCCAGACATGGCTCCACTCAACAAATGCTGGTCGCCCGGTTCGACCAGCAGGCGTTTGAAAAAATGCTCTTCGACGGAGGCGCTGGCCCGGTCCAACGGCGAGCCCGTACGAAGAAGGCCCGCAGGAAGTAGAGGCCCAAATCATTCGCTCCTCCCCAAGCTCTCGAAGAAGTACTCTCTGTCGCCCAAGATGGCGGGGAAGACTCTCATACGGCCCTACTTCAGGCCACAGAGGTCTCTGCTGTCTCCAAGTCCAGCAGAGGAAAACACTACGATGCTGGACTTGCAGGGGCAAAGAGGAACTCTGTGCGGTCCAAGAAGAAGTGGCATAAGGGTGCCAGCCACATGAAAACTCATGCGGCCACAGAAGCCAGCCGCATGTAGGAGGCTCATGCGGCCAGAATGTCCAGCCGCATGAAGGAGGCTCATGCGGCTACGACAGCCAGCCGCATGCAGGAGGCTGATACGGCCACGACTGCCAGCCACATGCAGACTGCTTATACGGCCACCGCTCCTAGCCGCATACAGAAGGGCCATACGGCCACACATACTAGCTGCATGCAAACAGCCTGTACGACCACCAAACCCAGCCGCATACCATCTGCTCCATACGGCTCACGGTCAGTCTTCGACCGCCTCTCAGGCGATCCTGACCCCAGATGCTCTCATTTGCCAGTCTCTGTGGACTCTTCCTACTATGCACTCTCAGGTGCTAGAAAGAAGAAGTCTCGGGCAGCGCGGGCTCGTCAAGCTCAGACAGCTGTCATAACTTCTGACTATCAGGGCATCCCGTTGACTATTACGCAGGCCTCCGATAGAAAGTTGTATAAAACTATCCGTGTCCAGCCTCCGGCGGCCAACGAACGGGATAGTTATCAAGAATCTCTCAACAATAATCAGGGGCAAGTAATCATACTACCCCCACATCAGGGAGCAGGCAGGATGCCAACACACTCATGTGCTCAGAACTCCCGGGCCCGCAAAATGGGTGACTTGTGCAACTGATTCTTCACAAACGTAAGGAAAGAGACGAAGATTTGGTGTGTAAAGAGTCCTGTCAGGGACATTAATGCACCCAAATCATTGTCAACTGCTGCTGCAACAAGGCGGCAGTACAAGAAGACCGACGGTCCGTCTTCCAACGGCTGCAACACCCAAGCTCAAAAGACGAGGCGCTTCTCGTCGCCTCCTGCAATTCTGCTCACAAGATCCCTGGCAGCGGGATAGGAAAGAAAACAAACATTATCGGCCCAAAAATCTCAACCAAGCGGTTGTCCACGACTGCTGCGGGAGGAGTTTTCCAAGGTACTCGCTCAAAGATGAAATCTGCCACACTTGGAGATTCGTCGTCCACATCTCTGGGAGACACTGGAGCCGGAGGTAGCACTTCCCCAAATATCCACGACAACCCGGTGTTCCAAGAAGATAATCCAGGGGAAACGGTTCACCCAACAGATGCAGCAGATCCCGACGTCCCCGAGGACGTCCACAACTCTCAAGACGAGGCAAGCTCTGAAGCTGGGGGTACCACTCCTTCTGAGTCCGAACCAGAGGAGAATATTCCCACATACCCTGACGACTTTTCTGTACAAGGGTATGACTCAGAGGGCATATCCTCTACCGTTCCTTCCATCTCTCCTCATGTGAGGACGATGTTCATGTCGGACAGCAACCAAGACGGTCCCAGTGATCGCCAACGCATCGACACCCTGGAGGCCATACTTCATGCCTTGGTCAAGTCCGTGGACGAGATCAAAGCGGCCCTTTCAACTCTATAAGAAAGGACGCCTGGCCAAACAAGCTTAGGTCCCGCAGTCAATGTGGACTCGAACTCAGCTGCATCAAACCCGGGTGATAATCCTTTTAAAATATCGGCTCCCACCGCTACAGACGAGGCTAGGAAGGCAAGAAGAGAGGTCTAGAGCTCCGGGCCATGTTTCACGCCCGAGAAAACTGCCAAGACCTCAGGATACGACAACCGTATCCTGCTGTGTAGAGAGATGTTCCCTTCCCACCAAGATATAAACCATTTAACATCAATCCATATGATAGGAAGACATATGCAAGCAGGTACATCACCTACTTCGAAGTCACAACCGACCATCTGTCTCATGACGACGCCATCCTTACGCGGTTGTTCATTGGAGCATTAGAAGGGTTTGCCTTCGACTGGTACCGTAACTTGTCGGACAACTGCATCCATTCCTTCGCTGGCTTCAAACGTATTTTCCTGGAGAGGTTCTACGAAGTAGGACAAGACGTGACAAATTCCACCATCATGGAAGTTGTCCAGGGAGAAAAGGAGCTGATAAGAAACTATATCGAGCGGTTTCGCCAAACCGCGATGAAGTTGCCTTCCGGTAACCCAGATTCCTCCTTAATTAAAATTTGCCAAAAGAGGCTGCTTTCCACGATCAGCCTCTGGATGGGCGAAAGTCAGTTTAAGGATTGGAAGTCTTTCATTATCAGCGCCACTAGCGCAGAAGACAAGTTGAAGAAAGCTCGACAACTGGGATTGCACGTATCGGAAGGAGAGGACAAGGGCAAACGCCCTAACACCAATAGCAACAATGGTGGTAACCCCTCCAACAATCGAGACAACAAGGGAAAACAAGCTATGGTGGCCGACACAGCCCCGAAGCCTGAGCCGAAGCCGGTAGAGAAGCAGTGGCCTCAGATGACCTATTCCTTCGAGGACGGCCATGTCAAGCCCATCTTGGACATGCTCATACAAGGAGGTCGAATTCAGCTCCCCCTCCAAGGCGTGAATCTCGTCCTGCAGAAATGGAGAGCCTCAAGTACTGCTCACTACCATCGCTATGTCCACCATGCTATACAAGACTGCTACCAACTGAAGCGATACATCCAGCATCTCATCGACTCTAAGGCCTTGGCCATTGATTTCGAAGAGGTGACCGTAGCAGCCAACATGGTGTCAGTACAATTTGGCAACTTCCCTCCGACAAAGACTCAAGATGGAGTAGTGCCCGTCTCCAGAGCAAGGATGGAGGTCGCTAACCTTCCACCTCCCCGAGACCAGGCTGCTGGTCTAGTGCCCCTTTCCACATCACGAGGGGAGGTCATGTGGGTCCATCCGGACCTGGTACCCAAAGTGACTCAGTCTAAACCTCCCTCCACCAGCAAAAAGAAGAGGGGGAAAATCAAATCAAGCCGCACAATCTTGGCGGAGGTCGAGGAAGCTACGGCTGTCGTCACCCGGTCGGGTGCATAATCCCAGCCTACACCGTGTAACTCGGCTGAAGATCATCAGCCGACAGCTGCTGATGCTCCAGGACCTTCGCAGCCTTCGACGACCGACAAGCCTTGGCCGAAGCAGACTCACTTTGACAAACCACTCCAAAAAGAGACGCCTCATGGGCTGGAAAGGCCCTACAACTTTGACATCTTGGAACAATTGGCCAACACACCGGCCAAATTATCGCTATACGAGCTCCTGAGACTCTCCAAAGATGTTCGCGTCGTACTGAGCGAGGCACTCCAGAATGCCGACGATATCTGGCTCAGTCCAATCTCACTGGGGAAAGTTCGCCTGCAGATCTCCAGGATAGCGCTTGCACAGGCTCAATGCCCAACATCGTCTTCACTCCGCAGGATATGCTTATCAAGACCAACCTGCACGATCGCCCTCTGTATTATACTGGGTACATTGGCGATATCAAGGTGGACCAGATGCATATTGATCCCGGTTCTTCCATAAACATCATCCCGAAGAACTTACTACACCATCTGCGCATTCTAATACATCGCCTGACGTCGACAAGTACCGCCATCAGCGGTTTCAATTCAGGCAGAAGCTATCCGATCGGGAAGATTCGCTTGAAGTGCCAAATCGGCGACCTTCCGTCAGAAGTGACCTGTTATGTCATAGATGCGGACACTTCCTACAACATTCTCCTGGGGCGTCCTTGGATACATGATTACATGATCGTGCCCTCTACACTGCACCAGTGCTTCAAGTACGTCGACAAGCATGGCTCCGTGAGGACAGAATTTGCCGACATTGATCCCTTTAAAGGGGTCGAATCCTACTACTCAGATTCATGCTTGTACGAGAAGTCAAAAAAGTACCTTGCCGAAGGAGATACTCAAGCTCAAACTGAGGTGGCAGCTGGATCAGAAGAATCGCTGACAATCCATCTCCAAGCCCGCAAACCTGGCAGAACTGCACCCCTTACGGCCACTCTGCATAAGGACGCAATCAGCCTCTCTGCACAGGAGGAGCAGATGATCCGACTGCCAAAGTCTGGCTAAGCGCCAAGACCCACGACAGAGCCACTGACAATCAGGCTGCCTAGAGCTTGTCAGCAACAAATAGATGAGCTCAATCCCTATGTCAAGCCGATGACGATTCGTCTTCCCAGAATGAATCGACAGCCGAGCGCTAAGCCGGGGACTGCTAGCCAGCCAACAACTCTCCGCCCAACACCGAGCACCAAACTAGGGATGGCTAGTACGCCAACGACTCCACGTTCTGCTCTACCCATGGAGCCCCTGATGATTAAGCTACCCAAGTCATCCTCTCAGTCTTCATTTACACAGGGGATGGCTGAAGAAGAGTCAGAACTGGCCAAGTATGTGGCTGCTCACACCGATGTTCCATCAGCAGATAATGTTCCTACTGGAAAAGATACCTTACTTCATCAATAAAGGGCTATCTTTGAATTATCTCGAGCTTAATAAGCTTTGTACAATGTATGCTATGGAACACGGTATAGGCACCCACCTGCACACACAGGTAACAAATGTCTACACCGCAAACCAACTTACTCCAGTGGAAGACACTTACCATATAATCGAGGAAGAGGATGATCCAATCATCTTCGGCCGGAAGAACGATCCACAACCCTTTAGGATAGAAGAAATTGATCTCGAACCCGACACCGGGAGACTGCCCCTTTACCTGTATAGTTTCCAATCCAAGTACCTCATGCAAAAATAGGGGTATGATCTGGAAACTATGCCAGGTTTGAACTACGGCACTGGACGGCGATTACCCTTACAATTGCCTGTCCCAGCTGGGAAACCACGGGATTACTACAACAAGACCAGATGTAGGCCAGGTTGTGTTACACCCGCGACGACCCCTGAAAGCTCAGACGAGGAATACGAGTGACATTCACACTCAACCGGATCACCCACTTCCGATTCGGATGTCAGCATTGGGGACATGCTCAAGCAAGTCTGGTCCGTCAATATGGTATTTGCCGACGCCTACGAAGAAGATGAAGACATTCCTGAACTCCTTGAGTTAGAGCCATAGGCACAACAACTAGATACGCAATAGGAGAAGCGGTTCGAACGAAGAGAGCCTCCCACCGAGGATGAGGTTGTGCAAGTTGAGCTCGATGATGAGTCCTCTCCAAAGCCCATCTTCGTCAGCAAGAGTCTGACAGACGAAGAGCGAGAATCGCTACTGAAACTCGTCAGAGAATACATCGACGTGTTCGCCTGGAGTTACGAAGACTTGCCAGGACTGAACCCCGAGGTTGCACTTTATAAACTCAACATTCGTCCGGACACACAATCGGTCAAGCAACAGCAACGACGGTTCCGCCCCGACATCATGAATGCCATTGAAGCTGAGGTCAACAAACTGATAGCTAGCGACTTCATCCGCGAGGAACAACATCCAGACTGGGTAGCCAATATAGTACCAGTCCTAAAAAAGAATGGAAAGATTCGAATCTGCATCGACTTTCGGAACCTGAATGAGGCGTGTCCTAAGGATGAGTTCTCCCTATCACAGACATCATGATTGACAACACCTGCGGCTTCGAGCGTATGTCATTCATGGATGGTTTCTTGGGGTACAACCAAATCAAGATGTTCCCTGATGACGAAAAGCATACATCATTTCGAACACCAATTGGCATATACTGCTACACAGTCATGCCTTTCGGTTTAAAGAATGCTGGCGCCACCTATCAAAGAGCTATGAGCGTCATCTTCAGAAACCACTTGCGCAAGACAGTATAATGCTACGTCGACGACATCGCCGTCAAGTGTCGCTCTAAGGAAGATCATCTGCATGATCTGAGGACAATATTCGATCTGATGCGAGCACACAATTTGAAGATGATCCCACAAAATCCTTCTTGGGCGTATCCAGCGGGAAGTTCTTGGGTTTCATCATTACTTCACAGGGTAAACCACATAGACCCCGAAAAGACGAAGGCAATCATGGAGATGGGTCCCCCCAAGAATTCGAGACTTAGAGGCCTTCAAAGGAGATTAGCTTACATCAGGAGGTTTATCTCTAACCTCTGGGCGATGTTAACCCTTCACCACCTCATGAAGAAGGGCATTTCATTCGTATGGGATGAAGAATGTCAGCGCACCTTCGACAGCATCAAAGAATACCTGTCGAACCCTCCAATCCTTGTGGCCCCGGTTGCTGGAAAGCCATTCCTGCTCTATGTGCGAGCAATGGAGCATTCTCTCGGTGTTCTGCTAGCACAAGACAACGATGCAGGCCATGAACAGCTATAACTACCTCAGTCGAATGATGATGGGCTGGAGCATCGATACACTATCGTAGAAAAAGAGTGCCTTGCTATGGTTTTGTCGTTCAGAAGACGCGACACTACGTCACGGGACAAACCATACACGTGATATCACGAGTCAACCCTCCGGGTCCTCATGACCAAACCAGGGGCACTCAGCTTTGCCTTGCTACTGGGTGATATTATTGTCTCCGTATAATATGATTTTCGTCCCACAGAAGGCTGTTAAAGGTCAAGCTCTGGCAGACTTTTAGCAGCCCATTCAGGTTCGAAAATAACCAGAACATACGAAGAGATACCAGACGAGGTCGCCAATTCAAATGCGATCTCCATAATGCCATCTGGCGAATGTTCTTCGATGGTGCTTCGAGAACCGGGCCCAAGGGCAACATCGTCGCTGGAGTCGGAGTGGTGCTGATTTCTTCCTCCGGATGGTGATCAATCAGTTTACTCCCTCACAGAGCCCTGTTCAAATAATGTGGCCGAGTACAATGCTTTGGTCATTGGCCTTCGACTCGCAAATGAGCTGGGGGTAGAGTATCTTGAAGCATACGACGATTCGTAATTAATCGTCAATCAGATCCGGGGTTCATACGAGGTTCGCCATGAAGATATGATCCCCTATCACCAAATAGCAATTGAATCATCTCGTCCTTGGAAGGGTTCTTCATAGAACACGTTTCCAGGCTCCAGAACATTGAAGTCGATGTCCTAGCAGGCATTGTCGCTTCCTAGACGATTCTGAACCATGCTCACCACTTGGTTGACGTAATAGGCCGTGAATTGGTCTGCCCCAGGAATATATTCAATGTGTTGAGAGTTACTCCGCTCTGACAGTCGACGAAGCACCAGACTGGAGACAACCATTCATCGATTTCGTAGTCTACGACATCCTGCCAGAGAGTCCAAAGGAAGCCACTTCTATCAGAAGACGTTCCTTCAGATTCTTTTACGATACAGAGACAAAATGCTGTATCGGCGATCATACGATAGATTACTGCTTCGGTGTCCGTCAAATACAGAAGCCAAGAAGCTGTACGCGAAGCTCACGACGGCGCTACGGGGCCCATTAGCCTGGCCCAAAATTGCAAGACCGCCTTCGCCGGATGGGCTACTACTGGCCCACAATGGTTGCAGATACGATAGATATGCACGAAAGTGCAAAGCCTGTCAAGTCCACGATTTCATCCACCAGCCATCCGAGTTCTACATCCGACAGTGGCATGGCCATTCGAAGCATGGGGGATGGACATCATTGGTCCGATCACTCCACCTTCGTCCTGAGGGCATCGCTTCATACTCGCGATCACAGATTACTTCTCCAAATGGGCGGAGGCTATTCCGCTGGCAGAAGTAAAGACTTCAAACGTGATCAGCTTCCTCAAGCATCACGTCATCTATCGCTTTGGACTTCCCCAAAGGATCATCCACGATAATGGTCCGTAGTTCGCAAGCCACGCCTTCTATCAGTTCTGCGATAAACACCGGATCCAGAATGTTGCTTCAACGCCGTACAATCCGACAGTGAATGGGTTGGCAGAAGCGTTCAATAAAACTATAATCAAGCTGCTCAAGAAGTTCGTGTCCTCAAACAAAGCGACAGGAATGAGAAGCTGGTAAATGCTTATAGGCCTACCGCACTACAGTACGGACGGCCACCGGGAACACACCTCTCTGGTATATGGGAGTGAGGCAGTTCTCTTACTGGAGACTCAAATCCTCTCGCCGTGTCGCCCTCACCTATCGGTTGACAACAGATGATAATCACCATCGCCGACTGCAAGATTTGGAGGCCCTAGATAAGAAGCGCTGTTAGCTCAATAACGAATCGAGCTGTACCAAGCACTATCTCCGGAGCCTTCAACAAGAAGGTTTAAAATCAGAACATTCCAAGTAGGCGATCTCGTTCTGGCAGTTCGGAGGCCGATGGTTATGACTCACAAAACCGTCGGCAAGTTCCAGCCGAAGTGGGAAGGCCCGTTCATCATCGATGCTGTATTCTCCAATGGAGCTTACCGCCTCGTAAAACAAAATGGAGACTTGCTCATGTTGCCCATCAACGGCAAGTTTCTGAAGAAGTATTACGTCTGAAACGACATCCTCCAAATCCCCAGGGTGTTGTGTTATGTACCCCCTAGTACCGCTGAACTACATTCCGACTCCAAATTTCCCAGAATGACGAGTTACGTACCCTTTAGTACCGCTGAACATATATTCTGATCCCAAACCTCCAGATTATCGAGTTATGTACCCGCAGGTACCGCGAACTTACACTCTGGTCACTACAGATGAATCTATATCTCGTCTTTTAGGTAGTAAGTCATGTATGATTATACCTCTGAACTTTCTTCCTAAAAGAGCTCCCTCCTTATGATCCAATACCCGCACTTTCAGTGCACAAAAAGGGTAACAGATCCACAAATTCTCCGAAACAACCACGTCGATGTTACCTCTGAGTTGTTTCCCTTCCATCAAAAACAAACCGCCCCTCATATAGAACTTCTATGTCCTCATTACCTCTGAGTTGTTCTGTGTACCCTTCATGGAGCCCACTCCTGCCATGTCCTATTACCTCTGAGTGGGAAGCTCCATCGAAGAAACCCTCAATTTACCACGTCCTCATTACCTCTGAGTAGTATGTTGGTTTTCTCTCAATTGTTATCCGTACCCAAGATCGGAGTACGCCAAGGATAATAGGTCCACAAAAAGTCCCCATTAGGGCAACTACTATAAGCAAAGAAGGGAGCGAATGTATTCTGTCTATTCAAAATTAGTTACATTCACATGACTACATTTCATGAGCAAGCCAAAAAGTTCTCCATCACTTCATTCGGACAGAAAGAAAAAGACTACATTGACGTCCGAAAGAAACGAAACACAAACTACAGCTAAAGACAGACAGAAATGACAAGACAAAAGACGGATTTATGGGAACCCAAGTTGTGGGGATGCATAACCATTCCCTCAACCATCTTGCATATGAGGATTATTTGATTAAGATTCTCGTCCGGGCAGGAGGGTCAGAACTCCCAGTACTACTACCCTC
>JANAVB010019862.1:0-16917 GCA_029216955.1 Iris pallida | reverse complement strand
CTAATTTTTCCAAAAATTACAAAATGTCCTTATCCCTTCCCTCTTCCCTTCTCCCCTCCCCTCCCCTACTCCGGCCACCCCCATCCTCCCGCTCCGCCTCCCCTCCGGCCACACCCCTCTCCCACGTCCGGCCAACCCCCCCCCTCCCGCTTCCGGCGCCACCGCCACGGCGGCGGCTGCGACTGCTGCTTGCGGCGTCGGCTGCTGCTGCCGCGGCGGCCGGCGGCGGTGAGGGTAGGGGGTTGGCCGGACGCGGGAGAGGGGGGTGGCCGGAGGGGAGGCGGAGAGGGAGGGAGGGGGTAGCCGGAGTGGGGGAGGGAGGGGGTTTGGGGAGGGGGGGGTAATTTTAAGGTTTGAGCAGGGGTATTTTCGTTCCAAATTTTTTTTGGGTATCAACTTGTTACAAAAAAAGTTTAGGGTATCAAGTTGAAAAAGCGGAATAGTTGAGGGTAGCAAAGTGCAATTAAGCCTTTATTTTTTGTTGCAAAAATTTCCAAATGACAATTTTATCCTTCCCCCCCTCCTTCCTCGGCCGTTGGGGGAGGGGCTGGGTGGCCGGCGATGCCACGGGGAGGGCTGCGTGGGGCCGGGACGAGGGCGGAGGAGGACCGCGGGGGGCCGGCGAGTGCGGGGAGGGTCGTGCGGGGCCGGCGAGGTCGGGGGGGAGGCTCGCGGGGGACGGACGGGGCTGGGGGCTCGCCGCCGGGAGGAGGGCCGGCGTGGGGGTCGGGCGGGAGGGGGCAGGGCCGGCGGGAGGAGGACAGGAGGGTCGGGCGGGGCTGGGGGGTCGCCGTCTTCACCGGGAGGAAGAGGGGGCCAGGGACATTTTTGGAATTAAAAATTTTAATTTTTGACTTGAGGGACCTTATTGAACGGATTTGTAATCTAAAGAGAGACGAATTGTTAAAAATGACTAATATGTCTTAATTTACAAAAATCGAATATCTAACGAGAGATTTTTTGTCATTTACCCATAACGTAATTTTGAAACCTCAGTTTTGCCAATATGGAATTAGTAGCAGTAAATAATGGTTTTTTTTAGGGGCACCTCCACTTCTACTAGGGGACAACCCAAAATTTTTTTAAAAAAATTACAAGTTTGCCATTGATTTTTTTTACTAGGGGGCAGCCCAAAAATCACTATAAAAGCCAATTTGATTTTATTTCATCTCTCTCTTTCTTCCTCTACTACTTCTCTTCCTCCACTCTTTTTTTCTCCTCCTCATATAAACCTATAATTAACCTAACCTAGGTGAAATTGTCCCCCAACCTAAAATTGTTGAAGATTTTTGGTAGAATACAGTGTCAATCATTTCTCCCATTTATTTGTAAGTCGTCGAATTTATTTTTGTGTAATATTTTAAGTTTTAACCTAAATTTTGCATATAAAAGTTGAATTTTGTGTTTAATGTAGAAAGAAATAGAAAATGGAACAACTCGGACCATCAAATGCTGGATACTCTCCTCCCACAACGTCCGAAGAACACTTTGACGCATCGGAAACCCTCGTGGTAACTACACTTGAACTTTACTTCGGGTGAAAAATTGGACTTTGACACAGAGGACTGCCACATACTGCCAGAGATGTGGCAGTCCTATATATGTGAGGGACTGCCACATTTGTGGCAGTCCTCTGTATGTGAGGGACTGCCACATCTGTGGCAGTCCTCTGTGTCCAAGTCATTTCTTCTTTTAAGCAGCCTGCCTTACCAACTTATCACCAATATTTTTAACATGATCCTCTAGCTAACTCTATAAATAATAATATGAGTATCATTTTCCATTCACTTAAGTGGAGAAATGAAGACATATCACATAAAGAGTAAATACAGAACCATATTTTAACAGTAAAAAAATATATAGGGTCAATCGTATCACGTCTTGTCCAGATATATATATATAACCCAAATATGAACATTGATCCAAATACTGATGTTACTTTCTTCCTCTACTACTTCTCTCTCTTTCGTTTCAATCAAGCGACGATGCGGTACAATGGTGTCGAGAAGTTGGACGGGGAAAACAAGTTGGTTCTAGTGATATCCAGATCGGCCCGAAATCGCCCGGGACGACACAGTGTGATGGTTGGCTGTGAAAGAGGTGGTGTGTTCAGATCGCACAAGAAAGACAGTTATCCAAAATAAAGTTCCAAGAAAGAAAGCTGGCACGAGGAAATGTGGTTGTCCATTCACGATCCAGATTAGAAAAGAAGAAGAAGGAAAGTGGTCAGTACAAGTGAAGAATGGAACCCACAATCATGAGATTGCCGAGAGACTTACCTGCTGACCACTGTGACGTCGAAATCGACTGAGTATCAATGTGTTATATGGAGGACCACTTTTGTATACATTTTGGCATTTTGGTATAGAGGACCACTTTTGTATACATTAAACTATGAAATATGAAGTCCAATATATGTTTCTTACTTTTATCCATGTGTTATATGTCTTTTATCTGGGTGTTATACATGTGTTTTATTTGGGTGTTATACATGTGTGTCATACATGTGTGTTACTTTTATCCAGGTGTTGTCTTTTCTAGGACTGCCACACCCAGGACAGTCCTTCACATGTGCTGGACTGCCCTGTGTGTGGCAGTCCTTGCTAAAATGTTCTGTGATTTGATCACAGAACAATTCATCTAGGACTGCCACACACAGGGCAGTCCTTCACATGTGTTGGACTGCCCTGTGTGTGGCAGTCCTTGCTAAAATGTTCTGTGATTTGATCACAGAACATTTCATCTATGACTGCCACACACAGGGCAGTCCTTCACATGTGTTGGACTGCCCTGTGTGTAGCAGTCCTTGCTAAAATGTTCTGTGATTTGATCACAGAACAATTCATCTAGGATTGCCACACACAGGACAGTCCAACACATGTGAAGGACTGCCCTGTGTGTGGCAGTCCTAGATGAAATGTTCTGTGAAGTAGGACTGCCACCCCCCTGGCAGTCCTACATTGAATTAGGACTGCCAGGGAGCTGGCAGTCCTAATTGAAACTTGTTGTTATATAAATGGCCATTCTCCTGTGTTTTTAACACGGAGAATGGACATTCTTCGTCTTAATTTACACGGAGAATGGTCATTCCAGTGTTAAAATGCAGGAGAATGACCATTCTCCGTGTTAATTTACACGGAGAATGGCCATTCTCCGTATTTCTAACACGGAGAATGGCATTCTCCGTGTAAATTAACACGGAGAATGGCCATTCTCCGTGTTAGAAACACGGAGAATGACCATTTTTCGTGCTAAATTACACGGAGAATGGCCATTCTCCGTGTTAGAAACACGGAGAATGACCATTTTCTGTGCTAAATTATACGGAGAATGGCCATTCTCCGTGCTAAATTACACGGAGAATGGCCATTCTCCGTGTAAATTAAGACGGAGAATGGTCATTCTCCTGCATTTTAACACTGGAATGACCATTCTCCGTGTAAATTAAGACGGAGAATGTCCATTCTCCGTGTTAAAAAACACGGAGAATGCCATTCTCCGTGTAATGATCATTCTCCTGCATTTTATGGTCAGTTGAAACTTTGGAGGGCCATAACTTTTGACTGGGAGGTCGAAACGAGGTCCCGTTTGTCCCAAAACGAGCGTATCTTCGAGGAGGCTGAAAGTAACAGCTTCATCGTTAGACGGCCTTCCGGAATTTTAGAATCGCAAAAAAATGATGTTTGGACCCCCGTTTAGCAGTTTTGTCGAATGTGGGAGTGTTCTTGAAAGAAATTTGGTGGAGGAATTAGGATTAGAGTGGTGGAGGAGAATTTTCTAGGGTTTAGGGAGAGGGAGGGAGAGCTTTTCTACTTTTTCTCTTTTGGAGGAGAGAGAGAGGAAATGATGAAATGAATAGGAAATTTGAGTTTGGGGGGTTGGGCTGCCCCCTAGTAAAATTTGGGCTGCCCCCTAGTAAAATTTGGGCTGCCCCCTAGTAGAATCTCCACCAAATGGGCTGCCCCCTAAGTAAGGGCTGCCCCTTAGTAAATGTGGAGGTGCCCCTAAAAAAAAACCTAAATAATAAATGGAATGGAAAAAATAGGGAATATTTGGACTTGGCAGTACGTAGAGCAGTTTGTGCAAAAATGAGAATGAGTGCCAATAAATAGCAGTCAGTGAACCATGTCTCCCCCTCCCAATCCCATGTTCCATTCTCTTCTCCTCCCCTCCCTCTACAAAACCACCATTTCTTCTTCTTGAGCTCTTCTTTGTAATCTATATGAAGAAGGAAAGGTTCTTTGAGGGGGATGTAGGCGGGTTCGAGGCATGAAACTCTCTCCTGTCGATGCTTCGGACCAGGCTTCATTCCTCTCAAATTAAAATCTTCTTTCTTTAACGTTTCCATCTTCTTCTTTTACATTATCCTTCTTCTCTGTGGAGGTCAATAATTAGGTTAAGAGGAATGTTGCGTTTGGATCATGAATCGGTACGTTTAGCAATTGTAGGGTAACGTTTAATACCTATTTTTAGATATCGACATAAGCAGGAATTCGATTTTGAGTGGTTTTTAAATAGCGACTTCTAAACCAATCTGACCCATACTTGGTAATTGACTAACGAGCGGTTCTGAAAGTTTTTTATACGAGTAAAATTAAATAGGGAAGGATATTAGTAGTAATAATTATATATTTTTGGTGAGGATATAAATACAATAAAATAATAAAACCTCTCAAAATCTAACGATTTTGGGTGTTTATAAAGCCACCCAAAATTATATTACACCGATTTTGAGGAACTTTTGAGCCGACCAAAACCAGTGCGTCAAAAAAATTAACAAACAAAGGTTTTCATAAACGGTCGGTTTTCATAAACGGTCGATTTTGAGGGATGTTTGAGTCTCCATAATACACATAATTAGTGTTTAGATCTCCAATAAGTTAGAATATTTATGTTTGGGTCTCCATAATAGTTAGGTCTTGGACTAACGTTTGACTGTCAAAACCCAACTAAAAAAAGAAAAAGACGAAAAAATCGAAAAAATCGAAAAAAAACCGAAAATAATAAATAAATAAAAATAACAAAACAAAAAAAAAGAGAAAATGAGGAAAAAACGAAAAAGAAAAAATATGACTGGAATAAATTTATTGTGGTGTAAATTTGTCCTGTATTCGTAATTTTCGGAAATAATTTGCTCGAGAATACTGAGACCTAGAGTATATTTCCATCTTTGGTTTTGGTTGAAACAATATACTCTCGAAAATTACAAATATTCAGATAAATAATTTACTCATTTAAAATATGAGAATCATATTCCTTAATAATATGTGGATATATTTTTTGCTCGGACAAATTTGTTTTCGTTATTATTTTTTTAATCCTTTTTTTTCTTTTTTAGATTATCCTTTTTTGTATTGAAAAATGTCATCAAAATTCAATAAAAAAATTAATAAAAAAAGTTTTTTTAATAAAATTTTGATAATTTTTTTCAATGCAATTTTTTTTAATGTTTGTTAAATGTTACAATAATTTAAAAAAAATGTATTAATTATTTTTAATATATGCTGAAACAGGTTAACAAAATCCATATAAAAAAATATCTAGATGTCTTTAGTATATTTTGGAGTTTTATATCATAAGTAAAGAAGCTAACGTAAAAGCGACACCGAACTTTAGAGTGGTGCACCTTTCTAGATGGAGTCCATTTTTGTTTATCCATCAAAATTAGGTGGGATGTTCACCTTCCTAACATAAAAGTGCTAGCTAATGATTTAACTTGTCATGTATGCACACGTACGCTCAATCACTCAGCCGCAGTGACCAATGATTTAACCAAAGAATTCCGAGTAATTGTCTGAAGAAGTGAATAAATGTAATGTAAGCAATTGTTCACCTTCATATCACCGAATCCGAATCTTCAGAAAAATTCTTTTTTTATTTAGATATCAAAGGAAATTAATGAGGTCCCAATAAAAAGGAAAATAAAAGGAACATGGTTTTCTCACTCATTCTGTGGATTAACTTTTTTCATTCTTAATTATTCAATTTTTTATTCTCAATTTTTTACTTTTTTTTTTTCAAATTTTTTGGACCTTTCTAAATACAAAATAATAATAATGAAATAATAATTTTTCAAGAGCATAGAATTGATATCCTTTTCTTTCCGCGAACCAGAGGCCGCAGTTGAAACCTACTACTTACAATTTTAAATTGGCATATTTTTGTAGTTTGAATAATTATAGACTAGCTTGGAATGGTGAACGCCAACATTCCAAATTAAGGTTGCTCTTAGAAAACATTTGACATTTGTGATCTTTGTATGGTAACGTTAGGAACCAAATGTTCTAAAATATTAACAATAAACAAAAGGGAATTTTTATAGGCACTACAAATTTTACTTAGCTTAGCTCAATTTTTTTTTTTCTTATTTACAAGTGTGCCATAGAAAAAAAAAAATTCAGGTTAGTCCAATTTTTTCAGGAGTGTCAAAAAATTTGACAGTCCTTATTGGAAGGAGTGTAAAAAAATTGACAGTCCTTTCTATTGGAATGATTGTCAAAATATTTCGACAATCCTAATTTTTTAGAACTGTCAAAAAATATGACAATCCTTCCAATTTGACTGTCCTTCTTCTCCTCTCTTCTTCCTCCTCTCATCTCCTCCACCTCCTTTTCTCCTCTGCCTCCCCCCCCCCCCCCCCCCCCCCCCTCCTCTCTCGACCTCTTCCTCCTCCATCTCCTCCTCTCCTCGACCTCCTCCTCGAGGGCAATGAAGCACGGTGGCGGAGCGGCGAGGAAGCGTTCGGTTGGGGAGCGTGACGGCAAGGGGCGCAACGATGGTAGCAACATCGGCGCCAGTAACATCAGCTGTCACTTTCCGTTCCCAGAATGCGTATTTTTATACATGTACGATTCATGTATATTTATTTAGTATCTATCATGTATTATCATGTATTTAAATTCCTTTAATTTCATGTTAATTAATTATCTGCTCTTTAATTTTCATGTTAATTATTTCCTGCATTTTATTTCTGCATTTTCTTTTCTGCTTTTATTCTCTGCTTTGGTCTTATTGGGTTCGGCCATGGAGGGTTTTCGGGTCATGGTGGACAAACCCGGCCCACAACTCCCACCTACCACCATCCTTCCTATTTAAAGCATCCTTCTTCTTCTCTCTCCTCATTACTTCTCTTCAACATTACTTCTTCTTCCTCTCATCACTTCTCCACCTACCAACCACAGCAGGCAAGTGCAAATCTTGCTTCTAGCTTGGAGAACCATTTTTGTGGTTCATTTTTCTTCCTCTCATGATCCTGAGAGAGTTTAGTTCTTGGCATTTTCGATTTCTATGGCTTGTTTTCTCTAGATCTAAGTTGTTGTATTTCGGTTATTCATGGGTTTTGATCTCCCAACTTAGCGTGTTTTCTGGCTGGGAACTTCATTTTCTGGCTTGGGACGAAGGCTCAGTCACGCACACATCCCTGCGTGCGTGTATTTTAGTCACGCACACATCCTTGCGTGCGTGTATTTTTAGTCACGCACACGTCTCTACGTGACTGCGTGGATTTTGAGTCACGCTCATGTTCTTACATGTTAGCGTGTATTTTCAGTCACGCTAACGTTCTCATGAGCGTGCGTGTATTTTAGTCACGCTAACGTTCTCATGAGCATGCGTGTATTTTTAGTCACGTATATTTTTAGTCACGTGTATTTTAGTCACGCACACATCCTTGCGTGCGTGTATTTTAGTCACGCACACATCCTTGCGTGCGTGTATTTTTAGTCACGCACACATCCTTGCGTGCGTGTATTTTTAGTCACGCACACATCCTTGCGTGCGTGTATTTTAGTCACGCACACATCCCTGCGTGCGTGTATTTTAGTCACGCACACATCCTTGCGTGCGTGTATTTAAGTCACGCACACGTCTCTACGTTGTCTGCGTGAATTCTGAGTCACGCTCATGTCTTTGTACTTGCGTGCGTGAATTTTTGTCACGCTCATGCCTTTGTATGCGTGGATTTCCTATCACGTCCACTCTGAGCGTGCGTAGATTTCTTTCCACGCTCACGCTTGCCAGCGTGTATTATTTTATACGCTCACTCCTTCAGGCTAGACTTGGCGTGACTTGTTAGTCTTAGATTAGACTTGTCAGCGTGACTTCCCGACCTTGGTGTTTCTATTGCTTTATAACTTATTCCTTTAAGGATGGCATGATAATTCTCCTATTATATCCTTACGCCTTTTTGCATGAACTTGATTAATCATGATACTCAGTATGACTAGAACTTGACCTTGAGAGTTGTAGACTCGACCCATGTAATACTAAATGACTTTCATGCCTTGTCACCATTGATAATGAATGTGACATGGACTAAATATTGATCATGCGTTCCTAGTTGGAACTAAGAGACTGGCTAGTCGTCTTATTGAATGAAATGAATGAGACACGTTCATGTAATGAACTATTGTACTCGATTAGCCGATTCCGAATATTGGCGTACAGGCACATGCAGGCTTCAAATTATTTATTTAATTATTTAATTATTTATTATCTTACAAAAATCGTATGTGTACTTTATGCTCAAGGCATGATTACCCCGTGGTCAGATTTGATTGTTGCATCACGCTATGTAAGACCTACAACCTAGCCGCACGGGTATTGTTGTAGAGTTACGCATATCGTACCCCGTACGAAAGTACTCATTGAACGACCATGATCCACGGCATGGAACTTCACTCAACATAGAGACTATTAAGTTAAATAAAATAATGATGGCATGGAGAGAATGGATTCCCGAGTTCTTACATGGCAGCCCTCTTGGGACTATTAAGTGCCCGACAGGCCGGCTGGTTCCCACAGATACTGTAAATCTGTCACACGGGCAGGGAACGGTATCTGCTTATATTATTGTACATGCTATAACGACGGGCATCCCGCTGGGACTCGTCTAACTACATGATTGGCGCAATTGATCGACTGGATAGACTAGCCTTGCTCGCACATAGTAAGAACTGAGGAATCCCAAATTGCATAATTCCAGGATAACTTGGGACTCACAATAGCAAGCCGTAGTAGTTGGTTGGCCGTTCAAGATGATTTGTTTGTGTACTGTACCTACTCTGTTGCCTAACTGAGATGATCAGAATGTCAGGACATGACGGGCCAACTTCTGTCCTTGTTTGGTTGGGAGGTTGGTTCGAAGTGTCGTAATGTTAGGTGAATCCTAGTGGAAAGCAGAGATCTATTATTATATTCTCTTACTTACTGGTTTAATCCTTCATATCGTCCTTCCTTGTGGTACTTGCTATTAGAGGTCTAACCTCTCTGGTTTTGCATGGCCAGATTTAGAGCCGGTCCCCGAGGATCCAGCTTACTTCTACCTCCAAGATGGTCAATACTAGGGGAATGATCGCATGAGGACTCGAGTGGGTTCCTTACTTCACCGCTCGTTTTGTCATTTACTTTATACTTAGCCGTTTGGCACCGACATGTTAGTCGAATTGTCTTGTACTTACTTTTGCATAATTGTAATTAAGTCAGACTGCAGCTGATAACAATCGTGTATACGTTACTATACCATCTGGCTATGTTTTGTAAAGCCAGATCTCCAGAACATTTTGACTGAACGTTTGGGACGCCTTACTGCTTTATCTTACATGTTCTCTATTTTTGCTTCTTATTTGAATGATTGAGACAATAGATGTGAAGTGACCATAGCAAGACTTGTATGTAGTGTGCACCCCCTCGTCTGGTTAGACAGCATTGATCGTATTATACGGTATTCATCTAACCGTAATACGTAGCTGGCTGAGTCATTCCCCCGCTCTCCAGTATTCTGGTTCTGGGGCGTGACATCAGCAGACGGTAAGGGCGCACCAAGGGACACGACATGGCGTAGGAAGAAGTGTCACGCCCCAGAACCAGAATACTGGAGAGCGGGGGCAGACATAGCCAGCTACGTATATTGAAATAGAATACATCTCAACTATACGGTCACGGCTGTCTAGATATGAGGGTTTACTACAAGCCAACAGTCTCTTAAGGTCAAGCCTATTGTCTCAATCTCAAGCAAGTAATATAATTACAAGATGTATGATCATTAAATATACAATAAAAGGCGTCCCAAATATTACATATCAGCTGATCATGAAGCTAGTCGTACAAAATGCTAGGACTAGCAAGAGTTAAGTCATACATGATCAACCCTAGGATTTGTTAATCATGTTTACAGTCCGTAGGCAGACAGTAAGTAAAAGTGCTCCGAGCTAACAGGTGCTCGTCGGCTAAACGCCTCAAAAGAATAAATTTACAATAGAGTGAGCGAACAAAATAGAAAACCCACTCGTAGCCCGGGTTCCTTCTAGTCGCCACCATCGGGCTGGAAGCTTGGTAGATCCTCGGGAGCTGCCCCAAAATCTTGGCCACACAAAACCAGCTGGGTCAACCCCAGAAAGAGCAAGTGCCACAAGGGGGCCACGAAATAAGAACAAAAGCCAGCAATCAGCACAGAAAATCTAATATTAAAACTGAAATTACGAAAACATGTCAGGATGATATACGACGAGATAACCATGGAACTATTCCGATAGCCAGGTTACAACCCGTAAACCAACAAGGACCGGGTTGTAACCCTTCATCTGAACAGAGCTTGGTTTCCCACCATTTATCGGCAAGATAATAATGTAAGTAATCAAGACAGGAAGCAAGCTTGTACTGGATCAAGACATGGCTAGACTGGTTATACCTCATTCAATCAATCACGGCCAAGCAGATACTACGGCTTACTACTTTAACTAACTAGGGTTATCACAGGCCTAATTACTAACAAGATGCAGTGAGATTGTTCCACAGCCACAAGCCCTGCAGACCATCCAGGCTACCCAGGACGAAAGATTAAGGTTGAATTCAGGTGGGTACATCGCCCAGGAGACAAATGTACCCTTAGGTGACTTAGAGGGTGCAACACTCGACGGTGCGCTGGAAATGTGCCCTACTCGACGGCAGGCTACAGATCCCAAGAGCGCCCAGGTAACGGGATTGCCTGTAGCTGTGTCATCTCTTCATGACTACTGTGTTATTCTAGTTATTAACCTTAATCCATTTTAATAGGTGCTCCTGACCGTGGTACTCAGGAGTCCCATCCTAGACATGATGCAAGACAAGACAAGTGGATTTAATCAAGCAAGCAAGAAAGAACCACCCACGGTGTCAAGGCAAGTCAAGTTAAATTATCAAGATAAATCATGTCAGGGTACTTGTCAGGAGTGCGCCACGACGGACCATTATCATGTCAGGTTGGTCATGTCAGGAGTGCACCACTACGGGTCACTGTCGTGTTATGCAAGTTCCTTGCCATACCAAGCCATGTACAATAGTCATTCCAAACATATTAAGTAAAATCAAGTTCATGACAAAAGACGTAAGGATATAAAATGGACGTAAAATATCTAATAAAATATCAATATATAGGGCTATAGAAAAGCCAAGCTAAAAGAAATAAAACCAAAACTCCAAGAGCTAATGGGTTAAGCAAGGGGGTCAGGGAAGCAGCGTACGAAAAGTTACGCACGCTGAGAGAGCAGCATAGGTGAAAGTCACGCACGCTACAGGAGCAGTGTACGTGAAAGTCACGCACGCTCAAGGGAGCAGTGTGTGAAAGTCACGCACGCTACAGGGAGCAGTGTGTGAAAGTCACGCACGCTCAAGGGAGCAGTGTGTGAAAGTCACGCACGCTACAGGGAGCAGTGTATGAAAGTCACGCACGCTCAAGGGAGCAGTGTGTGAAAGTCACGCACGCTCAAGGGAGCAGTGTGTGAAAGTCACGCACGCTACAGGGAGCAGTGTGTGAAAGTCACGCACGCTCAAGGGAGCAGTGTGTGAAAAGTCACGCACGCTCAAGGGAGCAGTGTGCGTGAAAAGTCACGCACGCTCAAGGGAGCAGTGTGCGTGAAAGTCACGCACGCTCAAGGAGACACGCTTCCAACAGGAAGCGTACTCAAGCCTGCGTACGCAGCGCTAAAGAGCGCGCGTAGCTCAGTGTGCGTAAGCTAAACAGCTATGCACACTGCTCACTGTCTTCTCCAAACAGCAAGAAAACCAAAGAAGAACCCAAAGCTTCACAAGTTCATAACTTGGCCATCCGAACTCCAAATCCGAATTTCCAAAGTTCCAACTTGGGTGAAACTGAAAGTTCTTCCACATGGAAACATCAAAACTCATAGAAAACCAACATAAATAGCTCAAACCATGCAAAATCCAAAAATAGAAAAAGCTTAGATCTACGATAATGGGGGCTCCAAATCACAAAAACTCAAGTTCTAATATTTGTCTCCATGTCCTAAACTAGCAAATGGACAAAGAAAAGAGGGTTCTCATGTAGTGGCAAGATGCACTTGCCTAGGGTTAGGAGAGTTGTGGAGGAAGGAGAAGAAAAAAAGAAGAAAATTAATGGTGTTTATGAGGAGAGAGAGTGGTAGGTGGGGATATAAAGAGGGGGAGTTGTGGTGTGTTGAGGGTGTAGCATAGGGCTAGGGTGTTCCAATACCAAATAAACCAAATCAAACCAATCCAAACCAATTAAAACCGAACCATGACAAAACCCAAAATACGAGAAATACCAAAATTCCACAAGCTGAGAAAAAATAAAAATACATACAAAAAATCCAGATACGAGTAAAATACGAAATACGAAAAAATACGGGAAATACGGGAAATGAGGGTGACAACTCTACCCACCTTAAAAGAATTCCGTCCTCGGAATTTAATCAAGGAGCTAGAGATTGCCACGACAAGCTACACTAAGCACAGGCAAGTTACACTAAGCAGTCCAATCATACAATCATACAATGCAAGCAAGGAAGGGAAAATATAAGACATAAGAAAGACATTATACCTCACGAGTCAAACAGGTAGGGATATCGCGATCGGATGTCGTCCTCACGCTCCCACGTTGACTCACCTAGAGAGTGATGACCCCAAGCAACACGGACTAATTTAATAGTCTTGTTCTTGAGTGTCTTCTCCCTCCGGTCCAATATAGACACGGGCCTCTCCTCATACAAAAGGTTGGTACCAACAACCAATTCCGAATGGTCTAGGACGTGGCTCGGGTCCGGAATATACCGTTGTAATTGGGACACATGGAATACATCGTGTACCTCACTTAGCGACGGCGGAAGAGCGAGACGATAGGATACATCTCCTACTCGCTCTAGAATATCGAACGGCCCTATATACCTAGGACTAAGCTTTCCCCGCACGCCAAAGCGAATGACGCCGCGGTTAGGCGAGATCCTAAGGAATACATGGTCGCCGACAGCAAATTCTAAGGGACGCCGATGAGCATCGGCCCAATGGCGCTGGCGGTCCTGGGCAACTCGGAGGTGATCTCTGACCTTCCTGACCACTTCAACCGTCTGGGAAATCAATTCGGGTCCGAGCATCTGCCTCTCTCCGACATCGTTCCATGCTAGCGAGGATCTGCACTTCCTGCCATAAAGAGCCTCGAAGGGTGCCATCTGGATACTGGCTTGATAACTGTTGTTGTACGAGAATTCCACCAGGTGCAGATGATTCTCCCATGAACCACCGAAGTCAAGGGTACAGGATCTCAACATATCTTCAAGAGTCTGGATTGTGCGCTCTGATTGACCATCCGTCTGCGGGTGATAAGCTGAGTTGAACTGAAGGCGAGTCCCCAAACTCTTCTGCAAGTTGCGCCAAAAGTGTGATGTGAATCTTGAATCCCTGTCCGAGGTGATGCTGACTGGCATACCGTGAAGCCTGACGATCTGCCTGAGATACATCTCTGCTAACTGCGCTGTCGACTGTCCAACTCTGAATGGGAAAAAGTGTGCCACCTTGGTAAGCCTGTCCATAATTACCCAAATAGCATCTCTGCCGGCCGGAGATCTGGGCAATCCGGTCACGAAATCCATGGTTATATGTTTCCATTTCCATTCTGGGATCGGTAAGGATTGAAGAAGTCCAGCGGGCCTCTGATGTTTAGCTTTAACCTGTTGGCAAACCAAACACCGAGAGACAAACCGGGCTATCTCCCTCTTCATGCCATTCCACCAAAAATGCTGACGAATATCACGGTACATCTTCGTACCACCCGGATGAATAGAATACTGTGAACTGTGGGCTTTTGCCATGACTTTCTGTCTAATATCTCCACTAGGTACACAAAGACGAGTGCCGTACCGAAGTGTACCGTCTTCATGAATATATAACTCTGGCCTTCTTCCTGCTTCACACTCTGCTCTGAGTCGCTGGATCTTGGAATCTGCTGACTGCGCCATCCGGATCCTCTCAACTATGCTGGACTGAACCTGTAGACTGGCCATCAATGCCACACTGGTAGGAAGAACCACTTCAATTCCCATCTTCTGAAGATCTGCCAATAATTCTGGTTGCACCGTCAGGAAATAAACTCCGGCTCTCCTGCTCAATGCATCTGCTACAACGTTGGCCTTCCCGGGATGATACTGCAAATCCACATCATAGTCCACTAGTAGCTCGAGCCATCTTCTCTGCCGCATATTAAGGTCCTTCTGGGTGAAAACAAACTTCAGGCTCTTATGATCAGTAAAGATCTCCACTCTATCTCCGTACAAGTAGTGTCTCCACAACTTCAAAGCAAACACTACCTCCGCCAATTCCAAGTCATGGGTCGGATAATTCTTCTCATGATCACGTAGTTGTCATGACGCATAAGATATTACCTTCCCATGCTGCATCAAGACACACCCCAATCCTCTGCCTGAAGCGTCGTAATAAACTGTGAATCCTCCGGTCCCATCTGGAAGGGTGAGAATGGGGGCCGTTATCAAACCTCGCTTCAACTTCTCAAATGATTCCTGACACTCTGCTGTCCAAACAAATGGCACATCCTTACGGGTCAACTGGGTCATCGGCGCTGAAATCCTTGCGAAATCTGAAACGAACCGTCGGTAATAGTCGGCCAATCCAAGGAAGCTGCGAACCTCTGCCACTGAGCTGGGTACAGGCCATGACTCGATAGCCACAATCTTCTGGGGATCCACTTCCACTCCTCCTCGAGTAATGATGTGACCCAAGTATGAAATACGATCGAGCCAGAACTCGCATTTACTGAACTTGGCGTACAACTGATGCTCCCTAAGCGTCTGAAGGACGACTCTGAGATGCTGCTCATGCTCTGCTTCACTCTTGCTGTAGACCAGGATATCATCTAGGAACACGATCACAAATTGATCCAAGTAAGGCATGAAAATGCGATTCATGAGGTCCATGAATACGGCCGGCGCATTGGTCGCTCCAAAGGGCATAACAAGGAACTTCCAATGTCCATACCTCGATCTGAATGCTGTCTTCGGGATGTCCTGCTCTCTGACTCTGATCTGGTGGTATCCCGACCGCAAGTCGATCTTCGAAAATACTGAAGCCCCTCTGAGCTGATCAAACAAGTCATCTATCCTCGGAAGAGGGTATCTGTTCTTGATTGTCACCGAATTCAAGGTACGATAATCAATACATAGCCTGGACGTACCATCCTTCTTTTTCACAAGAAGCATCGGGGCTCCCAAGGCGATCCACTCGCACGGATGAATCCCTTGGTCCTCGGTTCTTCAATCATCTTGTACAAAATCTCCAACTCTGAAGGCGCCATCCTGTAGACTCGCTCTGACACTGGTGCTGTCCCGGGAATCAAGTCTATAGTGAACTCAATCTCCCGCTCTGGTGGCATCCCTGGAAGCTCCTCTGGAAAGACATCTGGAAACTCTTCAACTATCCGGGGTAACTGCACTGCTGCTACTGCCATCCGTAATGCTGGAGAAGATGGCTCCACTGCGCCTCTGGAAAACGAAAACTCTGGCTCGCCGGGGATACTAAAGACAACTCTGCCAATATGGCAGTCTATCCTAGCATACTGGTTCCTCAACCAATCCATGCTTAGGACTACATCATAGTCTGCCATAGGAAACTCTATGAATCTAGCGGGGAACTCCCTACCGCTAACTACGATCCGACACGAGAAAAACACTCGATCTACTCCCACAAGACTATTACCAGTAAGTATATTGAGCCTCACTGATAATGACTCAGGCTCCAATCCTATCCGTGTCGCGAATCGTGCAGACATGAATGAATACGATGCACCAGAATCAAACAATACCGAAGCTGGAAAGGAGTTGACGAGAATAGTACCTGCCACTACCTCACCTGGTGCAACTTCTTCTTCCATAGCCATCATCATGGCCTGACCTTGTCCTCTGGCTGCTGGTCCCCTCTGCTGGAAACCTCTCTGCCTATTCTGGGTCTGAGCTTGGGCTTGTGCATACTGCTGGGGGTGCTGTTGCTGGAATGCATGAGACTGAGGCGGCAAGGGCCTCGAAGACTGATACTGCTGCTGCTGAGCTGGTGCTGGGACCGGTCCTCTCACGAAGAGCTAGAAGAGTTGGATGCTGATGAACCACCCCTATTCGGGCAAGCGCCAACTCTATGATCTACTGCTCCACAAGCCAGGCACAATTCCTGTGCCCTACGACAATCTGCCACCACATGCCCTGGCTTCCCGCAATGAGAACATCCCATCGCGGAAGTCTGCCTCTGCTTCTGCTGCTGCGGGTACGTCGGGGTCGAATGCTGAACCGACGTTACTGAGGCCGCCCGCCTCGGAGTTCCAATGGTCAATCCCCTAGCTGCCGGGGCTGGAGCTGATGACTGGTGCATCTGACTATGGGACCGCTTCCTACCTCCGGTCCTATCCACGATCCTCTGGGAGGTGTACTCATGCCTCCTAGCTGCTCTCAAGACCGCATCGAACGTCTGGTGCTCGAACTGCTCAACTGCCAACAAGATCTCCAAATGCTCCCTGCTGGAACTGCTGGGCTCTATCGAGCTCGGTCGCCACCAAGGTGGGGGCAAACCTACTGAGTCTAGAAAACTTCGATGCATAACTGTCAACTGTCCTGCCTCCTTGCTTCAAGT
>JANAVB010019861.1:0-46572 GCA_029216955.1 Iris pallida | reverse complement strand
GACCCCCCTCCACCCCCCTGCCCCCCCACTGCCCCGACCCCCCAACCCCTGCTCGACCCCCCTCCAACCCCTGCCCGACCCCCTCTCCCACCCCCTGGCCCCCTGCCCCCCCCCCCCCCAACCCCTGCCCGACCCCTCACCCACCCCCCTGCCCCCCCTGCCCCGACCCCCCCAACCCCTGCCCGACCCTCCCCCAACCCTGCCCGACCCCCTCTCCCACCCCCTGTCCAGACCACCCCCCCACCCCTGCCCGACCCCCTCCCCGACCCCCCTGCCCCCTCTCCCACCCCACCCTTGCCCCGACCACCCCACCCCCTACCCGAACCCCCCCTGCCCAGACCACCCCCACCCCTGCGCGACCCCCTCCCCGACCCCCCTGCCCCCGACCACCCCACTCCACCCTTGCCCCGACTACCCCACCCCGTACCCGAAACCCCCCTGCCCCACACCCTCTCCGACCACTACGACAGCCCCCCAACCCCCCAAATCGTAAAAGAGAGAGAGAGAGAGAGAGGGAGATAGAGAGAGAGAGGGGGGGAGAGAGAGCATACCTTAGAGAGAGAGAGAGAGAGATCGCCGGTCGGAGAGAGGGAGATCATCGGAGAGAGGGAGAGGGAAGAGAGAGAGTGTTTTGGGGGGAATGAAAATTTCCCCCCCGTCGTTCAATTTAAGTTAGGGTACAGAAATTAGCGACGGATTATTCCGTCGCTAAGTCGTCAGTAAATCTCGCGCCAATATTTTAGGCTTTTGCCGCCAAAATATGCGACGTTCTAGCGACGGATATAAAACCGTCGCTACTTGGCCGACGACCTATCGAGCGCGTAGCGACGGATATGGACATAAAAAATAAAAAAAATTGTCCACTGCTTTCCGTCGGTATTCCGTCAGAAATCCGTCGGTGATCCGACGGTAATAGCGACGGAAAATTTCCGTCGCTAAATGGCCGTCGCTAAAATAATGTAATTTGGTAGTGCCACTGATGGAGAGGGTGTGGTATTTGCTGTCAGAAGCAAACTTGTCCGACAGTTATTGGGGTGAGGCTCTTCTCACAGCTGCTTATGTTATTAATTTATCTTCTAGTGCTCCTTTGCAGGGTGATGTGCCTGACAAAGTATGGTACGACAAAGAGCCGTCATACAATCATCTGCGAGTGTTTGGCTGTAAGACTTTCGTGCATGTACCGAAGGATGAGAGGTCAAAACTTGAGCCGAAGACGAGGCGATGCGTCTTGTTGGCTACGGTTAGGATGAGTTTGGCTATAGACTCTACGACCCGGTGGAAAGAAAGCTCTACAGAAGCAGGGACGTGGTATTCGTCGAGGATCAGACCATGACCAACACTCAGGATTCCGAGACATCTTCTGAGGCTGAGGAATTGCCTGAGTTAGAGATATTTTACTTTGAGCAGTTTCCAGAGGACATCGCAGATGATCCAATTATGGGGGAGCCAGTACATGGAGTTACTTCCAACCTTGATCATCAGCCTGCTGATGGTGGTCAGGATGTCCCTCAGGAGAATAAGCGTACCGGGGAGGCAATTCCTGAAGAGGAGGAGGCTGTTGGTATACAGCCAGCACCAGTGGCTCCACTGAGAAGGAGCGACAGAGAGCGTCGACCATCTACGAGATCCTCACCGGGTGAGTATGTGCTATTGACTGACGGAGGAGAGCCCAAAAGCTTTGCAGAGGCTATGGAAGATGAACAAAGGCAGGAGTGGATACAGGCTATGCAGGAGTAGATGAGTTCCTTACAAGCCAATTCCACTTATGAGCTGGTGCGGTTGCCAAAGGACAAGAAGGCTTTGAAGAAATCGATGGGTGTTTAGAGTGAAGCAGACAGATGATGCTACTCGCCCTCGATACAAAGCGAGGCTGGTAGTTAAAGGCTACGGTCAGCGGAAAGGCGTGGATTATGATGAGATCTTTTCGTCAGTCGTCAAGCAGTCGTCTATTCAGGTGGTGCTAGCATTGGTAGCCAGTCTCGACTTGAAGGTCGAGCAGATGGACGTGAAGACTACATTCCTCCACGGTGATCTTGAGGAGGAGTTATACATGGAGCAGCCAGAGGGATTCTGTGAGAAGGACAAGTCACATTTGGTCTGCCGGTTGAGGAAGAGCTTGTATGGTCTGAAGCAGGTTCCGAGACAGTGGTACAAGAAGTTCGAGTCGTTATGGGGGAGCATGGTTATGCACGGACGACGTCGGATCACTGTATATTGTGAGGTATTTTGCCGAGGATGATTTCATCATTTTATTGCTCTATGTTGATGATATGCTATTAGTGGGTCGAAATGCCACTAGGATAGCGGAGTTGAAGCGCCAACTTGGCGCGACCTTCTCTATGAAGGATTTGGGCACAGCGAAGACTATTCTTGGGATGGAGATCAACCGAGATAGAGTCCAAGCTGCCACATTTGTCCCAAAAGAAGTACATTTACCGGGTACTTCAGCGTTTCGGATTGGACGGGTCAAAAAAAGTGAGTTGTCCCCTTGCGGCTCACTTAAGTTCACTGAGGAGCAGTGTCCATCTACCGATAACGAAAAGGAAGACATGGAGCGGGTTCCATATGCCTCAGCTGTGGGAAGCCTTATGTATGCTATGGTGTGTACGAGGCCAGACATCGCTCATGCAGTTGGCAGTGTTAATAGGTATCTTTCAAATCCTGGAAGGGTACATTGGAGTGCAGTCAAGTGGATTCTACGATACCTTCAGGACACTGCCGATTGGAGACTTTCTTTTGGTGGTGAGCCGAAGCTGGTTGGGTATACCGACGCTGATATGGCTGGAGATGTAGACACGAGACGATCGACTTCGGGCTATGTGATGATGTTTGCCGGAGGAGCGGTATCGTGGCAGTCGCGATTGCAGAAGTGTGTTGCCTTATCGACGAAGGAGGAAAAATACATTGCGACGACGGAGGCTTGCAAGAAGCTGTTGTGGATGAAGAAGTTATTGCAAGAAATAGGGCTGAAGCAAGAGCAGTATACTTTGCTTTGCGACAGTCAGAGTGCTATTCACCTTGTTAAGAACCAGACATTTCATAGTCGGTCCAAGCACATCGAGACTCGGTATCATTGGATACGGGATGTGGTTGATAAGAAGGATGCGGTGTCACGACCCGTTACCCAAATTGTTGGGCCGGGCCGAGGCATGTCCAGCCTACGCTTGTTAAAGCGTAGTAATCTGTTCTAAGAATAGACAATAAAGGATCTAAGCTGCTAACAGTTCTAAAATCATATTTAAGGGTTCATCACAACACAGCATCTATGAGCGAAGGTAAAAAGCACAGACTTAATTAATACACTTCCAAAGTATCTAACTGGAGACAAAGTCCAGTATCCAAATATAAGTATAGACAAAGTCTAAGTCTCAAAACACATGAAAATATCTAAGCAAGGTTCCCCGCTGGGGCCTCTTCTGGAGCTAAGGCCAGGTCCTCAAAATCAGTGCCATAATATGTAACACAGTATTTCCTCCTCGGAAAGTATACCTACAACGTTATCCTGTCAGGACGGGAGCAAGTACAACCTCTACAACTAAAGCACTAAATATATAATGAAAGCGATGTACAACAAGAACAAAATGTGATAAGTCTATAAAACAGGAAATACTGGAAAACATGGCCTCATGGTACAACTGGGATCACAATATCATAGTAACATAGGGAACATGGCATATCTGGAATCATGGTATATCTCATAATCTATCATGGCAAGGACACATATGTCATAGAGACAATTGTATATGTAATGTTTAAAACTGTAGCAGGTACGTGATCGTCAATAGGTGTACAATGTACTGTGGTACATGTAATAAAATGTACATACGTACAAGTCTACAAGCATAGGTGTACATCCGTACAGAAATGCGGGATAATGGCCTGCGGCAAGGTATGCATATAAAATGCGACATCGCTCGCTACTATGAGGGGGGCATGATCACGTACTCAACTGTCAGTTTTTCCATAACCCATATAACATGTGAGAGATACAAGAATAGTAAAAACATGTGAGAGATACGAGAACGATATAGAACATGTGAGAGATACTGGGATCGATATAAAGCACGGTAGGTACTGATAGCAGTATAAAGCATAGTGAAACATGTACTGAGAACCAGTAGGAAGCATGTGAAGATATAAGAACTGTCCTAAGCATGTCAGGTACTGTAAGTAATACAACATGTGAAGATTTAACTTGCTACTCCGAGGATCAGCATTTAACATGGTTAATACATGTTCTAGCATTAAAAGACAGTAAATGAGTTTGTAGATGTACTTGTCTCGAGCAAAGCAAGAATACTAGTATGAAGATATAGATGTCCGGTGTCCTGTCAATAATGATATACAAACTCAGTTCTAAGCTATGTTCGAGATTACACTAGTGACGCGATACGACTCCTAACTGGATACTAGCCAAATGGAGACCTAGCATAAAAGTCTAATATGGAGTGACACTATATCCAAACTAATTTTTCTAGGATCTTTACACTAGTGCGGGGTGAAGTCCAATACGTCTATAACTCAAAATAACACAAAATATTGAAAGACGTAACTACTCAATAAATAATCAAATTGTACACTGTGTTCCAATAATTTTTGAGATAGACAAAAAGCTCAATTATACATAAAATAAAGTACCAAAATGATCCTTGTTAATTATAAAAATTTATACTAATTTTTCTGGAATTTATAAAACCTCATAAATATTTATTAAAAATCAGCAAAAACATGTATCCTGAAAAATGAGTTCTGTTTTCCCATTTTTATAAATACCAAAAGTACTTATTAAATGCTAGAAAAATTATAATAAATTAGCTAAATTAACATAGTATTTAAATACAATTTTTTCAAGATTTTTACAGCAATTAAAATATATATAAAAATTCAAAACCAGAAAGTAATAATTTCTGGAAAAATAATTAATTACAAATCAAAGATGATACATAAAAAAAATCTACAGATGTTGTCGGATGATAAAATAAATATCACCAACGTGTCCAGAACGGTCAAATTAGCTAGGATAGCCTACCCAAAAGTCCAATTTAGACACTGGGGCAAAACGGTAATTTCGGGCCAAAATGATGTCCGCCGTTGGACACACTTTGCACCGAAAAGCGTGTCAAGATAGAAGTCTACAAAACCTAGAAAATTATATGTCCACGAATCTAGAATGATGATACGAACCCAACGGTATGTCCGAAATAGGATTCCGATGTGCCGATCTCAAAATGACACGTTGACGCGGACATTTAGAATCCGATTTGCACCGAAATACGTGCCGGAGCAAATGTCTTCAAAACTCAGCAAATTATATGTCAACGAGTACAGAATGACGATACGAACTCAACGGTATATCCGAAACTGGATTCCGATGAGCCGATCTCAAAGTGACACGTTGACTCGAAAAGTGGGATCCGCTTTGCACCGAAATGCGTGCCAGGGCCCACGTTCTCCAAATCAAGCAAACTTTATATGAAAATATGCCATAACGACGTCACGAGTCTACTGGTGGTGTCAGAAATTGAATCCGGAGTCCCGGATTCAAAAATAGAATTTACAAGTGTAAATTAAAGAATTCGAACGACCAACTTTGGCGTCGAATTCGACCAACCAAACGTGCTTATAATGAAATAAAATTTAAAGAAGATAGGAAGAGGGTTATACCAGCTGTGCACAGGAACTAGTAGCACGCAAAATGAAGCTGCGACGACAAAGATACGAACCGCACGAAGTTGCTGCGACGGGACACGAATTTTGAGTTCCAAACTCGCGCGTGCCGACGGGATCTCTTTAAAAACGCACGAATCGCCTATGCGTCGCGCCGGGGAGGAAGATGGAGGACTAGGAGAGGTCGTCGGGGGCTCGTTGGAGTTGTGGGGTCCCCGCGTTGGTGCGGGCCGGCCACGAAGTGGCGTTCGACCCTCGCGGCAGCGCGCGTTTGCGCGCGCGTGCATGCCCGCAGCTGTTGCCGCAGTTGCTGCTGCTGTGGCCGCACGGGGCTGCGCGATGGCGGCTGCTGGCGGGGGGGTCACGGCGCAGCGCCAGGCACGGCGGGGGTGGGACTGTGCGTGTGGTGGTTTAAGTGGTGTTGGTGTTGGTGGTGAGTATGATGGTGAAGGTGGTGGTGCATGGTGGTGGCGATGAAGATGATAATGGTGTTGGTGAACTTGATGATGATGATGGTGGAGTGGAGGATGATGATGGAGTATGGAGGAGGAGGAGGAAGGAAGGGGTCTGCTGTGGTGGTATTGTGTGTGAGTGTGTGTTGAGCGAAAGAGAGAGAGATGTATGTTTTGTATGTGTGTATATAATGAGAGAGGGTGAGAATAGAGAGAGAGATATAGAGATATTATTTGAAGAGAGAGGGGGGGAGGAAGTAGGTCGGCTGAGAATTGGGGGGGGGGTGTTCGGCTGGTATGGGGGAGAGGGTGAGGTGTGTGTGTGAGTTGTAAAGTGAGGGAGAGATTTATATATATATATATATATATATATATATATATATATATATATATATATATATATATATATATATATATATATATATATATATATATATATATATATATATATAAGATATTTAAGATATTTATATATATATATCTATTTACATATTAGAAAGAGGGAAGGATATTTAAAATAGGGAAGAGAAATATTGTATGGGGTATTTGACAGTCATGAGAGTACAACATAGAGCTTGGATTCGGGTTCGGTCGAACCGGGTCGGGTCAAAATCGGACAGGGTGAAATATTCGAATTAAAATGGGTATTTATAATCATGGATAAATAAATAACATGCGAGAACTCAAATAAATGGGACACAAAGTTCATATGGGTAGTAGGCTTCATGCGGGCCATGTCCATACTTTAGGTCGACTAGGTTGGATCAATGTCGGATCCCGAAATTAAATTGGAAATTAAATCAGGTTTCACGGTAGAAAATAAATCGGCACAAATTGACCCGAAAGTTGTGCGAACGAAATGAAGCACAAAATGGAGTATCTGAGTGGAATACGAAGGTCAAGGGTGAAGAGCGTCTCGAGTAGATCATTCATGAGAAGTTGGTTCTGAGAAAATGACTGGTCTGGTGCTCCTAAATTAAAAGTCACGGTAACGTGCAAACGAAGATCAAAGATAAAAGTGGGAATAATTATTCAACGATTAATTGGTCTAAGTTGAACCGAAGTTGCGCGATACAAAAAGAGCACAAGGGAACGAGTTCAAACGGGACATGATATATCAAAATGAAGATAATCTTGTCTACTTCAAAACTCGTAAAGAGAGTTTACAGAGATTGGCATCCCTGACGCTCCAGAAGTCAAAGTTACGGAAAGGTACATTAATGATCAAATCAATTAAATAATAAAATATTTATTAAAAACAATTCATTCAGAAAATTTAAAATAGCCCTGAAATTCAGGGGGCTTACACGCGGCGCTTGAGAATGTTCATACTGATGAGAATGGAGCGGACATGCTCACGAAGGTTCTACCGAGGGGAAAGTTTGAGTACTACAAGCAGATCGTCGGGATGACGACCTCCTCCACCTAGTTGTGAAGGGGGAGATTTGAGTGGGTGGGGTTCCCAACCTATGTGGAGAAGACCCCGGAGTGCGACGAGCGTCGTCTGTGTGTCAGAGAAGCTCGGGGAGGTGACGAGGCCATTCGGAGATGAAGCAGAAGCTCGGGAGCCACCAGATTACATACTGGAACAGGGAAGGCAGAGTTCGGGCCGAAATCTGCCCCCACACAGAATTATGGCCGAACTCTGCCTTTTGGTTCCAGAACTGTTCTGGTTGCCAAACACAGAGTTCTGGCCGAACTCTGTGTCGTCGGGGATCAAGTGATTTTCAGGGTGATTGATCACCGTTGGATCGTATCCTACAGTCCAGGTTTTGTTGCAGGATTAGGGTATTTTCATATGGTGTTTCCTAACCCTAATTTCATACGTAACACACACAAGAGAGAGAGAAAAGAGGCAATAGTGCCATTGCAACTTTGGGAGAGAAGAAGGAGGATTGAAGGCCATTTTCGAAGGAGGATCGTGTTCGGGTAATATCTACTCGTCATCTTTGTTCTTCGTAGCCTTGTAATCATTATTCTTGCTTCTAAGTGTTGTGGGGATCCGATTTGGATTGGAAGAAGTTTGTAGAGGGTGTACTCCTTTATTTCATTAGTGAAGTCTTCTTAGGGTTGGACTCCGATCGTCCCGTGGTATTTTCCGCAAGGATTTTCCACGTCAAAAATTCTCTGTGTCTGCGTGGTTTGTTTTGGTGTTTTGGTTCGTGCGTTGTATTGCTCGATTCTCTCGCAGGTACTCTCTAGTTTGGGGAAAGGTTTTCCGCGTTTCTTTTCCAACAAATACTAGCTCGAGCCTGCAGGTTAGTCCCCAGTGAACAAAGGTGTACACAAAAGTTTTATCATAAATGTCAGTTCTTGTGGGAATGTTGGGAATGTTGTGGCTCTTTTAGAAACAAAAAATAAAGGACGGGAATAAAATGTTCGAAGTACAGTCAGTTTGGAGGTTCTCCGACAGTAGGGATCGTATTCGGACCGAGTTCGGTCAGAGACAGAGTTCTACCCGAGTTATGTTATTTTGTTCCAGAACCTTTTGGCAGGGGCCAAACCGAACTCTGTCCAAGTTCGATGTCGGTCATGGTTGAACGAATTCTGGGTTTTAATCGGCACTTGGATTTGTTTGATGGCCAGACTTAATGGTGGCAATTTTAGGACTTCTATTATGACCTAAAACTGGTTTCTCATCCTATTTATATGGTTTGAGGGTAGAGGCACAAGATCAATCTCAAAAGCACAATATGGAAGATTCAGATTGCTTGTCCACATAAATATAAGAAAAAGTTTGTAGTCTGCTCTTAGGGCTGGCCATCCAAGATAACAGGAGGAGAAGATCTGTGCGGGGAGTCGTCGTCTTCGTACAAGAAGATCGCTACGGATAGGGTGAGTGATTTCAAGTTGTAATCTTCTTCTTTATACTTGTGTTTGGTTAGGGGGTTGAATTGTGGGCAAATGATTCAACATTGAGATTTGTCCTGGTTACATGTCACCGATCGAGAAGATATACGTATTTTGATCTATCTTGACACTTATGGTAGATTGGTCGGTTATCTTCAAGTGGATTAGCCTAAATTTTCGTTGCGGTCACGTTGCAGAATCTGTATCGGAGCATGTTATCGGCGTTTCGGTCCTATCATAAAAAAACAACCATAGCACAACATATTGGGATAGTGTTCATAATATGAAACTTTACAATATGGTTATAATTTGGGTTATGTAGAATACTGGGATATTAAAAGGGGTGGTTTTGAACAAACATAAGAGACGGGTTATGAGACAATAACACATGCTGTAGAATGAATCATTGTCATGTTGGACCATATTTAAATTTTTTTCCCCTACTGGTCCAACATAACATGACTTATTCTACGATATGAGCATTTGTTGGTAAACACCAACCAACCCTCCCCCCCCAATATATGTGTGTGTGTGTATAAAAGTTCCAAAGATGAATATGACAAATACATGTGTATACATTACATATATTAATTATGAAATGTATTGTTCCAAGATGATGTTGCACAATCTGGTGCAAAAAAGCTCCGAAAAGGATGTTCTAAGTTTAACATGAATCCCCACAAATTGTGGAAACTCAAGGATTACTTCCCCTTGCATTAGATATTATATAACAGATCTAGTCCATATTCACGTTTAATGTTATATACGGATAAATGTGTTTTATACTGTTAAGAATAGTGACACTGTCTAGTTTCTATCTTTATGTCTTGTTAGAACTTAGAATTGGTGAAAGTATTTTTAGTTTCTATATATCTTTATGTGTTTTATATTGTTTATGTTGATTCTTCTTTATGCAGAGTTTTTCATACCATGTTGTTTTGAAGCTATGGTACTATGTTCTTTTAGATGAATCCCCTTTTCTTTGTGGCTGGATAGATGGGAGATGGAGATATTGGTGGTTTTCTCCAGTTCATTAGATTCTCTACAAATTTAGGAGCACCCACCATCTATTCTTTTTCTCATTTCCTATATCTACCACGTAGAATAATAACAACAATACATCTTCTACTATATAATGAGGATTCAAAACGGTTCAAAAGTGAGCCGTCTAAGCCGTATGTATAGTATATGATCATGGTCCATTTTATTTTAAAAAAAATTATTTAAAAAATTGTTGAACAAAGTTTAAATTTGTTAACATGGAAAATCGAACTCAACCAAACAAGAAAAATATCTCGCACCTTAACCACATGAGTTAAAAAAAATATTTGAATATAATTGGATAATATTCTTATTATACGTTATTATACGTGCAAAACACGTGCATTTACTAGTTTTAGTAACATCTCTGCCCTTTATGTTCGTTTTTGTTTTCCAATATTTCTTTGGATTAATAAGTTTGGACAAAATCATATGCTTGGACGTGATGCGTAACATATTTATATATGACAATCGGGCATATCAATTCAGATCACCCATGGCTGCAGAACGAGAGGAAAGTCCCAGATGTTTTTTTAGGTGAAAATGTTCGTTCAAGACTCAAAACATTCTCGGCGATGAACAAGCTTAAGAAGAGAGCTCTAAGGGTATGGTTTGACATGTCATACGAAATTTCTATAATCTACCATTACTCTCAACCCTTGTTAGCAATCACCCAAATAAAACTCCTATTATCTGCAAATTTTTCGGTATCTTTCAGAAACGTATAATACTAGCGTACTTTTGACAGATTCAAATCAGTACGTAAATTTTAAACGTGTTCGGTATAAATTATTGAAAAATTTGGCACAACAAAACGTGGTGGAAATCTGTTTAGTTAACCAAATTTGACAACATATTTAAGAATGTGAAATTTCTAATCTCAATATTTCCGTTTTTTCGAATATTTGACCAAATTTTTGAACGTATTTTATTTGCACTAGACCAATTTATACTCGTATTTTTGTCGTTCCAAAGTTTTTTTCCGTTTGCCGAATTGCTATCAAGGCTCTCACCATACGAATAATTGATTACACAATAGACATTAACAATAGGTGTCACAGCAATACATAATTCAAATCTTCTAGAGCGAGTATTTTAAGCAAATTTTACAAAAATAAAATAAAAGAAAGTTATTATCACTCCATGGACCAACTCTCTGTTCAAAATGGACGTTCGAGAATGATATAAAAATATAACCCTTACTCTCACTAAAACTTGATAGTTTTGGTGTGGACTTGCTGACATGTTTTGTTTGGTTCATAACTATGTGCCTCACGCAGGTGGTTGCTCAACATTTGTCTGTTGAAGAAGTGGCAGGCACGAAGGAAATATTGGAGAAGATGAATGTTGATGACAATGGAAAGTTAACACTGGACGAACTGAAGTGTGGCATTCGTAATATGGGACACTATCTCCCGGATGCTGATGTTCAGATATCGATGGAAGTGGTAACAGTACTTCCTAGCAAACCTCGTTTACTAATGCTCTTAATCATCAAGTATTTATGTATATATACGTCAAGATTGTGATTTGATTTTAGATGGTTCAAAATATAGTTTGAAGCGAGTTTTGGCATGTCCCGATTCGAAACTGACCGATGTTGAACTCTTTTTCAGTCAATTCGGCAAAAAAAAAAAAGTATCGTATGTAAACCAATCGACAATGGTGACTACTATTTTATTCAATTTCACAACTACTAAGAAATAACATAGAAAATATTTAAAATTATGTCTAAATGTATAAAATATTTTTTCTTTCTAAAATACTAAATAATTATTTGCTTTTCGGTACGAAAGAATTCGATGCTCCGATCAGGAACTGCTGATACCGCAAATCCCGATACTCATAAGAAGGGTTCGATACCGATACTGTGAACCTTGGTTCAAACTACAAGGACATTTGATGTTATCATCTATAGTGCTGATTATTTTGTCAATGGAGTCAATGAAATATTTGTTTCTGATACTTACTATATATATATATTCACTTGTTTATGTTACTTCAGGGTGACCTCGACAGGAATGGTAGCGTGGATTATGCGGAATTTGTTGCTGCGTCGATCCACATAGAGAAGATGGCGGACGACGAGCACTTGCGCAGAGCCTTCTCTTACTTCGATCTGGACAAGAGCGGATTCATAGAGATTGAGGAGATCAGGAACACCTTGTCTGATGATTTGGGTTCAAATTGTGAGGAAGCTATCAGCGCAATCATCCGCGACGCAGACTCTAACAAGGTCAGTGACCAAATATTATTCATTTCTACTGTCGAATCAAATGTTTTCTCTAGCTTATCACTGACATCGATCTATGCTTAAATCCTTTTGTATCCCCACCCTCAGTACGAGATCCAAACTTTCTTATGGACAATATAAAGATCTAAACACAAATTTTGAATATTATACAAGACTCTAAGTCTGCTTGGTAACAGTATTTTTACCGGTTCTGGGGTGTTCTTGAACCGACGGTTTATTAAAACCTCTGGAGCACCGGTTTTAGTCGGTTCAAAAAATCCTCAAAACCGGTGTAATGTAAGTTTGGGTGGCTTTATAAACATCACAAATCGGTGGGTTTTGAAGGATTTTATAATTTTATTCCATTTATATCCTCACAAAAAATATACAATTATAACTACTAATACCCTTCCATGTTTAATTTTATTCGTGTAAATTTTTTTCAGAACCGCTTGTTAGTGAATTAACAAGCATGAATTGGACCGGTTTAAAAGCTGCTACTTAAAAACCACCCAAAATCGGACCCCTCGTAACCGCTCATAACCGGTACTCTAAAAACACCACATAACTGCTACCCCTACAATTGTCAAGCAGACTTTAAAACTAAATAACAAATATTATTTACGAAGTGTTGGTGGCGGATCAGAATGCTACTGTTAGATGTTGAGTTCAAAGTGGATATTGAGGACAGGAATGCTAATCGTTCTTGATAACGAGTAAAATCCTGATATTGATAAGTAATTGTTCAATCTCAGGATGGTAAAATAAGCTATGAGGAGTTTGCAGCAATGATGAAGGCGGGAACGGATTGGCGAAAGGCATCGAGACAGTATTCGCGGGAGCGGTTCAGCAGGATCAGCTCCAGACTGAAGGATGGTTCTTTGAAGATGAAACGATGAGCACACACTTTGCCAAAGTTTGATCAGTGCTGTATTTTTACATAACTCCTTATTTCCCACTTTTGCTGTGTTTGTTTTCTATGTTCTGTAGATAAGCTTCTATTTTTCCTTTATTGTTCTTGTTGCAAGTTTTTTTTGTTTTTTTTGTTTTTGTAAGTTATATAAATAACATATGTACGAAAGTAGAAGGAATAAAAGAAGGGTGTTCTTGTTGGCACTGTATTTTTATCTCCGAGGTGGCACTAGTTAGGAGACAACACAACTTATTTCATTTTATTCTCGGCGGGAACAATACATAATTTCGCTCTCTTTGGGATAACATATCTCGTTACCATTATCTTTCTTCCTCTTCCAAAACCAAAACCAAAATCCAAACAAACTACCACTTCGAAACCTAAACCCTAAGGGACTATTTTTACAGTTTCAGACTTCATTAATGGAGTTTCGAACCTTCATATCAGACATATTCTCGTTTGAAACGATGGAGGACTGTCAAAATTTTGACAATCATGCTCTATTGTAGAATAGTCAAAATTTTGGTAGTCCTAATCATGAGTACAGTCTTCCTTCATCCCAAACGGAACATTGGAATAGATCGATAGGACTCTTGAAATTTTAACAGTCCCAAACAGAACTAGATTGATTGCTTTGCTTAAACTTGGATAATGTAGAATAAACCGAATGCTTTGCTTAAGCTTGAATAATGTAGGCGTGTACAATAACAATGGAGTTGAAACTTAGAGAGGCACTATAGTGGTCGAAGTCTAAGGCCTCGTTTGGTTTGCGGACACTTAGAGTGGCACTCCAGTTTTATACATCTTGTGTTCTTTGTTTTAGGGCTCTCACTTGGAAGATCCAGTGCATTAGGTAGTACTATCAAATTTAACACAGTGAAGGCTGATCCTTGCAATTAAACCCAATGTAGGATCCTTGATAATTGAAACATCTCGTGTCAGATATGTGGTAAGTACCCTTGCGGCCTTTTTTTCCCTCTTCGATTGAAAAGCAGTAGCATAGCAGCTGGAAAAGTGTGCTGGCGTTTGGTGTCACATTTCGATTTTATCGAATCGATTAGTCGTCACGGAAGTGATGTCATAAAGTCTAAATTGTATCTGTACAAAACAAGAACATACATATGTGATAAACTATACGAAAAGATAATGTTTTTATTCATTCATTTGCAGCGGGATACAATTTTTCGTAAAATAACTGAGAATGCAACCTTGACTTTCAATTTCACAAAATTGAAATACTGACATGAAATAATATCTCGTTCAATACATCATGTCTTTTTATTATATTGCCAAAAGTAAAACACCTTAAACAGAAAGGAGAACTTCAAAACGATTCGAAAAGAAGGAGCTACTGGATACTTCTAGGACACTTAACGTCTCTAAACATTCGCGTTGTTTCCAGCACCGAGATGAGGGGGTCAGTATATTGGAGAATGTACTGATGAACGGTTCCAATCTGACTCACCCAAACATAGACCTAGTATCATCTCTCTTTTTAACAAAAAGACCAAAGTTTAAAATAAAAATGTCCAAAATTATATTATTTTTTTTAAATGAGAAGAGGTGGATAAGGAAGGCCCAATTTTCGGATAAAAATGCTAGAAGAATTTTTTAAAGAAATAGTTAAAGGTGGAGAAGGTGTTGGAGTCCAGTCCGGATGTCTAGACAGTTTTGCCAATACGGGTTCGAACTCGGGCCGAGTTTGTTCAGAGACAAAATTCTGTCCGAGTTCTGTCATTTTGTTCCAGAACCTTTCTGTAGCGGCACAACCGAATTCTGCCTGAATTCGGTTTGTCGGGACTGAACGAGTTTTGAGCTTTAATCATTACCGTTGGATTTGTTTGACGACCAGATTTAATTTTGAGCTATTTTAGGATTTCTAATATGACCTAAAATAGGTTTTCTAATCTTATTCATATGGGTTATGGTGGAGGCACAAGATCATTCTCATGAGCATAAGGTAGGAGATTCAGGGTACTTGTCTACATAAAATCTAAGAGACAATCCTTACTTTGATCTTAAGGCTCACCGTCCAAGACAACAGGCTGTGCGGGGAGTCGTCGTCTTTATACATGGAGATCGCTACGGGTAGGTTGAGTGATTTCAAGTTATAATCTTCTTCTTTCTACTTGAGTTTAGTGAGGGACGTTGAACCTTTGGACAAAGTGTTCAACGTTATTTTTATTCAATCTTATAATTTCACTTGACTTATATAGATTGTAATTTGTTCAGGTGACGTAGTCACCGAACATATACGGTGCTTGTGTTGGAATTATTCAATAATTAAGGGGCCACACATGTAAAATTAATTGTGTTTAGGCTATCTAAATAATTAAGCTAAATTAAAGTGGTCTATTTGGAAATTGGCTTAAGGGTATAATTTTCATGGAATTAATGTGTAGATACCGGAGATAATTCTAATTTGATGAGGGGCCAAATTAGAAATGTCAAAACATATAAATATATGTGTTCATTAGGGTTATGGTCCCCAACTCATACGGCCACCAAAAGAGAGGTTTTCTCTTTTTCTCTTCTGCATCCCCATCAACAGAAAGAGAGGGACAAAGGATTCAGATTCTTCTTTGTCATTAAGGGTCGTAGCAAGTTGGAAGATCGAACCCAACAAAGAGACGTTCGCTTCAAGATCCATCAAGTCTAGCAATGGATTCAGGTACGCTTCTGCAATTTAATTTATGTTCTTCATCTCATGAATCGACAGGACACAATAAAATTTCTAACAAGTGGTATCAGAGCCCCCCTGTTTGATTCATGAGATAGAAATTTCATAATTATTTTTGTTCTTGTTTGGAAATCCTAGATCGTTTAATCTTATTTATTTTAGGGTTCCAATTGTTCAACAAATTATATTCCAGATTCAGTTTAGGATAATGTTTATATTTTGTTGATTGTTGATATTTGTTGCTGGCCATCTTGGTCGTCTTGATCGCTACAATTTAGAAGTAATCGACTCATAATTTTTTATTATTATTTTGTTAGACGAGTCAACTTTCATTATGATGTTTGATGGCTACAGTCATTAACTTTGCAACGAATAATAATAATAATAATAATAATAATAATAATAATAATAATAATAATAGTGATGCATAGCTATTAATGGAGGGATTGGAGTGGATGATTTGTTCGTTTAAGAATTGCATAGACCACTTTGTTCGTTTAAGAATTGCATATTGACAGTAACATCTTATATGATTTATTTATTTTTAAATCGAGGAAGGTTTTCTTAATGGAGTACCACTCTTATGTTTTTGGCTTTGGTTTTTAAGGAATACCACTTTGTTTTTTAATGGAGGAAGACTTTCTCTTTTGTATTCCTAGCATGTTACTGTCAATATGTTTAATGGAATAGATTTTTTAATGGCAGTATGCTTTATATATCAAACATGTGTATTAGAATCCAATCGGTTAATTTTGATTTATTTTAAATATACATATACATAAGATTTTGGAGATGATTCAGTTTTTGTAAAATTTAGTCAACATTCAAATTTTTGGTACTTTTTGTGACTAGCATAGTTGTCTAATGTTCTAAATAGACTCATTGAAACAAGATGTCGCCAAAGTGACCTCTCTTGCGTAGATAGTCTATGAAAGATGTTGGATGTTTATGTGTGTACATTCATGCAGGTATTAGCCGACCCAAAGGAAGGTTAATATTTGGCCGAATTGCACACATACTTGTGGTGATAAATGTGTGACAATTATACGGTTTACATGTGAATAATAATCCGATCCAAAGATTGGCTTATTATTTGACATGACTTATTGTCAACGTTTGATCACTACACCAAGGGTACCACTTGCAATTAGTATCATTGTCCAAAGACTTGATATTAATGATGCAATAGGTATCTTGAGATGGGGTTCACCATTATTTGAATTTGTTTGACTATCTTTTATTCTTTGCTTATTAATTAGAGCATATTTGTTTATTTATTTTTTGTTCTCTTTTCAGTTAATGTTGCTATAGTATCTGCCAATACGAATTCAATTTTCATTCTTAATGGGATAAATTTTAAGGGCAAAAAGAAAAGAAATACAGAAACTACTAAGGTCCTAGCTCAAAAGAAACAACAATATAAAACTAAAGGTTGTTTCTTTTGTGACAAGTCAGGACACATAAGAAAAAGTACATTTCTCAATTTGGTCTGTTTTGAGGTTAATTTAGCTTCAGTACTTAAAAACACATGGTGGTTAGATTCTGGTGCTACTACCCACATTAGTGTTTCTAGACAAGGTTGTCTGAGCTACCGAAAGCCAATTGATGGTGAAAGATACATCTATGTGGGTGACGGCAAGTCGGAAGAAGTGGAAGCAATAGGACATTTTAGGTTATTATTGGGAACCGGCTATTATTTGGATTTGATAGACACTTTTATTGTACCGTCTTTTAGACGGAATTTAGTTTCAGTTTTCTTATTGGACAAATCTGGTTACCATTGTACATTTGGAAACAATAAGTTTAGTCTATCTTTAAATTCAAATATTGTTGGTAAAGGTTTCCTTAATGTTTATGATAACCTATATTCACTTGAAACTATTGTATCTTACAATGAAACCTTGCATGTGGAGTCACGTGGTACTAAACGCAAAATTAATAATAAAAATTCAGCCTCATTATGGCACAAGCGATTAGGTCACATCTCTAGAAATAGAGTTGAACGACTTATGTCTGATGGGATTTTGGATTCCCTTGATTTCACAGACTTTAATGTCTGTGTTGAATGTGTAAAGGGAAAACAGACCAAAACAAAGAGATTAGGTACCAATAGGTCTACAGAAGTCTTAGAATTGATTCATACTGATATCTGTGGACCATTCCCTTCGGCTTCTTGGAATGGTCAAGAATATTTTGTATCATTCATAGACGACTATTCTAGATACGGCTACCTATATCTCATTCATGAGAAATCACAGTCTTTGGACGTATTCAAATCATTTAAAGCTGAAGTTGAGAACCAACTCAACAGAAGAATAAAAGTCGTCAGGTCTGACCGTGGTGGAGAATACTACGGTAGATTTGATAGATCAGGTGAACAACGTCCAGGACCGTTTGCTAAATTCCTAGAGAAATGTGGAATCGTCCCATAGTACACCATGCCAGGATCACCTAGCATGAATGGTGTAGCTGAAAGACGAAATAGGACTCTTAAGGATATGGTGAGGAGTATGATTAGTCATTCTACCTTACCAGAGTCACTCTGGGGTGAAGCACTTAAAACAGCAGCTTACATTCTGAATAGAGTGCCAAATAAAACGGCTGCAAAAACACCTTATGAGCTTTGGACAGGCAGAAAACCTAGTTTGAAGCATTTACATATTTGGGGTGTAGGAGCGTAAAAAATTATGTGCTTCATAGACTGAGTCAAAGAGATAGAGTATTCCACTCAAAATGATCTATTTTATGCCAAGGACAGACTAATCACTTTACGCCAGGGTCAAGCCAGTGGTTTTACGCCAGAGATAAGCTAACCACTTTACGCTGGACAAAGCTGTCAAGTCATGCATTTAATGCAAAGTCTGACATGAGGATTTACTGATAGCGTACAACACAGAATTCGAAGGGCTTTGTTTTACACAGAGACCAATGTTGTCGTTTAGTATGTGGATTGAGCTATTTTACGCTCACAATATGACTTTTTTTTACGCATGGAGACTATATGAGTTTTTACGCTCAAAAGTTGACGTGTGCATAAAGTTTATTTGGGCTACGTTTTACGCTCAAGGCTATTTTTAGCCACTTTACGCGGGAAGTCCATGTCAGGACTATTTTACGCCTAGTCTACTACTTTACGCTCAGAGTATATTTGGGTTGTTGTTTACGCCCTATCCTTCCTGACTACTTTGGAACGTGGTTTGCTTATATGGCTTTCATACCACACATCTCGAAGAACGTGTGTACGTGCATCCTATTCTTATTGAAATAATGGGACACGTGTCTACGTATACAGAGGATGACTTCAGTCATGGGTGGCAGTTATTAGCGTAAAGACAGAACTTTTGCTGAGTTTTACGCACAGAAGGCCAAGTCTATAAATAGATTGATTTTTCTCAAGACACAGACACAGACAGATAGAGAGACAAGAAGAGAATACATAGAGATCAGAACCCAGAGATTTTGATTCTCCGGAGCATTCTTCTTCAACTTTTCTTCCAGAACAGAGTGAAGCAAAGCAGGAAAGCATTCGGCCTCGCCATCAGTGCCCAAGTGCATCGATACCTTTCTGGTGACTTAGTTCTTCCGGTTGTTCATCTTCTAGCAGTGATCTTCATCACCATCGTATGGTCCAAGGAACAAAGTGATCGACTTCAGATCAGACTTCCATAGCAATACTTCCCAGAACAATTTGTACTATTTGTACTTTTTCTCGTTTTATTTTCAAAAGCCAATTCCAGGCCTTTTGTTAAGTGAAACAAAATGACGACTCTGCTGGGGACGACCTTCTCCTCTGACGAGGAGGCAATTGCTCAATACGATGATGTGTCGATCGGATCGACGAAGAAGACTCTGGTCGTTCAATTCGACCAGACTGCTTATGAAGAAATGCTCCGAACTGGGGGTGGTTCTCGCTGCTCCAATGTTCAAAAGTCTCGCAAAGCACGAAAAGTTTGGGTTCCTAAATCCAAAGTAGCTTCTGATCTCTCTGTTGCTTCTGATGGCAAGGGAATTCTTTCCACTCCTGTCGTAGGGGCTCCCGTTCGTAACGAGGCAGTCTTTACTTCAGCGTTGCACTCTAAGTGTGACAATTTATCTCCTGTCTGTGACGGTGAAGATAATCAGGTTTCACGCCCACTGCGTAAGAACCATATTTTACGCCCAGTGCGTAAAAATGATGTTTTACGCCCAGTGGGTAAAAACCAAATTTTACGCTCAGTGCATAAGAACGAGTCTCCCATTTGTAATGAGGCAGACTCTAATGTTTGCGCTTCTGAGTGTAAGAATAAATTTCCCGTCTGTGACGTGGTAGACACACAAAAATTATGCTCTTCGCGTAAAGGAAAATCTCCCGTCTGTGACGTGGCAGATACTCATGTTTTGTGCTCTATGCGTAAAGATAAATCTCATGTCTGTGACAGTGTAGATAAAATTCACAAAGATGCTTCTGTATCTAAAGTGAATGTACCTGCACGTATGAAGCATAAAAACATAGTTGGTAAAACTTCTGTTTTCAACCAACAACCTTCTTATACTGCTGTACGCAAGGTACCAAACTTACAAATTACACGCAATGAAGATGGAGTCCTTCGTGCTCAAAAATCTCACGATTTACGCACGCAACTCCAAGCACGTAAAAATGTACAGTTTGGTTCTGCGAATGCAGCCAGTAATCTTCTTTATACACAAGGGACTAAACGTTTTGCTACCCCAAATGTAATAAAGAAGACTACTCCTTCTACTCCTTCTGATTTACGTGAATTGCTAATACAAAAGCGTAAAAATAGACAATCTCCCGTGATACTCTCCCAAGAAAATTATCACTGTGAGTGTCACCAGATTGTAATTAAATGTTGTTGTTTGGCTTCCAAACGGTCAGTTTTTGATCGGTTAAGTTTTAATGCGCCCCAACAACAAGCTGATGAGTTGTCATATGCATCAGTCAATATGGCATCTCATACCAACAAAGGACGACGTCCTAGACGGAACACGTCCCAAATCCCAGTTTAACAACAATTCAACAGACTTCTTGATTCTTTTGAAGGAGTATATCAGAATACTCGATCAAGAAGACAAAGACAATTGCAGACTTCTGATTCAGAAGCTGGGGGTACTCAATCTCTTGAGTCCGAAACTGATAGTGTCGATTCATACTTCTATACTAATCCCTCTGTATCTTCAAGAGATGTTGAATCCTACGCTATTGGAGATGAACCAGAGACATCATCTGCTAATACAGAACAACGTCTCACTGCCATTGAACAATCATTGAAAGACATGCTTAACATGATGCAAAGCATGCACCAGATAATAACGGCTCAGCAAACCGCTCAACCGACAATAGTAACACCGGTACAGGTAGCAGCACAAACTCAAGATAGCCAAGGGGTTGCTATACCTTTGAATATCCAAGAGCCTGCTGTTAACCAAAATTCTGTATCTCCAGATCCCATTATTCCAGAAGATGTACCATCTCCGGTGGGGGTTACGGTACAACCAACAACTATTCAATCAAATGTGCTTCCGCAAACCAGTAAAGCCATTCAAGCAGTGCGTGAGCTCAAAGCACAGTTTGAAGTTTTGAAGCAAAATGATCAACTCCAGAGGTTAGGGATTAAGCAACCTTATCCTCCTTATTGGAATGATGTACCCTTTCTACCGAAATTTAAGCCACAGTCAATGGTTTTGTTTGATGGAAAGGCTTCTCCTAGTCAGTATATCAATTACTTTGATATTATGACTGTTCATTTGCAGAAAAATGATGCTCTTCTCACTCGAGTATTCATTGGATGCTTGACGGGTTCAGCTTACGACTGGTATCGTAGTTTACCCGACAATTGCATTTCGTTTTTTGACGAATTTAAGGCAATGTTTCTCTCCCGCTTCTATGAAGGAGGTATGGACATGAACATGTCCTCCTTAATAGAAATCAAGCAAAAAGAGAAAGAAGATACTTGGACGTTCATTGAACGTTTCCGACAGGCGACTCTAAAGATGCCTTCTGGTATGCCAGATTCAGCGTTAATTGATACATGCAAGATGAATCTGCGACCATCCATCGCTGTCTTCACGGGTTCCCAATTCACAGATTGGACTTCGTTTATCATAGCAGCAGTTTCTGCCGAGACCAATGGTAGGTTGGCTCGTAAACATGGGATAATTTTTGCCTCAGAGGATAAAGGAAAGAAAGATAATCCTGGTAATAATTCTGGCAATCGTAATGCAAAAGAAAAAGACACTCTTATGGTTAACCTTTCCAAAAGCAAAACGACGCCGAATAATCAGGAGTCTTCTAAGCCAAAAGAAGAATATTCTTTAGACGAGAGTGATATCCCAGGGATATTTTAATGTCTGGTGAAGAGTGGCAAACTCCAGATCCCGGAGCCAAAGAGGCCTAATAAGGTAAATATGACTAACAATCCCAAATATTGTATCTATCACAGATACATAAATCATCCCACCAGGGCTTGTTATGTCCTAAAGAAGAAAATCCAAGAATTGATTAATGCCAATGCCATCTCTCTAACTAATGATGAGCATACGGTCACAACCAATATGGTTTCTCTTCAATTTGAAGATTTTTCTTCTCAACAAGTACCAGATGGAATTATCCCAATTCCGAAGGCGACGATGAAGATTGTGAATATCCCGCCTGCCAGGGAGGAAAATGAAGGATTGTTGCCTCTTACATTAAAGAATGATGAAATTATGTGGGTACATCCTGACTTAGTACCTGAAATGGAAGATGAAGGTAAAACTTCAAAATCCAAGAAAGGTAAGAAAGTCAAAACTTGTAACATGATTTCTCATGTTATTCCAGATCCTGATGATTTGGATCATCTATGGGATGGCATTCCTTTGGAAGATAGACTGAGAGGATTGAACATATGTCCTCCAAGTTTGGCTCCTCCTACCAAGCTTAAGCTTACTCATCAGCAGTGGCTAGCCATGAATAGTGTTCCCTTATACAGGGCACAACAAGTCTTCGCTACTTATGAAAAAGCTCATGTAGGGATTTTTCCTCGTATCCCGAATCCGTCTCCTCCCGTAGCTACAGAGAATTCTATTCCTCATCCTCCTACAGTTACAGAGATCTCTTCTTCTTCCTCTGTTGAACCTCCTGTTAAAAGTCCGCTCAGTTGTACAGTCAGCAATCTGTCTTTCTCATAAAGAAGATGGGTTATGATTTTCAAAAGGCAGAAGGTTTGAATAATGATAAAGGAATACGACTTTCTTTACAAATTCAAAGTCAAAAATCCACTGTTGGATTGGGTTCTGAGGTTCTTCATAACGATCCTTGTAAGAAGAAGGCTAAGGAAAGAAAGACTAAATCCTGCAATATGGTACTTCCTTCTTCTGAGTCTGAAGAAGAAACCTTTGCTGGTACAAGATCTGGAAAAGAGTACCACAAAGATTATGAGGGATCCTCCAAAGAAGCAGAGAATGTTGAAACACCATCAACTCAACCGTCTCCTGTTCCTGCTGTGGTTGAAAAGGGAAAACAGAAAGCAGTACGCTTTGACGTCCCGTTAAAGTCTGCTTCCAGTCAGGGGGTGGAGATGAAACCCTATAAATTTGATACTCTAGCCCAGTTAGCTAATACTCCGGCTAGATTATCTATCTTCGAGTTGCTTCGCCTTTCTAAAAAAAGTCGCGAAACCTTGAGTGAAGCTTTGCTGCAAGCTGATTCCTGCTGAGCTCAACTCAAGACTCCTGATAATATACCAGTGTTATGCCCACAATGTCATAGTGTGATGGAAGCAATTTCCAACATCACCTTTACACAAGAAGATATGCTGTTGAAGCATAACAAGCATGACAGGCCTTTGTGCTACACTGGGTATATTGAATCCATTGAAGTTGACAGAATTTACGTTGATCCTGGGTCTTCCATTAGCATAATTCTTCAAAGTATGCTAAGACCATTGAGGATTCCTACTAGTGACTTGACTTACACTAGTACCACAATAGTTGGTTTCAACTCTGGAAAGAGTAAACCACTAGGAAAGATTCGTCTGAAGATTCAAATTGGTGATCTTTGAACTATGGCAACATTCTATGTTATTAATTCAGACGTATCTTACAACATCCTTCTTGGAAGACCGTGGTTACATGAGCATAATATCGTGCCTTCAACCCTCCACCAATGCTTCAAGTACGTGGATTCCCAAGGGGTTGTAAAGACTGAGTTTGCTGATATCAATCCTTTCAAGGGTGTCGAAGCCTATTTTTCTGATTCAAGGCTCTACAAACAAGAACATGTAAAGGAGATATCAGATATGGCTGAAGACCGATCATTTGCCGAAGATCAGTCTATTAATGAAGATTCACCAGAAGAGCAACCTTTGAAAATCAAAGTCAAAGGGCGAATCCAACCCCAACCTGTCAACAATCAACCTCTGATGATCAAGGTCAAAGGGAGAACTCAAGCTTCATCTGAGGAATCAGTGAATATTCCTACTAAAAGCTAAGTTCAACCTCTTAGGATCAAGGTCAAAGGGCATACTTCTCGTACGAATGATCTAGAACCACCATTGATTGTCAATCTTGGCAAATCTACGCAAAAGACGGATGATGGTCCATTAGTGATTAATCCGAAGCGTAGCAGTCAAATTGTAAATTATGTAAATATTGATCATTCTGTACTTTCCAATATCAATGAAGATTTCCTTTTTGAGTATATAGCTGTCAAATATGTTGAAAGAATGACTTTATCTTCTGATGATCAAAATCATCAGTATAAAGACGACATAGACACAGAGAAAACCTTATACATTGATCATAAGAAAAATTCCTTCCCTCCCCATGTCGATGTTGGACCTTATGCTCAAAGTTTCCTAACATCTTCTTCCTATCTTCTTTCTGTAGTTGCTTCATCACAAGCTTGTGTAACCTATAGACGTCATAAAGAATCTTATTTTGTGATTCCGTCTGATAAGAAAAACAAGCACCAAATTGTGTTTGGCACGGCTAGAAATATTCCTGTTGCTCAGACAGATGATTTGAGAGATAAAGATAAAAGAAGAATCCGAATTGACAGATATAGTCAACAATCTCTCAAGATTATCCAGAATATGGGATATGATTTGAAGACTATGCAAGGTCTCAATCAAGGCAAGGGTAGACGATTACCATTAAGTGGTGATCCGTTTTATCAGAAAACTCGTCATGGTTTGGGATATGATCCGTCCCACATGTTTAATAACGATATTCAAGAAGAATTCTCTTCTAGCTCTTCACAATCATCAGATTCGAAAGAAATCCAATTCATCGAATCTGATACATCTCACTCCTCATATGTTATAGGAGATTATTATGATGAATCTGAACAAATATTCTCAATAAACATGGTTCAAACTGATGGTGAATCTGAACCATTTGAGAATGATCCTTGGGCTCAACAGATGGACACTCAATGGGAACTTTGTTTTGAACAACGACAACCACCTACGGAGGACGAGATTGTCCAGATTGATGTTGGAGATGGAACTACGCCTAAACCAATATTCATCAGTAAAAACCTTTCTGAAGATGAAAAGGAAGAGTTGATAAAACTGATCAAAGAATATATTGATATTTTTGTATGGAGTTGTGAGGATATGCCGGGTTTAGATCCTAAAGTTGCTACTCATAAACTCAATATTCTTCCTAATGCCAAGCCTGTAAAATAACAGCAATGGCATTTTCGACCAGATATGATGGATGCAATTGAGGCAAAAGTCAAAAAGCTGATCACATGTGGCTTCGTTCGTGAAGAACAACACCCGGACTGGGTTTCTAACATTGTTCCAGTTATGAAGAAGAATGGAAAGGTCCGAGTTTGCATAGATTTTTGAGATCTTAATGCAGCTTGTCCAAAGGATGAATTTCCACTTCCAATTACCGATGTCATGATAGAAAATACATGCGGTTTTGAACGCATGTCTTTCATGGACGAATTCTCAGGATACAATCAAATTTAGATGCATCCAGAAGATGAGAAACATACTGCTTTTCGTACACCTTTTGGGGTTTACTGCTATACGGTTATGCCGTTTGGTCTTAAAAACGTCGGTGCCACGTATCAACGGGCTATGAGCAACATCTTTCAAGAACATCTACGGAAGACAGTAGAATGTTATGTAGATGACATTACTGTTAAGAGTCGATCAAAAGATGATCACATTCAAGACTTGAAGACAGTATTTGAACTGATGCGCCAACATCAATTGAAAATGAACCCTACTAAGTCTTTCTTAGGGTTTTCCAGTGGCAAGTTTTTAGGATTTGTCATTACTTCTCAGGATATCCATGTTGATCCTGATAAGGTTAAAGCAATTCTTGAAATGCGTCCTCCTCGTAATTTGAAAGAACTCCGTGGCTTTCAGGGTCGTATTGCTTATATTAGGAGGTTTATATCTAATCTCTCTGGGAGATGTCAACCTTTCTCCCGTCTATTAAAGAAGGGTGTATCATTTGTTTGGGATGAAGCGTGTCAGAAAGCCTTCAATGACATCAAGCAATACCTTACAAATCCACATGTTCTGGTACCTCCAGTGGTAGGAAGACCATTTTTGCTATATGTTCGAGCCTTGGATCATTCACGTGGTGCTCTTCTTGCACAAAAAAGTAATATGGGGCATGAACAAGCAATTTATTATCTTAGCCGAATGATGGTCGGAACAGAACACAGGTATACTCCTGTAGAAAAGGAATGTCTGGCCTTAGTTTTTGCTGTCCAAAAGACAAGACATTATGTGACAGGACAGACTATTCATGTCATCTCCAGAATAAATCCCATTCGAGTATTGATGAGAAAATCGAGCATTCTTAACTCTAGGTTAGCTACCTGGGCGATGTTGCTCACTCCTTATGATATGGTTTATATACCTCAAAAATCAGTGAAGGGTCAAGCATTAGCTGATTTCTTAGCTGCTCATCCTATACCTGAAACATCAAAGCTATATGAAGACATTCCAGATGAAGTCGTGGATTGCAACATGACTTTAAAGAATGATATCTGGCAATTATATTTTGATGGAGCATCACGGGTTGGACCTAAGGGTAATATTGTCTCTGGAGTAGGAATCGTCTTGGTTTCTCCTGATAAAATGGTCATATACCGTGCCTATTCTCTCAATGAGCCATGCTCTAATAATGTAGCAGAATATAATACTTTGCTGATTGGTCTTCAAGTAGCAAAACAGTTGGACATTGAGTTCCTAGAAGCTTATGGAGATTCTCAACTGATTGTTAATCAAGTTAGAGGGACTTATGAAGTCAGAAATCCTGATCTCATCCCTTATCATCAAGTGGTAATCGAGTTGGTCCTTTCATTCAAAGGATTCTTCATCGAATTCGTACCACGTTGTCAGAATGTGGAAGCTGACGCTCTTGCTAGCTTAGCTGCAGACTTGGCTGTTCCAATTCGGAGACAAAATATAATTACTTTGTTGGACCGAGACTTATTCTGTGTCAAGAATAATTTGTATATTGAACATAGTTATACTACAGAGTCAAGCTCCCAGCAGAGGGATTGGAGAACTCCATTCATTGATTATGCAGTTCATGGGATTTTACCTGAAGATCCAAAATAAGCTGCATCAATCAAGAGACGATCATTTCGATTCTATTATGATTCGTCTTTACATATGTTATATCGTCGTTCATACGATGGACTCTTGCTGCGTTGTCTCTCAGAAAGTGAAGCTAAACAGACACTTCGTGAGGCTCATGATGGTGTCTGTGGTGCTCATCAACCAGGTCCGAAGTTACAAGATCGTATTCGAAGAATGGGGTATTATTGGCCTTCCATGATAGCAGATGCTGTAGATTACGCCAGAAGGTGTAAAGCATGTCAGATTCATGCTGACTTTATTCACCAACCTTCTGAATTTTTACATCCTACAGCAGCTTCTTGGCCCTTCGAAGCTTGGGGTATGGATATCATTGGTCCGATTAACCCTCCTTCTGTTAAAGGACATCGGTTTATATTGGCTATAACTGATTACTTTTCCAAATGGGCAGAAGCAGTCCCCCTTACTGAAGTGAAAACGTCTAATGTGATTAGCTTCATCAAACACCATGTCATTTATCGTTTCGGGATTCCTCGACGGATAATTCATGACAATGGACCATAATTTGCCAGTCAGGCATTTTATCGGTTCTGTGATAAGAATCGAATTCAAAATTTGGCTTCTACGGCTTATAATCCAGCTGCTAATGATTTAGCCGAAGCTTTCAACAAGACGATCATCAAACTTCTCAAAAAGTTCGTCTCTTCTAATAAACGTGATTGGAATGAGAAACTTGGAGAATGTTTATGGGCTTATCGAACAACAGTCCAAACTCCTACTGGTTTTACACCATTTTTACTGGTTTATGGATGTGAGGCTGTCCTTCCATTGGAAATTCAGATTCCATCTCTTCGAATAGCTATTGCTAATGAGCTAACTATAGAGAATAATGATCGCTTACGACTCCAAAAACTTGAAGGATTGGACGAAAAGCGTCTTCAAGCACAACAACATATTGAGCTATATCAAGCCCGTATATCTGGAACTTTCAATCGTAAAGTTAAAGAGAGGGTATTCAAGATCGGTGAGCTGGTATTAGCTGTTCGAAGACCGATGGTGATGACTCACAAAAGCAAAGGGAAATTCCAAGCAAAATGGGAAGGCCCTTATGTCATTGAGACTGTGTTTTCCAATGGCGCCTATCGGTTATCCAAGCCTAATGGAGATCTACTCATGATGCCGATCAATGGCAAATTTCTTAAGAAGTACTATGTATAAAAAAAAAGACAGAATGAAAATAAAATCTCCTTTATTATTTTTGTTCTGAATAAAAGATTAAGGACGAGGACCACTGCCTTCCTTATTATATACATAGTCGGCCAATGCATCGAAGGCATCGGTGCCTGAGTTCATAAAAAATTTGCAGGAAGCCATCCTCAGTACTTCTTCCTTAGGAGTTTTCCCTGGCTCTACTAAGAAAGTGAGGATGTCTTGTGATGGCTTGGGCGTAAAAGAGCTTTCGCCTATTTTGGTTGGGTCTGACACAACTGGCTCAACGGGGCGCGTCTCGATGACGTCCTCAACTTTCATGGAGACTTCATTCTTTTGCTGCACGTCCTTGGAAGACATTTTCGATAGAGGAATGGAAATAAAGAATGAAATGTTACAAAGAGTTCTCACCTATTTATAGGAGAGATCTATTAATGAACCGGTCTTGGAAATTGAAACAACTTTTCATTCCCGAAAAGACCTATCCATTCGTTACATCAGATTCATCCATTTTGTGGAATTGAATCGACTTTTCGTTTCCCGAAAGATACGTTGGTTCATCCATTCTTTTATCAATATTGGCGTATATTCTCTATGACACCTGTCTTCTTATTTCCCCAGCTACCAATGTTTGGATAAGCTGATTACTTGTCTCCTTGGAGAGAAATTTTAATCTTCTATCTTACCAGTTGGTATAAAAAGTCGGATTTGTTATTTATCATGTTCTTATGACCTCTGAATAAATATTAAATCTGCTTGTATTTCCTATCTATCATGTCCATTTGACCTCTGCATAGATATTAATCTACTTTTCTTTGAGTTCTTACATGCTATCATGTCCATATTACCTCTGATAGTATTGTATACTCTGAAAAAGAAAACGAGATTTCATTCATGTCTATATTACCTCTGGTTAAGATACAAATTATTGAGTTTAGAAGATTTGTCATTTCCATTCTCACTTTATAAAAGTCTATTACATTTTTTAGACTTTCTTACAAATCATAATGGAAATCTATTATATCTTGGATTTTTATTGTCACGCCCCAGAACCAAAATACTGGAGAGCGGGGGCAGACATAGCCAGCTACGTATAATAAAATGGTATCCACTCCACTATACGGTCACGGCTGTCTAGATATATGAGGGTTTATCTACAAGCCAACAGTCCCTTATGGTCAATAACAAGCCTAGTGTCTCAATCACAAGCAAGTAAATAGAGTTACAAGATGTAAGATCACCAAATATAGAATAGTAAGGCATCCCAAACATTACATATTCAGCTGATCATGAAGCTAGTCGTTACAAAATGTGAGGACTAGCAAGAGTTTTAGTCATACATGATCAACCCTAGGTTGCCAATTATGTTACAGCCCGTAGGCAGACAGTAAGTAAAAATGTACACGAGCTAACACTTGCTCGACGGCTAAACGCCTCAAAAGAATAATTTTACAATAAAGTGGGAGAGCCAAAAATAACCCACTCGTTGCCAGGATTCCCACTAGTGGTCACCATGTGGCTGGAAGGTCGGTAGATCCTCTGCTGCTGCTCCGGTATCTGGCCATACAAAACCAGCTGGGTCAGACCCCAGAAAGAGCAAGTGCCACAAAGGAGGCTTCACTTAGGAACTAAAACCAGCAATCAGCACAAGAGTATAATTACATAATAAGAGACCGTAATTTAAGAAAAAGCATGACAGGATGATATACGATGAGATAACCAAGGGACTATTCAGATAACCAGGTTACAACCCGTAAACCAAACAAGGACCGGGGTTGTAACCCTTCATCTGAACAGAACTTGGTTTCTCCCACCATTTATCGGCAAGATAATATAAGAAATCAGGACATGTAACAATCTTGTACAGGATCAAGACAAGAATAAACTGGTAAACTCCATCCAACATTTCACGGCCAAGCAATAAGTACGGCTTGATACTTTAACTAACTAGGGTTATCACAGGCCTAGTTACTAGCAAGATGCAGCGAGATTCTTCGAAGTCCAGTTACCCGCCTGCTGCTACCTGAGTGACCCCAGCAAAGAAAAAGAAAAAGATAGCATGATATAGCAGACACACTGTAGTAAGATACATGTGTCCTAAGGTACCACACTCAACGGCGGGCTGGAAGTGCGCTCATCTCGACGGATAGCAACAAATCCCATGTATATATATATATGGCCGGGATCAAAGGGGCAACAGGTAACTGGAAAAGTCTCTCCATGAACTACTTGATAAATCTAGTCATTAATCCTAGCCATATTCAGTATAAATCCCTGACCGTGGGAAACCAGGGATCCATGTCCTAGACATGATACAAGACAAGACGGGTTCATTTGTACAAACACAATCATCCACGGTGCCCAGGTCATTCAATCTTGTCATGTCGTGTTAGCCGTCGCAACAGCATTTCAAGGAGTATCATGCCAGGTTTATCATGTCAAGAGTGCGCCACGGCGGGCCACTATCAAGAATTATCATGTCAAGTTATCATGTCAAATTATCAGGTCAAGTTATCATGTCGGGATTGCACCACGGCGGGTCACTATCAAGTCATGCCATTTATCAAGGAGGAGAGAAACTTGCACAATTAAATAATAATATATTAATAATATATATATTCCTGAAGCCAAGGAGAAACTCTACAACTTTTATGTTGGGAGTGGGAAGAAATTCGGACCACAATTCACGCAAATAAGACATTTAAACAATCAAAGTGGGACTCATGCGGTCCAAAAGTGGGAGAACAAACATGCGGTCAAAGAGAGTGGGAGGCCACCCATGCGGCCAGCCATTGCTTATGCGGCCAGAAAACAACTGAATGGGGCCATGCGGCCAGGGGTAAATGCCTACAAGAAATATTCATGCACCCAGAAAAGACCGAGAGTGGGAAGGCAATAAATGCGAGCTTCCACTCAAACAAAGAAAATGGGCACGTGGCCACTCAAGTATAGTGGCCATGTGGGACCCAACAATAATCAATATATTAAACCCACGTGGTCAGCACATAATGGCAATTTGCCATGCGGCCCAGGAATAACCAAGGCCATACGGCTCACCCTCAATTTGCTTGCAAGAAGTACAAACAAATAATAAAGAAATAATGGCCATGCGGCTGGCATCTCCAGAATGCTTAATCCAAGCATTAAAGCAAAATGCTTTGACCAAACAATTAAAGCATATAAGACAAAACCTAAGAAAATTCCTTTAGGAACAACCCCCAGACCCATGCGGCCAGCCTAGCTTCATAAGGAGAATGCATGAGAACATTAAGTAGTAAATATGAAAGGGATTAAATGCTTAAAGTATACAATATATATTAATACTAGGTCTTAAATGCATAAAGTACTAAATCCATGCAAGTGTTTACTGTACTAAGACTTAATGGAATGCTTATATAAAGAAAAGGGCTTAAATGCAAAAGTGCAATTCATAATATTCTATGCGGCTGATGTGTAAGGGACCTAAATGCAAAGAAAATGCATTTTTATGTCCTCCCTGGAACAAGCTTTGGACTAAAGCTTCATATGCATTAAATGCCCATTATTGACAAGACATTTGTTAAGGCTTAGTAAAGCATTTAATGCATAAAAAGTATTAAATCAATGCATTTGTGAACAAAGCAATGCCTTGATGGCTATGCGGCCGGACAATGCTTCACATGCGGCTGGACAATGCTTCACATGCGGCTCTTAACAAAAAAGCATTTGGAATGAGACAACATCCAAGCCATATGCGGCTCTGTTGCTCCAAAAAGCTTTAATCAAAGCTTAAGGCATTAAATTTCTTAAGACATATAATATTTAAATATTAAAGCACTCAAGCATTTAAATAGCTATGCGGCTCTCTGGTGCATTTGGAAAATGCATTGGAACAATACATTAAATACATGCATTTAGAATAGGCAATAAAATATTGTATGTATGAGGTACACGTTGGAATATTGCATGCAAAATATTGCATGCATATGCGACTCACATGGGGGCTGATGCATTCATTCTTAGTACATTAAATAATGATGCCTATGCGGCTGACTTGTTAGCATTGCATTAAATAATGCATGCAAAAATAAATGCTGGCAATTGCATGTATAGGCCATGCGGCTGAGTGCAAAAATGTCCATGCGGCTCAGCAAAATTTCATAGGTCAAATTGGACCAAAGAAAATTCTCTGCAACCATGGGATCATCAACTTAGCAAAATATGCAAGTTTGATGGATCAAAATCCTGGGAACCAAAAAAATACCACAAAGCTAGATCTACGAAAATTTAACCATGGAAATGAAAAATGACAAGTACTAAAGTGGGTTAGAAACTCATAAGAAAAACAATGGAACAATAAAAAATGGGATTCCTCCATGAAGCAAGATGCACTTGCCTAAGCTCTCCACTCTCTCCTGGTAGGTGAAGATTAAAGATGGAGAAGAAGAAATGAGTAATGAGTAATAATGGAAGAGAGAGAGTGGGATAGATATTTATGGTGGGAGTGGTGATAGGTGGGAGTGGTTCTCCACATAAAACCAAATCAAGCCAAACCCACTAAACCGAACCAAACCAAGCCAATGCAATCCCATGATAAACCATGCTAATGCAACATGCAAAATAAAATCCAAGGCTAACTAATTATGACAAACCAAAAATACGAGCCTGAAATACGTACACGTATTCCCAATACGTAATACGAGATATGGGCATTACATTTATTCTATACAACAACGATGACCTAATCAAGTTCTATTTCTTCTTTGGATCTTCTTCATCGGATTCGTTGTTGGTGTCAACTCCTTGCTGTCTGAGCCTCAATGGCGACCCGAACAGTAGGAATTAACTCTGGTCTTCTTTCTCAGACGAGAGAAGAATCCCAGAGTATGGCAGCCCGAAGACGTGTTGCTGCCAATATAATTGGTGGAGAATTGACGGCCCTTCAGAAGAGATAGGAATGTATCCAGCATTGGGATACGATTCCTAGTCCTGCCGTGAAAGGAACTCTACTACCCAATTTCTTGGGATAGAGTTGACTCCACCATCCAACTTTTCGTGTATAAAGGCTCTTCCTACCATCTGAGGAAGAACCTTTTATCCCACGAAAAGTTCTGAGTTGTCTGGTTTACGCATCAAAAACGTATGAGCTCCCTGATGTTGATGTCAGAAGAATGCTCCTCACAGCATCCAAGTCGCCAATACCGGTTCTGGAAAAGTTCTTCAGCCAAGCTTCTGCAGAAAACAACAGAGAAAAACTTTCAACAGAAGTATCATCAGCCACTTACTGGTCAATTAAAGACTGATGCTCGCGCACCTTATTCAACAAGGCATTTTTACGCATGTGATTCATGTGCATCTTATCTACAAGGCTTTACGCTAGTGTTTTATGTGCACCTTATTCAACAAGGCTTTTTACGCCCGTGTTTCATGTGCATCTTATCTAAAAGGCTTTACGCCTGTGTTTTATGCGCTCCATATCTGTCAAAGATTTGTGCTCATTTTCAATAGGCATGCCTTATCTATTAAAGATAGACATCTGTTTTCAATAAAAAGCTCAAAGGAAGACAATTGTTTTATGAATTAAACTTACCATCAAGGTCAGATGGTGTAGCTTTAAGAGTGGTTGAATCAACGTCTGATGGCCGAGCGTACAGAGGAACGACATCGGAAAGCATCGTCATTATCAATCTCTTGTTGGAGAATAAAATCTTGCAAATAGCTATCTTCGGAGAAAAAGAATGAGAATGAGAATGAGAATGCATAAAACATTCTTTAACTCAGCTATTTATAAAGGGTCGAAGAAACGGTTGGCGTGAGTTTATTTCGGGAATGATCCTAATAAAAGGCGCTCGTGACCACAGGACAGTTGCCACGTGTTGATTTGTTTCTCTTGGGAATGAACAACCATAGAGACAGTCAAAAAAGGCGTAGAACAATTCTACATACCAATGCACTTCACGAATAAAGATGAAATCAATACTAAGATTTTATTTTTATAAAAAAAAGGGGAGTAGGCCCCTACAGATAAGTTGAAGTGTCAAGACACTTCTACATAAAACATTACTATTTGTTCTCTCCCTCGTTGGGCTGACAAAGGGAGGCACCTAATTCGTGCATGTTGTGGATCCCGGAACGACGCATCAGATTGAGGAATGCTTCTGCATCACCTGATCCTTCGTACGCAGTTGAGAGACCACCATTTATACGAGCAAAGATCGCTGGAGTCAGTCCAAAGCACTCTACAAAGTTACGTGCTCGCTCGATCTCCGTCTCTGTGTCAATCCTAGAGCTTGGAGCCTTTTCTTTGTCAGTCTCTTTCTTCGGTGCCATGACAGTATGAGGATGAAAAGTGAGAATGAAGAACTTCTCCTTATATATACAATTAAATCAACTCTTCATATTCCTTATGGGAAATTGATCATTATTAATGCAACTCGGGGAGATGAAGAGCCGTTCGAATGTTTTCAAGCGAAAATTCATTATGACGGTTGAGTATTGACCGGCACCATTTTTCATGTTCAAAGTATTTCGAAATTCTTGAAGTCTTTTTCAAATTCCGAAAACTTTGAAGGGGGTCTTGTAGGAGCGTAAAAAAATGTGTGCTTCATAGACTGAGTCAAAGAGATAGAGTATTCCACTTAAAATGATCTATTTTACGCCAAGGACAGACTAATCACTTTACGCCAGGGTCAAGCCAGTGGTTTTACGCCAGAGATAAGCTAACCACTTTACGCTGGACAAAGCTGTCAAGTCATACATTTAATGCAAAGTCTGACATGAAGATTTACTGATAGCGTACAACACAGAATTCGAAGGGCTTTGTTTTATACAGAGACCAATGTTGTCGTTTAGTATGTGGATTGAGCTATTTTACGCTCACAATATGACTTCTTTTACGCATGGAGACTATATGAGTTTTTACGCTCAAAAGTTGACGTGTGCATAAAGTTTATTTGGGCTACGTTTTACGCTCAAGGCTATTTTTAGCCACTTTACGCGGGAAGTCCATGTCAGGGCTATTTTACGCCTAGTCTACTACTTTACGCTCAGAGTATATTTGGGTTGTTGTTTACGCCCTATCCTTCCTGACTACTTTGGAACGTGGTTTGCTTACATGGCTTTCATACCACACATCTCGAAGAACATGTGTACGTGCATCATATTCTTATTGAAATAATGGGACACGTGTCCACGTATGCAGAGGATAACTTCAGTCATGGGTGGCAGTTATTAGCGTAAAGACAGAACTTTTGCTGAGTTTTACGCACAGAAGGTCAAGTCTATAAATAGATTAATTTTTCTCAAGACACAGACACAGACAGAGAGAGAGACAAGAAGAGAATACATAGAGATCAGAACCCAGAGATTTTGATTCTCCGGAGCATTCTTCTTCAACTTTTCTTCCAGAACAGAGTGAAGCAAAGCAGGAAAGCATTCGGTCTCGCCATTAGTGCCCAAGTGCATCGATACCTTTCTGGTGACTTAGTTCTTCCGGTTGTTCATCTTCTAGCAGTGATCTTCATCATCATCGTATGGTCTAAGGAACAAAGTGATCGACTTCAGATCAGACTTCCATAGCAATACTTTCCAGAACAATTTGTACTATTTGTACTTTTTCTTATTTTATTTTCAAAAGCCAATTCCAGGCCTTTTGTTAAGTGAAACATGGGGTTGTCCAGCTGAGGCATAGCCTTATAGGCCATATGAAAAGAAATTGGACCCTAAAACTGTAAGCAGCTACTTTATTGGCTATGTAGAGCGATCAAGGGGTTATAAATTTTACGATCCCACAAAAGGAACAATTTTTGAGACGGAAACTGCTATATTTTTTGAGGATGTTGAGTTTGGGGAAAGAAATAAAGTTAGGGACATTGTATTTGAGGAGGAATCGGTTACGATCCCTACTATCACTTTTGACGTTGTACAGGTTTTTGTGCCTGTCATTGATCAAGAAGTGAATCCGGAACCTCAACAAGACAATATTGATTTACCTCTACAAGTCGATGTTGAGCTACCTCAACAAGACAACATAGAGGCACCCTCCATTCAAGATGAGGCAGTTGTTCCTGAGGAACAAACTCAACAACCTCAAGAATTGGTGCCATTAAGACGGTCCACCAGAGAAAGAAGAAATGCAATTTCGGATGATTTTATCATATTTCTCCAGGAACATGAGGAAGACCATGGAATATTGGAAGATGATCCAATCAACTTCCGTCAGGCCATGGAAAGTTCCAATTCTTAAAAGTGAATTGATGCAATGAATGAGGAGTATAAGTCCATGCAAGACAATAAAGTTTAGAAACTTGTCCTATTACCAAAAGATGTGAAGCCCATTGGTTGTAAATGGATATTTAAAACCAAGAAGGATTCGAAGGGTAATGTGGAGAAGTATAAAGCACGTCTTGTAGCTAAAGGCTTTACTCAAAAGGAAGGGATTTATTTTAAAGAGACTTTCTCTTCGGTTTCTTCGAAAGACTCTTTTAGAACAATCATGGCACTTGTTGCACATTTTGATCTTGAGTTACATCAAATGGATGTCAAAACGGCGTTTCTCAATGGTAACATTGACGAAACTATTTATATGGTGCAGCCAGAAAACTTTGTGTCGGGAGATCCAAAGAATATGATTTATAAATTGACAAAATCTATTTATGGACTCAAGCAAACTTCTCGTTAGTGGTACTATAAATTTCACCAAGTTGTTACCTCGTTTGGTTTTGAGGTTAACGTTGTTGAAGATTGTGTGTATCACAAATTCAGTGGGAGTAAAATTATTTTTCTAGTTTTGTATGTTGATGACATACTGCTTGCCATAAATGATATAGGCATATTGCATGACACTAAGAAATTTCTATCAAATAACTTTGAGATGAAAGATCTTGGTGACGCCTTTTTTGTATTATGAATTCAAATACATCGAGATTGTTCTCGAGGTATTCTTGGATTATCACAAAAGCGCTATATCGATAAAGTGCTTATAAGATTTGGCATGCAAGAATGCAAATCAGGTCACACCCCAGTCGCTAAAGGAGACAAGTTCAGTCTCAATCAGTGCCCTAAGAATAGCCTTGAAATTAAGAAAATACAATAGATTTTTTCTTCATGGTCAGTTGTAGGAAGTCTAATGTATGCTCAAGTATGTACGCGTCAGGATATTGCGTATATATTAGGATGTTAGACAGATATTTAAGCAAATATGGATGGATCATTAGGTAGCAGCTAAACTACTTAAGTAATTAATAGAGAACAAGCAATTATATGCTCTTTGTAGGAGATCGGATAATTCTGGAGATCATAAGGTATTCCGACTCCGATTTTGTTGGATGCCAACAAAGCAGGAGATCCACATCAGGTTATGCTGACTAATGGAGATATATTTTGGGTGAGTGTCAAACATCACTACCAAAATATGACATATTAACGACGAAATTAGCGACGCCAACAAAAAACGTCGCCAATTTTTTGCATATTAGCGACGTCCTAGAAGTTCGTCACTATACGACGGAATTAGCGACGTTTAGCGACATATTATTAAATATGTCGCCATATATTAAAAATTGGCGACGGTTAGCGACGTCTCCTCCATACGTCGCTAACTATTTTACTTAGGGCACGCTGTGTTCTTTTTTCCCCCACTCGAAATTTTTTTCCCCCACTCAAAATTTTCTCCCCCTCCTAGAGCTCCTCCGGCGACTCCCTCCCCCCCGGCGACCCCTACTCCCCCCTCCCCCCGTCGAGCTCCTCCTCCTCGAGCTCCTCCTCCTCTTCCTCAGGTAAACCCTAACCTAACTCCTCCTCCTTCTCCTCCTCTCCCACGGACACACACACACACACACGGACACACACACACGCACACACACACAGAGACACACACACACACAAATACGGACACACAGACACACACACGGACACACACACACAGACAGACACACACACACACATGGACACACTGTGTCATGTTGTGGTGGACACGAGACACTATGTTGGACACGTACACATAGCCTAGATCCTTTACCAACCATTTATTTTCCATTTTAACATATTTTTATATATCAATTTCTAAATACCCTATGTTGACTGATACCTTGTTAATTTACTGTATTTTTCAGTTTTGAAAACCCAGTTTTGACAACTATTTTAACCTAGTTTAATGCTTTAATTTACATGTTTAAAACCCTAGTGTAGTGTATCAATATGTGTGCTGACTGAGTTTCAAGTTTGGGGTGATTTGGTTAGAGTTTGGGTTCTCGATTTGGGTTTGAGGTGAATGGGTCTGAAATATGTTATAGGAGTATGTAATGTTGTGTGAAATGAACTGATTTTCTTTCCTTTCCTTTCCTATTTGACTGAACATAGTAAATCCCCTCACTGTCCAGATTGGACTGACCCATAGTTCATATCACTCACTCACTCACTCACTCACTCACTCACTCACTCACTCACTCACTCACTCACTCACTCACTGTCACGCCCCAGAACCAGAATACTGGAGAGCGGGGGCATACATAGCCAGCTACATATAATGAAATAGAATCCACATCACTGTACGGTCACGGCTGTCTAGATATATGAGGGTTTAACTACAATCCATCAGTCTCCTATGGTCATTAATAAGCCTAAATGTCTCAATCTCAAGCAAGCAAGTAATGTTACAAGATGTAAGATCACCAAATATACAATAGTAAGGCGTCCCAAACATTACATATTCTGCTGATCATGAAGCTAGTCGTTACAAAATATGAGGACTAGCAAGAGTTTAGTCATACATGATCAACGCTAGGATCTGTCAATCATGTTACAGCCCGTAGGCAGATAGTAAGTAAAATGTACACGAGCTAACACTTGCTCGACGGCTAAACGTCTCAAAAGAATAATTTTACAATAGAGTGGGAGAGCCAAAGATAACCCACTCGTTGCCAGGGTTCCGTCTAGTGGTCACCATCTGGCTGGAAGGTCGGTGGATCCTCTGGAGCTGCTCCGAAATCTGGCCATACAAAATCAGCTAGATCAGACCCCAGAAAGAGCAAGTGCCACAAAGGAGGCTTCACTTAGGAACTAAAACCAGCAATTAGCACAAGAGTAATAATTACATAATAAAAGACAGTAATTAAGAAAAAGCATGACAGGTGATATACGATGAGATAACCATGGGACTATTCAGATAACCAGGTTACAACCCGTAAACCAAACAAGGACCGGGGTTGTAACCCTTCGTCTGAACAGAACTTGGTTTCTTCCACCATTTATCAGCAAGATAAAATAAGAAATTAGGACATGTAACAATCTTGCACATGATCAAGACAAGACTAGACTGGTTAGACTCCATCCAATAATTACGGCCAAACAATAAGTACGGCTTTATACTTTAACTAGCTTGGGTTATCACAGGCCTAATTACTAACAAGATGCAATGAGATTGTTCCACAGCCACAAGTCCTGCAGACCATCCAGGCTATCCGGACGCAATTCGGGGTTGAATTCAAGTGGGTACATCATCCAGGAAACACATGTACCCTTAGGTGACTTAGAGGGTGAAACACATGACAGTGTGCTGAAAATGTGTCCTACTCGACGGCAGGCTACAGATCCTAAGTGGGGCGCCCAGATAACGGGATTGTCTGTAGCTGGGGAATCTCTTCATGACTACTAGATTATTCTAGTTGTTAGCCTTAGTCGATTTCAGTGGATACCCCCGACCGTGGTACTCAGGGGTCCCCATACTAGACATGATACAAGACAAGACGGGTTCATTTGTACAAGCACAATCGTCCACGGTGTCCAGGTTATTCAATCTTGTCATGTCAAGCTAGCCGTCGCAATAGCCTTCAAAATATATATCATGTCATGTTTATCATGTCAAGTTTACTTGTCAGGAGTGCGCCACGGTGGGCCACTATCATGTTCATGTCATGTTCATTGTCAGGAGTGCGCCACGTCGGGCCACTATCAAGTCATGTCATTTATCAAAAGTACACCACAACGGGTCACCATCGTATCAGGGAACACACTTAAAATTAATGTGGCACAAGCATACATGTAGTAATTAAATATTAGCAGGAGCAAGGGCTGTGGGGGACTCATACGGCTCAGAAAAATTATTACGTTGGTAATGGCCATGCGGCCAGCTGCAAATAAATGTGCATGCGGCCAAGCAATCAAAGCTAAGGCCATGTGGCCAGCTTAAATATTTAAGCATGCAAGCACATGAAAATTCGCATGCGACTGAGCACTTAAAAGTGCATGCAGCTGAGCTATCAGTACGCGGCCATAAATGAAATGGCCTATGCGGCCATACATATTCTCATGCGGTCATGCAATTATGCAAGCAAGCAAAGCTTGCCAAAAAGGCCATGAATATTATAATGGCCAGCACACATTCTCATGCGGCCATGCATATTCTCATGCGGCCATGCAATTATGCAAACAAGCAAAGCTTGCCAAAAAGGCCATGAATATTATAATGGCCAGCATACATTCTCATGCGGCCATACATATTCTCATGCGGCCATACAATTATGCAAGCAAGCAAAGCTTGTCAAAAAGGCCATGAATATTATAATGGCCAGCACACATTCTCATGCGGCCATGCATATTCTCATGCGGCAGCACACATTTGCTAATACTTAATGCATTAAATGCTAATGCAAATGACAATGCATTTAAAGGCTCAGGCTAAAGCATTAAATGCTAATGCATTAAAGGCTAAGGCTAATGCTAATGCATTAATTGCTAATGCATTAAAGGCTAAGGCTAATGCTAATGCATTAATTGCTAATGCATTCTATGCGGCCAATAATTTAATAGCCATGCAAACATGGCTAAAGGCCATACGGCCAACAAGTGAATGCTCATGCGGCCAAGCAAATAAACACTTGTACGTGGCCAGCTAATGCATGCAATTAAATATTCGATTAAATGGCCATGCGGCTCAGAGCAAATATGCTCATGCGGCTCAGAGTGCAATTAATGGCTCCCACAGAGAACATGTCCACGAAAAATACCATGGCCTCCATGCTCCACCAAACAACAATAGAAACCCAAATCCAGACTCCCGTAGGTCAAATTTGAGTAAAATAGAATTCTCTACAACATGGAACCATCAACTAGCAAAAATATACAAGTTTGATAGATCAAAACTCCTGAAAATCGAAAATATCACAAAGCTAGATCTACAAGAAATTAACCATGGAAATAAAAAATGCTAAGTACTAAAGTGGGTTAATAACACATGAGGAAGAAAATGGAATAATAAAAATGGGGTTCCTCTATGAAGCAAGATGCACTTGCCTAAGCTCTCTCTCTCTCAGGTTAGTAGAGAAGTAATGGTGGGGAAGAAGAATAAATGAGGAGAGAGAAAAGAGTGGGGGTTAATAAATGGTGATGGTGGTGGTAGGTAGGTGGGTTGGTTCTCCAACAAAACCGAACCAAGCCAACCCAACCAAGATAAACCAAGCCAAGCCACTAAACCAGGATCAAGACAAGCATGACAAGTCTAACTACAGGTCGGGATTCCGTACACGTATACAAAATACGTACTACGAACCACGGGCATTACACTCTCTCACTCACTCTTGCCTAGGTACACACACACATATAGCCTAACACAAGCATGTTAGCCTCCCTCATATACACATACATGTGACTGTCACATGTAACAGTCAACACACTTACCCCCCATTCACATGTGCATGTACACACACCACCCACTCTCTACTTCTCTCTCTATATATAAGTTTGATAGATGGTATTGTATACATATATACATAACTATATCATGTAACTCATATGTGATATAGGCATATAGCCTATGTTAGATTATCTAAATATATGAATGCATGAAAGTTGCCTTGTCTTATAATATAGGCATATAGTATATACATGCCTATATATATATTGTATGTATATATCTATATAGATATTACTTGTGTGTATGAGATAGTTTGAGTTGACTTTGGCCATTATTGGTACTTGAATTATAGGTTAGGCTTATATAGCCTTGAATGGTGTGTGCTAGCTAGTATGGGCTAGTTAGGGCCTAGAATGGTGGCAGTGACTAGTTTGACCATAGTTGACCTAGTTTGACTACTAGAGTTGACCAGAGTTGACCAAGATTTGACTTTGGCCTAGTTTGACCAAGGAGTCCAAGATATTGACTTAGTCAACTCAACTTCACCCAGTTTGACTAGTTACTGCGCTGAACATGTATGTCCATCTTTACAGAAATTATTTTCAAATGGATATGAATTACTACTTGCGGAATCGTTCATGGATGTACAATCGTCGTCCTGATGATATGTGTGGTGTGCGGGATGAGTACATAGCGGAAGTAGAACAGTTCCTGCAGTTTGCTAAGGCGTTCTCTCAGTACATGGACGGCACCAAAATTAAGTGTCCGTGTGTGAAATGTCATAACGTAAAATATTATCTAGAAGTGGAAGTGACATATCATTTATACTCGAAGGATTTCACGCCTAATTACTATAAGTGGACCGCACACGGAGAACTTGTGTCTTTAGCATCAGAGCCGGTGCCTTATGTTGAGCCGTATATGCATGCGGGACCTAATTTTGTTTCAGATAATCATGCATACGACGACGGGTACGTGAACATGGTTTTCGACGCTGCGGGGCCTAGTTTCATTCATGATGCAGCTGAGGAGGCACCGAATGTCGATGCTACAAATTTTATGGAGTTGCTAGAGAATGCAAGGACTCCATTGTATCCTGGTTGTGAGGATCATTCATCGTTGGAGGTGGTTATAAGACTGTTGAGCATTAAGTCAGATTTTAACATGTCGCAAGAATGCTACAACCGAGTGTTGGAGTTGATTATAGAGATCTTGCCGGCGGGTGCTAAGTTACCTAAAGACTTCTATCGGTCTAAGAGGATGGTAAGATCGCTCTGGATGGGATACGAAAAAATTGATTCTTATCGCAATGGGTGCGTGCTGTACTACAAAGACGACAAGGACGCAGATGTGTACAGATTTTGTGGTGCTGATCGCTATAAGACAACTTGTACAGGAAGGTCTATCGGTACAAGAAGACTGACCGATTAAATGCACTACTTGCCTTTAATGCCGCGGTTGCAAAGATTATTTATGGTGAAAGAGACGGCCGAAAATATGAGTTGGCACATGCGAGAACAGATTGAAGGAGTGTTGGATCACCCATCCGATGGAGAAGCGTGGAAGCACTTTGATCGAGTGTATCCTGATTTTGCTTCAGATCTGCGTAATGTCAGGTTGGGGCTATCTTCTGACTATTTTACTCCTTTTGGTCTTTCGGTATCCCAGTATTCGTGCTGGCCTGTGATTGTTACTCCGTATAACCTACCGCCTTGGATGTGCATGAAGACTCAGTACATGTTTCTAACCGTTATAATTCCTGGTCTGAATAATCCTAAGAGGAACATTGATGTGTACTTACAGCCTTTGATAGATGTGTACTTTCGACCTATAGAATATTATCTGGATGGAGCACTCATGGCCGTCTCTCATGTCCGTATTGTATGGACCATACTAAGGCTTTCCGCTTTAAACACGGAGGAAAACCGTGCTTTTTTGATTGTCACCGGCAATTTCTGCCAAAAGATCATCCGTTCAGAAGGAACAAGAATGCATTCCGTGCCGGCGTTATAGAGAAGGGTGATCCACAGCCAAGGTGGTGTGGAGCCACGATATGGGAGGAGGTTAGAGATTTTCTAAGTGCTATCAAAGATCCTACAACTGGGTACAAGTGCGATGGATTTGGTAGAGATCATAACTGGATAAAGAGGAGCATATTCTGGGATCTGCCATATTGGAGTACCAATCTGATCGGGCATAATTTTGATGTCATGCATATTGAGAAGAATGTGTTTGATAACATAATTAATACTGTGATGGACGTGAAGGAAAAAATGAAAGATAATCCCAAGGACAGGTTGGACTTAGAAGAAATATGCAAACGCCCTGCGTTGCATTTGATAGAGGAGAATGGAAAATAGTTCCTGCCGAAGTCAATTTTTTCACTGGACAAGGAGGATAAAGTGAGACTTTGTCGGTGGATCCAGGGCCTAAAATTTTCAGACTGATATGTGTCAAATCTGAGAAGATGTGTCGATCAGAAGGAAAATAAATTGACGGATATGAAGAGCCACGATTGTCACGTATTCATGGAGAGGTTAATTCCAATTGCATTTTGGGAATTCTTACCGCAGGCAGTTTGGGATCCATTGACGGAGCTTAGCATATTCTTCAGGGATCTTTGTTCTAAGAAATTGCTCGTTGATCGTCTAGAAAAGCAAGAGAAGGACATTGCAGTAACACTGTGCAAGCTAGAGAGGGTGTTTCCTCCTGGATTCTTCGACTCTATGGAGCATTTGCCGATTCATCTATCCTATGAAGCACGTGTTGGTAGACCCGTCGAATATCGATGGATGTACCCGTTCGAGCGACATTTAAATCACCTAAAAAAAAGGTAAAAAATAAGGCGCGGGTCGAGGGTTCTATTTGTGAAGCCTATGTTCTCGAGGAGATTACAAACTTTTGTTTGATGTATTTCAAGCCTCATGTTGCAACTAATAGAATGAGAGCTTCCAGAAACGACGACGGAGATAATGAATGTAATGATACAATACTGAAGGTATTCAATGCCCCAAGAAAGCCATCAGGTAAAATGAAGAAGAGATATCTAAACGATGATAAGCTAAGGACTGCTCAGGTGTATGTATTACTCAACTGCGACGATGATGAAGTAGAGAAGCTGGAGGGATAAGTAATTAATACGTCTACATTATTTTAATAGTGTTGATTATTATACTATGACATTAATTGACGATGTTGTTTTCATCATATTTAATGATGATGTGAGGTCAGGTAGGCCACACATAACAGAAGAAGAACTAGAACGAGAAATGAGGCATTATTTTTCATCATGGTTGAGTGCATATGTAAGACTTGAGAACTCTGTAATTACCTTTCTGTATATGCACTTGAGAATGAGCTTAATTTATTTTTTCGTAGTATTTAGGTCGATCGTCCATACGCAAGACTTGAGAATGAGTCTATTAGAACGCTAGCCAAGGGACCAATTTATGCTGCAAAAATATGGCCAAGCTACTGTGTTAATGGGTTTAGGTTCAAGTCAACAACTTGCCCGATCAGAGACAACTTTGTGGATCTCGATTCCACCAAAAATAGCTATTTGTGTATCAGATCTTCGAACTACAAAGATGTTGATACGGGCAACGATTTCTATGGCGTCCTACGGAAGATTGTGGAGCTGACATATAGTTATGGAATAGAGCCTGCAAAGATTGTGTTATTCAGATGTGATTGGTTCGATCCGATTGAAGGTCAAGGTTGGAAAGTAGACAAGCACGGTCTTGTGGATATAAACTATTGGCGTCGATATCAAGCCTATGAACCATTTGTCCTATCAAGTCAGGCTCAGCTCGTGTACTTCACAAGTTATACTAAACGGGGAACAACAAGGTCGGACTGGTGGGCAGTATGCAAGACCAAAGCTAGAAATACCTTTGAGGTTGACGATATAGCTTATCAAGAGGATGAACTACCTCTTGTAACAAATATTATAGAAGTGGGCACGACGAAATTTTCTCATTACACATCTAATTGTGTAGAAGAAGTAGAATTATCTGAAGAGGAAGATGCAGATGAAAGTGAAGATGTAGAGGAGGAAGAAGAAGAAAATGAGCTAAACGAACTAGATGAAATTTCAGAAGAGGATTAAATCTGTACGTTTGTTTTATCATCATATTTGACACTTTAGTGACACTTTTATCATATAAATCTATGACACTTTAGTGAAACTTTTATCTGTGACTATGAGATTTTTCAAAAATCTGTGATGTCTATCATATAAATATGTATATTTGTTTTATTGTCATATGTTATTATCAGGTATGACTAGACCAGGAGGAGGACGACGCGGAGGATATTATATTAGGCAGTCCCGTCTGCCTCGGGCTGGGGATGCAGATTCTGTACC
>JANAVB010019860.1:35000-82210 GCA_029216955.1 Iris pallida | reverse complement strand
ACTAATCGATGAAGAAGGCTTTGAATGATATAGCCATGTTGATTGCTGCTTCATGATAAGGCACCAGATCTTGATGGCAAACTTCATAGGTTCCTCTAACCTGATTAACAACCAGCTTAGAGTCACCATAGACTTCGAGATATTCAACGTCTAGTTGTTTGGCTAACTGAAGGCCGATGAGTAGCGCATTATATTCTGCTACATTGTTGGAACAAGGTTCATCTAGAGAGTAGGCTCTTTGGATAGTCGATGCGTCTGGAGAAACGAGAACAACCCCGACTCCTGCTACAATGGCACCATTTGGTCCGATTCTGGATGCACCGTCAAAGAATAGACGCCAAGTAGGAAATTCTTCGGAGATCATATTTGATTCTAATGTCTCATCTGAAATTTCATCATAGAGTTTAGATGTTTCTGGTACAGGATGAGCCGCTAAGAAATCTGCCAGTGCTTGACCTTTGGCAGATTTTTGAGGAACATATACTATGTCATATTGGGCTAGCAGAATGGCCCATGTAGCCAGTCGAGAGTTGAGTGTGCTAGGCTTCTTCATGAGTACCCGAAGAGGATTAACTGGAGATGAAATGAATAGTTTGTCCAAATATAATGCCTTGTCTTTTGAACAGCAAACATAAGAGCTAGGCATTCTTTTTCGACTGGACTATAACGTGTTCAGTACCAATCATAGTACGACTGAGATAATAGATGGCCTGTTCATGACCTTCTTTGTTCTTTTGGGCAAGTAAAGCACCCAATGAATGATCTATAGCACAGACATACATTAAGAATGGTATGCCAGAGATTGGTGGCACCAAGACTGGTGGATTCATAAGATATCGTTTGATGTCGTCGAATGCTCGTTGACATTCTTCAGTCCAAATGAAAGATACACCCTTCTTCATTAGCTGAGTAAATGGTCTGCAGCCCAGACAAGTTCGAAATGAATCTCCTAATGTACACAAGACGACCTTGGAATCCTCGTAGCTCTTTTAGGTTGCATGGAGGACGCATCTCTTGAATGGCTTTGCTCTTCTCGGGATCCACGTGTATACCCTTAGAGGTAATGACGAAGCCGAGAAACTTTCCACTAGAGACACCCAAGAATGACTTGGTGGGATTTATTTTGAGTTGATGTTGACGCATGAGATTGAAGATAGTTCTCAAATCTTGGATGTGATCTTCCTTTAGACAACTTTTGACGGCGATATCGTCAACATAGCATTCGACAGTCTTGCGAAGATGAACTCGAAAGATGGTACTCATAGCCCATTGGTAAGTTGGACCAGCGTTCTTGAGACCAAATGGCATCACTGTGTAGCAATAGACTCCACGAGGAGTGGAAAGAGGTATGTTTTTCATCTTCGGGATTCATCCGAGTCTGATTGTATCCAGAGAATCCATCCATGAAGGATATTCGCTCGAACCCACAGGTATTGTCAATCATGACGTCCGTGATAGGGAGAGGAAATTTATCTTTTGGACAGGCTTCATTAAGATCTCGAAAGTCGATGCAGACTCGAACTTTGCCGGTTTTCTTCAGGACTGGAACGACATTGGCTACCCAATCAGGATGCTGTTCTTCTCGAATAAAGCCACAAGCAATGAGCTTCTTGACTTTATCATTGATCGCATCCATCATTTCTGGTTTGAAGTGCCGTTGTTGCTGTTTGACTAGTTTTGCATTGGGCAAAATTTCAGTTTGTGAGTAGCAACTTTAGGATCTAGACCTGGCATGTCTTCATAACTCCAAGCAAAGACATTAATGTATTCTTTAATAAGAAGAACTAACTCTTGTTTATCTGCCTCTGGAAGATTCTTGCTGATGAATATTGGACGAGGTGACCCGCTTTCTCCTACATCAACTTGAACTAATTGATCTTCAGTAGGAGGTTCTCATTGTTCAAATCGGAGTTACCATTGGGTATCCATTCGTTATGCCCAAGGATCTATTTTGGAATTTTCTTCAATGTCGTCGTCATATCCTTCTGAAGTTCGGCGGAGACCATATTAGATGATACGATCAGCCGATGAACTTGACCAATACTGGTATCAGAATCCCATGATCTGGAATCAGAAGAATTAGAGCGTTCTTCACTATCAGAGTCGGAGACTGCTGGGGATAGTACCGGAGGGAACATATCTGAGACCTCTTTTGGTCCAGCTGTAGTACATCTCTGACTTTCCTTTCGGAACAGTCGTACGGATAGGAGTTCGTCTGCCTTTACCGTAATTTAGGCCACTCTTGAAGTCATAACCCATTTTTCGGATGATGTCTTTGATTGTTGACTGTAACGACGGAGTTGGAAATGTCCTGTATCGTTACTCTTGCTATCATCCGTATAGCTGAATTTTTGTTCTGGTTCTTTGCTAAAAAGTATTGGACTCTCTCCTTTCTTTCGAGCAGGAACAAAACGATATGAATCTTCTGGGTGTTCAAGTGAGACTTCTGTTTGAAGAGATTGTACAACTCCCATTGTAATGATTGGAAGTTATCTAACATATCCAAATAGCATTTAGCATAATAAATAACATCAGTATACTGGAAAGTAGATGCTTTTTCAATAATTTGTACATCTGTATTTATAGCAGGACCTTTAGCCTTAGCAGGCTTGGTCAGATTGATTACAAGAGGGGGAGAAGAAGAACGTGGAGGTGGCTTGTTACGACGGAGGTCGATAACAAGTGGCTCAGAAGAGGTGAGCTCTCTTTTATCCTTGTTATGAGTTAAATCAATAACAAGTGGCTCAGAAGAAGTGAGCTACTTTTTATCCTTGTTGCGACGTAAGTCAATAACAAGTGGCTCAGAAGAGGTGAGCTCTCTTTGATCCTGATCACCATCAGCTGATTGCTTCTGGACTGGCAAGTGAATAGCCAGTGGTTTGGAAGACTGAGAATGAAAAACACGCCCTTTGACAGGTATGATGAGGGTGTCTTTGGGCACCGCTTCCTGTCCTTCTTTGGTGTCTAGAGCTAGCACAACCTTCATAAATTCATCCTTGTACATACGAGCATCGTTGCAGTATGCTTCAACACCTTTGAATGGATAGAGATCCGCAACCTCCTTTTGAACCTCCATTATCATCAACATACTTGAAACACTGATGGAGAGTTGAGAGAACAATGTTGTGTTCATGTAGGCCTCCCGAATAGAGCATTATAGGAACAACCATGGTTGTCTATGATATAGAAGGTCACCTTTGTGCGAAGATTGCCTATTTGAAGTTTTAGGTGAACCTTGCCCAGAGGTTCACTTCTCCCCTGGTTAAACCCCAAGATGGTAGTAATTGTGCTGGAAAGACTATATACGGGGATTTTCAGAGCATCGAGCATTGTCTTTGGCATAATGCTGAGAGCAGACCCCGGATCTATCAGAATACGATCGACTTTCATCGAATCAACATATCTTGTATAGTATAGAGGACGGTCATGCCTATTATCTTCCATCAGCATGTCATTCTGTGTGAAGGTAATATTTGGAATCAATTCTAACACACTATGACAATGGAGAGAAGAGACTGGTTTCGCTTTCGGCTTCTTCAGAAGAGCTAGACAAGTTTCTGCTTGCATGAGAGCTTCACTTAGAGTTTCTCGAGTCTCCTTGGAGAGGCACAATAACTCGAAGATTGACAGCCTGGCAGGTGTATTGGCTAGTTGAGCCAAGATATCAAAGTTGTAAGGCTTTTCAAGTCCTGTGGGAGATGACTTCTTCAAGTGCTTGTCGAAGCGGACTTGTTGTTTGCCTTTGTCAGCTACCAACAGTTTGGTAGGAATGGGTACTACAACCGGTGAAGAAGCAGAAGGGATGTCTTCAGTGGAAGTAGGTTGCACTGGAGCGGACTCGGAAGAGGAAGCAGGATTTTCTTGAGTCTCGGGAACTTCCCGTAGATAGGCTTTCCCTGACCTGGTGCCCAGCAGGATTTCTTCGTCAATTATGGGGTCAAAAGACACCATGTTGCAAGTTGTCTTGCCTTTGGAGCGGTCTTTCTTCTTGGAGGAAAAGGAAACTTCGAACTCCGAAGTGAGATCAGGGTGAATCCACATAATTTTACCATTGTTAAGGGATAAGGGGATAAGACCTTCACTTGGTGGAGGTGGGAGATTCTCGATCTCAAGAGTAGCTTTGGGAATAGAAATGACGCCATGCTGTACCATTTGCGGAGAAAAATCACCGAACTGAACTGAGACCATGTTTGCGGTAACAGTTTTCTGGTCTTGTTGCAGAGTGACGACACCAGCGTTGACCAGCTCTTGTATCTTACCTTTGAGCATGTAGCATGCTCGAGTAGGATGCCCAATGAATCTGTGGTAGACACAATATTTGGGATGATCGGTCTTACTAACCTCATCAGGCTTCTTTGGGTCTGGGAGTTGGATCTTGTTGCTTTTGATTAAGCAATCAAAGATGCTTGCAGTGTCATTCTCGTCAAAAGAATATTCTACTTTAGGACGAGGTTCCCTTGGTGGAGGTACAGAAGGAGTAGAAGTAGACGTAGGTGGAGCTACGTTGACAGCCAGAGACTCTTTGCTCTTCAAGTTAATATTCAAAGTCTCCTTGTTCTTGCGGTTGTTCTGGCGATTGCTGCTACTTGATGATGTTCATCCCGGTCCGGATTAGACATTTGTACCCCTAGTTGCTTGAATTTGTCAGCACTAACTTCGACAGCTTTAGCATTGACAACGAAGGATGGCCAGTCTTGGAATTGAGTTGACCCCGTCCACATGCTGATAATAGGTAAAAGATTTGCCTTGCAGGTGTCTATGGTGACAGCGGCCAGAGTCCCTGGATGCATCTTTAAAGCTTCTCGGCAAAACCTTTCAATAAAACTCTCAGCAGTTTCATTGTGTCTTTGTTTGATTTTATTGAGGGCTGACATAGTCATGTCGTTGATCCCCTCATAAAATCGTTCTAAGAAAATTTGTTTGAGTCCCGAGAAGGAGGTGATACAGCTATCGGGCAAGCTTCTGTACCAATCGTATGCTACGCCGGCTAAGCAGCCGACGAATACTCTGGTAAGAAGAGCGTCATTTGGCTGAAGTTGAACAGTTATTACCTCAAAGTAATTGATGAACTGGCTGGGAGAAGTGCTGCCATCAAACAGAGATATTGTTGGGATTTTGTACTTGGGAGAAAATGGGACTTCTTTCTATTCAACTGGGTAAGGTTGCTTGACCCAATCTTGTAAGTTGTCTTTCTCTTTGAAGGCCTCGAACTGAGTACGCAGGAGTTTGACAGCTTCGTTGCGTCTTCTGATGATAAAGAAGGAGCAGACGGAGTCATAGTGGTAGGAGGAGGAACGGCGTGGTAAGCACTACCCCCAGCACCTGACTGATTAGGCGTAGGTTGAACTTGTACAGAGGGTATTTGAGGAGATACTACCCTCAGCCCTGCATTGACGGGCACCGACGATGCTATGATCTCAGAATTTACAGCAGGTACAATTGGCGGTACTGTATGTTGGGCCACAATGATAGAATGTATACTGGCAACCATTTCGGCCATGGTCTTCAGCTTGTCTTCTAATGCAGCTATTTGCTTCTTGATTTGCAGAAGTTGAAGCATATAGATCTTCATTGACAACATAAGCTGTCACTTCTCTTGGTACAATGGAGGACACTGTATGTTCCGAACTTTTGCTGTATGCATCATAGTCAAAGAAAGAGTCGTCTCCCGAATGAGAGGTATGAAGATGACCAGAAGGATCTTGAAGAAGATTCCTTTGACCGATTGTGTCTCGGCTTCAGGATCGGGTATGTCGATATACTCCTTCAGAAGATTCTTAAAGTATATCTAAATACCGCTGGCTTGGCTTGCGAGGTTTGCCGTGCTTGGAGCACTTTCTACCCCCAGTGTCTCGAGAGGTCATATTGACAGAAGCGTACAACACTTCGTCTTCATCTTCTGACATAGGTTCAGAGTTTGTAAAATTCAGACGATCGAAGACAGATCGTTTGTTGTTGACAACAGCATTGGATGATAACCTTGTGATTACAATGATGATCAAGCGGTTGTACTGTAGGTGTTGATATATTGTCCCACTTTTGTCTGAGATGCTCTCGGAGGTCAGAAACAACGACGGGACGAGAAGAAATCTGAGGGATATGTTCCTTGACAACATTTGGAACATGGTTCCGGTTCTTCAGATTTTGTCCCTTGAGTATACAGGGAAGTGCTCACTTCATTGGCATAGGTGTCGGGATTTTTGATCCTGGAAGTTCGCTTTTGATGCTGGTTCATCTTCGACATTGGTTGTTTGCGTTTTGCCGAAGTTGGCCTATTGAGATAGGTTCTTAAATCAGCAAATTCACCCCCAGGGGTTTCTGTTTGAGACACCAGCAATTTTCTCTGTTTCGATCGGGATATCTTGAGAGTTGGAAGATCTTGGAATTCTGCTACAGGAGTAGGCAGAATACCTCTTTGATTAGTACAAGTTCTTTGGACATGATAGGAAGAAGAACCCTTGTTTGAAAGAGTTCTTGTATTGACTGGTGCCGAGGCACGTTCAGATTGATCTTCTATGGTAAAAACGAGGAAGACTGAGAAAAGACCAAAGGGCATTTTTCTTTGTTTTGTGAAGAAGGGTTAGCTAAAGAGCGTTTCCCTCTGTTGTCTTCCAAGTCAGGATAAGGAAGTTTGAGAAAAGACCAACGGGCCTTTTCTTTTGTTCTGAGGAAGGGGAAGAATAGCCAATAGACTACCCCCAGTAGATTGCACTGGGGCAACAGGGCTTGGGAAGAGAAGCTGAGTCTTTTTCCTTGCTGTAAGAGGAAGAGAGATTAGCCAAAGGGTTGTCTCTCTTGGACTGCGCAGACATAGCTTGCGCATGGAGAGCTTAGACAGTATGCGCACTGATGGGTTGCGTAGAGAAGTTCTGGCAGATGGCCTTTTGGTTCTGGCCACAATACTGTGGTTTGTGCATCAGGAGTTCTGGCCACAGAGTGTTTAGGATACACTCTGGTTGCTGGAGTGTTAGTTTGTGCAGGAAGAGTGGCAGCCAACTGCGCCAGAGGTAGAGGAGTCTTGCACTTCGATAGGGCAGCATAGGACGTATTTTGTGCACTGGCAACAGCAGATTGCGCATGAGTGATAGAGGCAGATTGTGCAACAGTGGATTGTACAACAGTCTTGGCAGCAAGGACCTTAGACTGCGCAGCAGTCTTAATGGCAGAAACATTAGACTGCACAGCATTCTGTGTAGCAGACTGTACAACAGACTGTGCAGCAGTCTTGGTGGTAAAGGGAACAGACTGCGCAGCAGTCTTGGGGACCCACACTGGGCGCACTTTGCTCGTGGCAGAAGTTGTTGCAGTGCGAGGGGTGGTCCTGGAGTTGATCATGGCTTCATAGGCCGTCTGGTTGACCTTCACAACCAGCGTCTTCTGCGTCTTCCCGATAGACGCAACGTCACATTGAGTTGTCACTTCCACGTCGGAGGAGAAAGTCGTCCCCAGCAGAGTCGCCATTTTTTGCAAAAACAAAAGTTGATCTTTATTTCAACAAACTTTGTAAAGAGATTACAATAGAATTCTGGAAATGTACAACTAGAAATCTAATCTAGATGACGATTGCTTTATCCCTTGGACGATGTGAACTTTGAAGACGATAGCCTCTGAAGTTGAAGGTGATAGCCTCGGAAGAATGCAGCAGCACTTGGGCAAGAACTCCTGAACTCTCTGATTTTTTTTGAATTTTTATGTCTGATCCCCTTGAATGAAGACTTGAAACTCTATTTATAGAGTTCTAGAAATAACTAACTTTTAGTTATTCTGAATTGCGCATGTTGGATTGCGCATGGACTGGATTGCGCAGCATCAAACTGCGCTGGCAGTTGTTTGATCGTGGGCCAACTGTCTTGGACACATAGCATCATTTGATTGAATTGTGCATGATAGTGTGCAGACGGTTGCCACGTAGTGAGTAAATGATGGGAAGGCCACGTGTATATTTGTCAGTTGTCTTGATGAAGTGCGCTACCTGAATTACGCTGACTTTAGATTGCGTTGGTTGGATTGCGCAGTAGACAGTCTGGCAGATTGTGCTGCATGTACAGCTGTCCTCGAGCGCTGTGCTGCACGATAAACAAACAGTTTCTTCTTCTCCGTACTATCAGTTGTCAGAAGATTTGATTTTGTCAGATAATGATAACGTTGCCACGTCAGCTTGCGCACTTGAGAGTGTGCGTAGTCCAGTATGCGCAATCGAGATGATGCATAATCTGTCTTCTGCGCAATTCAATTGAAGGATGCATATCTTGATTTTCATGACTTTGTTGATGGGTGCAACTTGATTTTTAGGACCTACACCTTGCTTTGTGATTCCTTGGGCTTAGATGAAGATTTGATCATGACACCCTTTGGTTGGATATGGGCTAGATTGGAAGGCACCATAGAGGAGATTAGTGTTTTAATCAAGTGAAATGATACGTGATTATGAGACATTAGTAAAATGTGCTATTTGATTAAGAGGGGTGATTATGGGTTAAGATGATCCAATGATAGTATACTTGCGAGTGTTAAAAAGGTTGCGACTAATGAAATGTGGGAAATAAATTTTATATTGCTGCACAAAGGATATAAATCTTTTATAAAAATTTCTAGAAGAGATTGATCTTTACCTCAGCTAACTTGATTAAAGATTTTAATTTTGAGAGAATTAAAGCTTTAGGAAGTATGTATAGGTGTATAGGAAAAGCAGGTTCATGGATTTATTAAATATATTTTGAGAAGATTATGAAATGACGAAGTCATTTTTGGAAAAATATTTAAGTATATATAGATAGAGAAGTAGATTACAAACGATTGAGTATTAAAATTTTGGACTTTTAAAATTCTATCGGATAACAGATTCGATATACGAATATAGTTGATTTTGTGAAATAAACTTTCGGGTAAACGGAAGAGAATAAAAGGGAAGTAGATTAGAGGTCATTTAAAATGAAAGTTTCAGAGCCTATTAAATTTCTAGTTTGAGGTAACAAATTTAAATTATATACTTTAAAATCAAAATATTGTGAGTAAATTCTTGAGGACGATTACTAAATAAAGGAAGAGAAAAAAAATAATAGTTCTAGAAAAATTTATTTCAGGAAATATAAATTTTGAGGAGAAATCAAAATTTTGCAAATTATTTGCTTTGAAGAGATAAATTTTGACGATTAAAAAGACTAGGATGATATTAATCCGACTTATTGATCCTAGATTGAGATCGAAAAAGTATTTAAAATATTTTTGGGATTCCGCAAATTTTAGGATTGATAGTAGTATGATCGAATCAGACACATAAGGGTTGTCATGCATATGATCTTTTAAATTACACCCGTTGATTTTATTTGTCCAGTTATCTAAACTGCTTGTTACATTGACTTCTACTACAAACTCCTCGTTCAATGATTTAGTTGTGATTTTCCATCGAAAACTCTTTCTACCTCCTTCGACCTTACCTACCCTAATTATTCCTAAATTTCGAGGAAGAAATTCTTTTAAGTTGGGTAGGATGTAAACCCCCTAAATTTCTACTATAAATTTTATTTTTAAAATAAATTGGGTATTAATTTTTACTTTGTATTTGTACGTCGCATAGTCGTATTGTACGTCGCGTACGAATTTGTCGTATTGAACGTCGCGTATAAGCTCGTATTTCGTATGGCTCGTCGAGTGCGAATATGTGCGAGGTACATATTTTTGTAAAAATATTTTATTTAGAAGCATAGTTTTTTAAATAATAATAAATAATAAATTTTTAATTTCGTAAAGTTGTAAAATGTGTCATATTGGAATTTTCAATTCTTTAGTTTACATCATGAAAGGTTATATAAATAGTAATTTTGAAAATGAGGTTTTATGCAAATATTCATTGCATACAAGGTACATAAATTTAGATTTTATGTATATAATTCTATTTTCAAATTTTATTTAATATTAATATTTTATTATTCGAAAAAGTATTTTAAAATAGTGTTTTGGTTTAAATTTAATTGATTGTGATAATTTACATTAGAAAAGATTTTATTGACTTATTTTGAATAGCTTCAAATTCAAGATGGTTTAAAACGAGTTTAAATTAATTTGAATTTAATTATGAAATTATCTAATGGTAGATTTAAAACCCCCTAGTCCTTATCCTACTAGGGTTTCACCTCCTATATAAGGAGAGACCCCTTATTCTCTTCTCCATCAATTCCACAAATAAGCTTCAACCACCACAACCAAGATTGTGCATCATGTCTGTGTCTGCACACTCTTATTCCATTAAATTTTACAGTCATCCCTATCGTGACACACTAAAACCATCGATCACCTCTAATCCCTGTCCACCGCAGCACAACCATCCACCATCGTCACCACCACCACTTCATCACCGTCCCGACAAAGGCAAACTTCAGCCAAGCCAATCGAGACCCCCGGAACCTGCGACACCAAAACCACCGCCTCGACTTCCACACCATCTTGGACCACCCCGACAGAAACTCCCATCACCACTGCAACTGGCAGCCCTGCCTACCCTTCCGCCACAACCCGAAATTGTCTTTATGACACATTGCTTCCACCATCAACATCCACCTTCTCCATGCCATCACCGCCAAAATCTCAGCCATTCTCGCCAAGCCGACGCCACCAACTCCACCACCATCACCAAATAAACTTCAGCCATCCCCGTTATCACCACCACATAGCCGAACCCCAATCAACAACTCCTCCTCAATCGTGCGTCCGCCTCCGTCACCCGACTCCGGCCAAGTGGACCGGCGGCCAACACCAACCACCGCCACCAGAAAAATTAAAGAGGAAGAAGAAACCAACAAACACCATTCTTACCTTCGTCGCGCCATAGAGGAGCCCCCACGCCATCGATTGGCCTCTTCCCCCGTGTACCGGCGTCCAGACACCGATGCCGTTCTCCGCCGACGAGACCGGCGCCCCACACACGCACAGAGTGCCCTAGCCGAAAACCCTTTGAAAGCCCTGCGTGGCATCCCGATCGCGGTGCTTCGCCGCGTGCGTCCGCCTCATTTGCCGTGGTCCAACCCGATGACTCTTCCCCTCGTGTCGACGCTGACTCTTCCCCTTATGTCGGTGCTCCTCCGCTGCTCACTTCCTCCAGCGCTGTGTGCGGCTTCCGGCCGACGCGACTCCTCCGAATAGGGGGGGGGAAGCGAGCCACCGCCGCAGCGTGCTAGCGAGCCTCCGCCGTCGCAGCCTCCGGTTGTCCTACCAGCACCGCGCGCATGAGCAGCCCTTTTTCCTGGAGCTGCCCGACCCCGTGCTCCGCCCGCACCCGCCTGACGCCGTGGCGTTGTACGGCGACCTCATGCTGAAGTAGAGGACCCCCAGCCGAGCCATTCCCCTACCGCTCGACCCGCCGACCTCGGTGGGAACCACTCTCTCCCACCCTTCTTTTTCACCTTCCGAGTCCTTTCTTTTGAGTGAGTCCTCCTTAAGTCTTTTGCTTTTTCTAAGTGCTTTATTGAGCTGACTCTCTCTGGAAAGAGGAGAGCAACAATAGCTATACTTCTTTTGTTGAGTTCTATTATTTCATTATGTTACTTTCTTCTTAAGCAAAGACAGTAGTATTGTAACTTTTTATATTATTATCATTATTATTGACTACTATTATTCTTAGTAGTATTATTATATTATCATTGAGTTATTAGTAACAATATTGTTTTTCAACAACACCATTTTTCTATCCAGTTGAATTTAGTTTTTAAACCATAAAAAAATATATCATAAATTATTTTGATCCATTTGAAATAAAATAAGCTACTTCGACCTACAAATTATAGTTTTTGCCCAAAATATTTTTGATTTTTTTAATATTTTACATATTTTAATGTAGTTACCAAATTATGTTTTCAAGTATATATTAATTTTTACTCATAAAAAAAATGTGTCTTTACAAATTGTATATATAAATTATTTTTAAGTATTTATGTGAAAGTATTATAAAAATAATTTAAAATTTTGTATATATGTATATTCCCAAAGTTATAGTTTTGGCCTAAACAATCATTAATATTTTTGGTTAATTACTTAAATATTCTTTTATGAAAGGTAGTTTTATCTAAAAAGTCATATTTTGACAAACTCATAATTTTAGCCTAAATATTTTTCTCTATTTTCAAATAGTTATCAAAATTTATTTTTCTAGCAAATATGGTTTCGAGTAGTATAAATATTTTCTAAGGTAGTATTCCTTCACACCAAATTTTTCGATTATCAATCTTGACCATGACTAAATCCTAATTCCTCGCAACTTCAGACCACTGCCCATCGATCACGGCTATTGGACACCTCGGGACTTGTCAGAACATTGCACCACACCAGGCGACACACCAGACAAGATATCTTGCCATATTTACTGCTTACATTTAGTTGCATTTTATTTTAGTTATTGTATCTATATTTCTTGTTTATTATTTTCTTCTTGCATGTGGACTTAGAGTTAAGGGACTACCGTCAAGTTAGTGTATCTCATTAAACTTGTCACGATTGTATCACGAGTTGTGTGTGAGTTATGATATCATGTAGTGGTCACTTGCGTATTGGCTGATCACCCGTGCGCATGCATAGGAATAACTGTTAATAGATGCATGTTAGAAGACTTGACAGTTATTGAATACAAACCGTGTTGTGGAAACGACACGTGTTGGTGTGTCGTGGTTATGACACATGTATAGTATCATTGGGGGGAGGGAACAGCTACTAGCGTAGGGGCTATATTTACTTTTTACACATTTATGGGTGATAGTGACTCGGATGAGCGCTACTTGCTGCCCGGTCGATAGTATCTCGGATGAGCGCTACTTGTTGGCTACTCTTGATTACTTGCGTGAATCCTTACAACCCCTTCGTAGAACGTTGTCCTCAAAGTGCATATCACATAGACGGTTAGGAACCCAGTTGTATAGTTTATAGTATTTATAATTGCAGTTATAATGGCATATTCTTCTTGTATCTTGTTACGTCCCTCTGAGGACCTGGTGATCTCTCCAGGTGTATTTTATGACTTCCTACAGGTGCTCTAGCTAAGGCCGTGGCTTGCGTTCTATTCATCGAGATGCTACTTTTGGATCGTCATCCCCTTCGCTCGACCAAATCATTTTCTTTGTATAATTCTTCCCTAATTAAATTAGTTGGTAGTGGATTTGTCTTCGCCCAACAATTGTATACACGGGCAAAATAGGGCTTTTCTTTCACTCCAAATTCAAAGTTGCTTTTATATCATTATATCTTTGTAGATGAGATTTAGTGTCTTGGCTTTTTACATTTACAACTTATGTATACATACGAGCCTTTCATTTACTCGTATGTATACAGCTGGCATGATACGTTTCTAGTCCTTCTATTTTAGGACTGGGGCGTTATAACCTCCATCGTTGCCTGGGGGATAGGTATTACCCCATCTTGAGCACTTGTTGGAGGAAAGTCATTAAACTGAATTGATACCATGTTCGTCGCCACGGTAACCTCTACAAAGTCTAGCGACATGGCTTTGGAGCCGATAAGACTCTGGATGTACCGTTTTAATTGAAAGCATCCTTGAGTGGGATGATGAACATAGCGGTAGAAATGGCAGTATTTTGGTTCCTCCATCTCCGCCGCTCGAGGCTCGCATCTTGGTGGAGGGAGTTGGATCCTGTTCCCTTGCAAGAGCATGTCGAAGATAGGCTTGACATGACTATCTTCGAATGAGTAATTCATCTTGGGACACTGAGCTTCTGTCTGCTTTTGTTTAGGCTTCTTAGTCGTACCAGCGACCATGACCGGTTTGCCTTTATTGTCCCAATTATTGGAGGTGCCATTAGTGTTGTTGTTATTGGGAGCGGTACCAGGACGTTTGCCTTTGACCTCTCCATCCGGGATGTGTAATCCCAACTTACGAGCATTCTTTAACTTCACCTCCATATTTGTGGCACTTATGATGAAGGTCGTCCATCTCTGACTGATCTTCACCATCCAGAGGCTGATTGCGGGAAGCAACTTCATCTGGCAGATTTCAATCAAGGAGCTTTCGGGATTGCCTTGGGGCAATCTCATTGCGGTTTGGCGAAACCGCTCGATATAGTTCCTTGTTGGCTTCCTCTCCCCCTGAACGACGTCCATGAGGGATGACATTGTCACATCATGTCCCACTTCATAGAATCTTTCTAGGAACATGTGCTTGAAGCCGTCGAAAGAATGGATACAGTTGTGGAAGGTTGCGGTACCAGTCGAACGCGATTCCCTCCAATGCTCCGATGAATAGTCGTATGAAGATGGCATCACTATGCGGCAAATGATCGGTTGTGACCTCGAAATAAGTCATATACCGACTACCAGAGTCTTTTCGTCATACGAATCAATATGAAATGGTTTGTAACGTGGCAGAAAATGAACATCTCTCCACGCAACGGAATACGGCTGTCATATTCTGATGTCCCGGGAGGAGTCTCGGGCATTGAACATTGCTCGAAGCTCCTGGACATCCCTCCTTGCCTCCCTAGCTTCATCTGTAGCTGAAGGAGCGGATGTCCATAGAGGATTATCACCCAAAGGAGGAGCGGTCGTATTGGAATCCGTGTTGACTGCGGGTCCCAAGCTTGTTTGTCCAGACGTCCTTGTCGGTTGAGTCGGCAAGGCAGCTTTGATTTCGTCACTGACTTGACCAGCGACAGGAGCATGGCTTCAAGTACTTCTAGACGTTGTCGGTCAGTAGGCGCTTCATGATCATTGTCGGCCATAAAGACTGTCCACACATGGGTAGACGTGGAAGGGATCGTAGTAGAGGTGCTCTCTGTGTCGTACCCTCGTACCGAAAAATCGTCGGAGAATGTCGGAATGTCTTCCTCCTCGGACTCGGAAGGGGTGCTACTCCCTATGCAGGAAGCCACATCGTCTTGGTGAAGGCGGTCACCCTCAGGGATGTCTATGTCTGTTGTAAAATTCCAGTAGATCGTTATCCCCTGTGTATGCTCTTGGAATACTGGGTTGTCGCATACATTGAGGGGACTGCTACCCCCGACTGTATCTACCTCCAGCGAGGTCGAAGATGCACCCCCAGGTGTTGGAAGCTTCTTTCTGGATCGAGTGCCTAGGTAGACACCCCTTGTGGCTGTCGGTGGCACCCCTCCAGATGAGAGTTTCCTTGCAGTGCTGGCTGAGATTGCCGGACTGGAAGAGCCTGTCTTCTTTTCTCCCTTGTCGGTAAGAACCTTTCGAGTTGAATTACAGGAGGCAAAAGGGAATTCTTCGTCTCCTGGGATTTGTACCTGTTTCTCAAGTTGTTGTCGGACAGGTGATGGCTAGTGCAGTCATTAAAAAATGGACTGCCGATCTTCAGGTATTGTTGACTTGTCGCAGCAGCAGTTGATGATGACCTGGGTGCAATGACGTCCCGAAAAGGGCTCATCACATGCCAAGGTTGCTTCTTTCTCCTTGCGTTTGTGAGTAATCACCTCTCGCAAGTCGATAGCAGACCGATCTACCACTTTGTGGACTCGGGTATCCCGAGCACAAGGGTGCATGGGTATCATATTTGCTCCCTGATCTGAGGCTAGTAAAACTTGCTCTCGATCGTTGGAGGAAGACTTTTGAGACCCACCCTGTCCGTTAGTCCTAGGGACTGGACGCGGGTGGTTCTGTACAACTTTCCATCAGGGGCCCGTATAACAATTAACGGTGCCCGCTGACGGTCAGCAACTTGGACAGTTGACTAGGCTTGTTGGGCTCGCACTGCCCTAGACTTCTTCGATTTAGCACCTGAAGGCGCATAATATAAGAGTCCATATTAGAATATTCTATATTCTCAATAGGCCGCATAGAGTCGAGCCCGCATGAGAGACGGTCGAACATAGAGCTTTTGACAGGGCCGCATGAGACTCTCTGTCTATGGCCAGGATTGGCGGCCGCATGGGCCGTCTGCCTGCGGCCAGAGTTGGCTGCCGCATGGGCCATCTGTCTGCAGCCAGAGTTGGCTGTCGCATGGGCCGTTTGCCTGCGGCCAGAGTTGGCTGCCGCATGGGCCATCTGCCTGCGGCCAGAGTCAGCTACCGCATGGGTCATCTGCCCATCTCTCTTATGCGGCCTCTTCCTCATCCGTATGGATTTCTCTTGTGTCCCCAAAAACTCAGCATCGTAGTATTTTCTTTGCTGGATTTGGGGACAGTGGGGTCCTCTCCGGTCGAAAGCAAGGCCGTAGGAGAGTCTTGATCACCGTCTTGGGCCGCAGAAGAGCTTCTTCGAGAACCTGGCAGGGGCAACAGTTTTGTGCGACGTCCTGTGGGTTCTCTTTAGGTTGGCTCGCTTCTGCGATGGGCTGGCGCTCCCTTCAGAGAGCATTTCTTCGAATGCTCGTTGGTCAAAACAAACCACGAGCATTTGCTGCGTGGAGCCGAGCTTGGATGCGTCAAATTGTGTCACCAAATTCTCATCAGAAGAGAAGGATGTCCCCAGCAGAGTCGCCATCGTGTTTGCCATTAAATATCAAGAAAAAATTACAGGAATTAAACATGATTGTAAACTCGCTTGTACAAGAGAAAGCCTAGGAAAAAAAATCCTAGGAGACAATCTAAGTATAATTGTTTAGTTTTGATTCTGGGGGGTGACGATAGAGGCTCGAAAAAGTGTAGCAAATCTGCCTTACTCCTTGGACTATCTGACGCGATCCTTGCTCTTGAAGAAATTGCCCTTCATAGGTTGCCATCTTTTTGCATGGGTGTAGTACCCTGCTATTTATAATGATAGGTATCTTGAGCCGCATAGATGGCCACGTGGCCACGTGGCTACAACATCACAGAAAGACCCGCTCTTTGGCCGCCTGCTGGTGACTTGTTGAGATTTTGTTGCAACAAATCTGGGTGGTTGAGACTTGGTCAGCATGCCACGTGTCTTATCGCAGGATAGGATCAGTCTGCTTGAGTAATTTTGAGCCGCATAGGCCTTTCAGTGTTCGGTCATGTTGGGCCGCATAAGACTCATGCGGCTTGAGTCGCAGTCTCCCTTAGTCCGCATGTAGCTTTGGGACTTTTGAGCCGCATAGATTCTATATTTCTGGGCCGCATAAAGCTCATGCGACTCATGTTGCAGTCACCCTTGGCCGCATGAACCGCATGGATTGAGCCGCATAAGGTTCATGCGGCTCGGGTCGCAGTCCTTCTAGCTGCATGACTATGTCCAGTCTGGTGACATAACATTTTGTTTGATCATGTCTTATCTTCTTTTGTCAGTGTCAAAGCTGTCAAAGCTGTCAGTTTTGTCAATTTTGACGGAGTTTGCCAGCCTTATCAGAAGGGTTGATCAGCTTGGCCGCATACGTAACTATTCTTTCTGGGGCTCAAATCAGTCTGGTAAAGATGTACCGCAGGGGACATGACAAGTCTATCATGCGGCTCTTCTTTATGCGGACCAATTTGTCCCAAAGTACTCATGCGATCAATTGTGATCCGCATGAACCCCATATTTTTCATGCTTCTACCGATATATCTCAAGAAGAATCTTTATACCCTTTATATAGTATGTCATGTGTCCATATATGAAAATCCAATCTTATGTAGGCTTATCATATACTAAAATCCATATATGAAAATTCATATATGGAAATTCAATATATGGAAGTCCAATCATTAATATATGGTCGAAGTCAGAAATGGTCATGAGTCTATTCTTGTTCGACATTTTTCTTCATATCACCACATCGCAATTGAGCTGACATAGTGCTTCTCCTCCGCACATCTTCACCAAATCAACTACTCGCCAATCCCTTATAAAGGACTCTCAAGCAATAGAAAAGATTTGAAGCAATTCAAAAAACAATGTTAGAACATAGCTCCAGGAATAACCATAGTCAACATATCATTTTTTCTTCAGCTCGTATCAACACATACTTTTGGTAATGACTTGGGCAGAATTGTCTCCATAACAACTCTAAAATACAAGTGGTAAGTTCTTTATTTTTTTTCATTTTCAAGATATCTACTTGAGCTTACAAGTAAATAAAAAAAAGTAACGCTATTTGCATCTCCAAATTGTCCCTCCAATCTATCCCTCCTTATGTGTTAGCTGACGTGACATATTAAATAATATTATTTTACATCTATCATGGTAGCTGACCTGGCAAATTTTAATCCAAAAAATTAATTATCCAAATTTTTTAATGTTAATTATAATGTTTGTTAATTTTAATTTTAATTTTAAAATATTAATATTAATGTTACTGTTAATGTTAATGTTAATATTAATTTTGATGTTAACTTTAATATCAATATAATTTATTAATATTAAATTTAATGTTATTTTAATTTTAATTTTAAAATTTGTTACGTCAGCTGCCACATTAACAGTCATGTTCGGTGTCAGGTAAGAAAAAATAGATCGGAGAAACAACTTGAAGGTGCAAATTGCATTATAAAAAATAAAATATTAAACAATTAGATACTCATATAGTCTTTTCTGGACCTCAAATACATGTATACGCAGTTTATTCTGTTGGAAACGAAGCGGAAACCGTTCCCCCAAACCAGAAAGTCCTGCGAGAGAACCGAGCAAAAGCACACAAACCAAAAACGCCAAACACAATCGCAGACACAAAGATTTTTGACATGGAAAACTCTTGCGGAAAAAATTAGGGACGATCGAAGTCCAACCCTGAAGAACCTCCACTAATGGAATAAAGAGAATATACCCTCTACAAGCTCCTCCCGATCCAACACGGATCACCACAACTCACTTGAAAGAAGAAATTTTTTGATTGCGGACTCCGAAGAACAAGAGATGCTGAAAAATTATTCGAAGCAATCTCTCCTTCACAATAGTCCTTAATCCTCTCTCTCTCTCAAAGATTGTAAGCACTCTTGTTTTGAGATGATTTTACAACTAGCATGCATCACCCTTTTATAAGCCCTTGGTAATCCATATATGGAAGGCCAATATATATGGAAACTTCCAATATGCATCAATCATATATTAATAGAAATCCAATCATAATTGGCTTGCCATAATTGGAAACCCAATAATGTGGAAAGCTACTATATGAAGGGTCCAATCATAAATATATGATCAAAGTAAATATGAAATCAAATCATATATTTTTACCATATATGTTCCAAAATAGATCCATGCACTCCCCGAGCTTCTCCGACACACGGATAGCGCTCGTCGCTCTCCGGGGTATTCTCCACATAGGTTGGGAACTCCACCCACTCCAACAAATCTCCCCTTCACAACTAGGTGGAGGAACTCGTCATCCCGACGATCCGCTTGCAGTACTCAAACTTTCCCCTTGGTAGAACCTTCGTGAGCATGTCCGCTCCATTGTCATCAGTATGGACCTTCTCAAGCATCGTGTCCTTCTTCTCAACCACATCTCGTATCCAATGATACCGAGTCTCGATGTGCTTGGACCAGCTATGAAAAGTCTGATTCTTCATAATGTGAATAGCACTCTGACTGTCGCAAAGCAAAGTATACTGCTCTTGCTTCAGCCACATTTCCTGCAACAGCTTTTTCATCCATAGAACTCCTTGCAAGCCTCCGTCGACGCAATGTACTCTGCCTCTGTCGTCGACAAGGCAACACACTTCTGCAACTGCGACTGCCACGATATCGCTCCTCCAGCAAATATCATCACATAGTCCGAAGTCGATCGCCTCGTGTCTACATCTCCAGCCATATCAGCGTCGGTATACCCAACCAGCTTCGACTCGTCACCACCAAAAGAAAGTCTTCAATCAGCAGTATCCTGAAGGTATCGTAGAATCCACTTGACCGCACTCCAACGTACCCTTCCAAGATTTGAAAGATACCTGCTAACTGTGCCAACTGCATAAGCGATGTCTGGCCTCGTACATACTTTAGCATACATAAGACTTCCCATAGCTGAGGCATATGAAATCCGCTCAATATCTTCTTTTTCGTCCTCGGTAGATGGACATTGCTCCTCAGTGAACTTAAAGTGAGCCACAAGGGGACAACTCACTTTCTTCGACCCATCCATATCGAAACGCTGAAGTACCCGTGAATGTACTTCTTTTGGGACAAGTGTAGCAACTTGGACTCTCTCTTTCGGCTGATCTCCATCCCAAGAATAGTCTTTGCTGCATCCAAATCCTTCACAGAGAAGGCCGCACCCAGTTGTCGCTTTAACTCCGCTATCCTTGTGGCATTCTGACCCACTAATAGCATATCATCAACATAGAGCAATAAAATGATGAAATCATCATCGACAAAATATCTCACAAATACACAGTGATCCGACGTCGTCCATGCATAGCCATGCTCCCCCATAAACTACTCGAACTTCTTGTACCACTGCCTCGGAGCCTGCTTCAGACCATACAAGCTCTTTCTCAACCGGTAGACCAAATGTGACTTGCCATTCTCACAGAATCCTCTGGCTGCTCCATGTATAACTCCTCCTCAAGATCACCGTAAAGGAATGCAGTCTTCACGTCCATCTGCTCGACCTCCAAGTCAAGACTGGCTGCTAATGCTAGCACCCCCCGAATAGACGAATGCTTGACGACAGGCGAAAAGATCTCTTCATAATCTATGCCTTTTCGCTGACCGTAGCCTTTAACTACCAGCCTCGCTTTGTATCGAGGACGAGTAGCATCATCCGTCTGCTTCACTCTAAACATCCATCGATTCTTCAAAGCCTTCTTGTCCTTTGGCAACCGCACCAGCTCATAAGTAGAATTGGCGTGTAAGGAACTCATCTTCTCCTGCATAGCCTCCATCCACTCCTGCCTGTGTTCGTCTTCCATAGCCTCTGTAAAACTTTCGGGCTCTTCCCGTCAGTCAATAGCACATACTCACCGGTGAGTACCTCGTAGATGGTCGACGCTCTCTGTCTCTCCTTTTCAGTGGAGCTACTGGTGCTGGCTGTATACCAACAACCTCCTCCTCTTCAGAAACCGCCTCCCCGGTATGCTCATCCTCCTGAGGGACACCCTGACCACCATCAGTTGGCTGATGATCAAGGTTGGAAGCAACTCCATGCACTGGCTCCCCCATAACTGGATCCTCTGCGATGTCCTCTGAAAACTTTTGAAGCAAAATGACTCTAACTCAGGCAATTCCTCAGCCTCAGAAGGCGTCTCGAAATCTTGAGTGTTGGTCATGGTCTGATCCTCGATGAATACCACGTCCCTGATTCTGTAGAGCTTTCTTCCCACTGGATCGTAGAGTCTATAGCCAAACTCATCCCGACCGTAGCCGACAAAGACGCATCGCCTCATCTTTGGCTCAAGTTTGGACCTCTCGTCCTTCGGTACATGCACGAAGGCCTTACAACCAAACACTCGCAGGTGATTGTATGACGGTTCTTTGTCGAACCATACTTTGTCAGGCACATCACCCTGCAAAGGAGCACTATAGATAAATTAATAACATAAGCAGTTGTGAGAAGAGCCTCACCCCAATAACTGTCCGGCAAGTTTGCTTCTGACAGTAACACCGCACCCTCTCTATCAGTGTCCTGTTCATGCGCTCCGCTACACCATTGAGCTGAGGTGTCTTGGGCAGAGTCTTCTGGTGTCGTATCCCTTGCTCTCTGCAATAAGCATCAAAAGGACCAATGTATTCGCCGTCGTTGTCGGACCGAACACACAATAACTTTTGCCCGTCTCTCTTTCAACAGAGGCCTGAAACTCTATGAAAGTGGGCAGCACCCGATCCTTGGTCTTTAAGGCATAGAGCCAAACCTTCCTGGAACAGTCATCAATAAAAGTTACAAAGTAGGATGCACCACCAAGATTTTACCTTCATAGGACCGCAGACATCCGAGTGAATCAACTCGAGCAAGGCCGCCTTCCTTGAACTTGGGTGACTTTGGAACGACACCCTATTTTGCTTCCCAGCTAAGCAGTGCATGCACTTCTCCAACTTTGTAGACTTGAGCCCTGGAATCACCTTCCTGTTCACCAAGTAGCTCATCTCCTTCTCGCTGATATGGCCGAGTTGTAACGCCCCAGTCCCAAAATACGTAGGACTAGAAACGTATACATGCCAGCCATATAATAAATATACGTAAGCTGTAAAATACAGTAGAACCATAAATAATCTCATCCACACAAAATATAAGAATAAAAGATATCATATAATCTGTAAATTGTCATTGGTACATGTAGTTGGGCGGAGACAAATCCACTACCCTATGAAAAGAAATACATAATAAAAGAAAGAGTTTGGTGAGCGAAGCGAAGACGATCAAATTGCAATCATCCTCAAAAACATAGGGATGATTATGGCCACGGCTATAACACCTGCGAAAGACAAGAGAACACACCTGGCAGATAACCAGGTCCTCAGAGGGACGTATAAAGATACAAAACATGCCATATAAATACTGAATATAAAATATGCCACAATCAAAGAAAGTGACAAGACATAAATAAGGTAAATTAACCGTACTAAAGTGAACATGCAATTTGAGAAACAATCCTTCGTCGCATGAGCCCTGGCTGTAAATGGGATCGACATAGTCCCCATATAGGGCACCAGGGCCTATGTCCTTAACGTCCGAAGATTGTCAGAGGGCATCATGTGCAAGGGGCTACGTCCATAACTCTCTGGATAACGTCAGAGGGCACCTGGAGCCTGCGTCTCCGGCGGAGCGCACAGGTAAGCAGGGAAGTGCAATGAAGCCCATTCGTCAGGTATTGTTCTCCCCACCCAATGAACCTGTCAAGTCGCATCCACGACCATGTACCTCTACTAACTGCTAAGTCTCCTAACACGCCTCTATTAGCAGTTAACCCTAATGCATGCACTTGGGGGATCAGCCCATACGTAAGAACCTCTATATGCTACTCATCTCACACATCCCTGTGGTACAACTGTGTCAAGGTATATGCGATACACTACAGATGGTAGTCCCTTAACTCTAAGTCCATATGCAACCAAAGGATAATAACAAAGTACAGCTAATATCACTGAGCAGTCAGTAAATTAAGAATTGTAAAAATGGAAATAAATGAACAGTGATATGTAATATAATGCAAACTAAATATAAACAGTATAATGGCAAGGTATCTTGCCTGGTGTTACGTCTGGTGTGGTGCAATAATCCGACAAGTCTTGATTTTCCAATAGCCATGTTCGATGTGTCATGGTCAGAAGTTGCAAGGAAATAGAGAAGCACGATTAACTATGAGTAAAGAATAATTCGAAGAGAGTTTGAGCAAAGAGACGCGTGTCCTATTTTTAGAAAATATTTCATAATATACTTGAAAAAAAATAATTCTACGTAAATACTTGAAAATATTTTATTATGTAAATTATAAAAATACATTTTTATTAGTCTAGAATAATACTTAAAATAATAAATCTTTTTAGGCAAAACTCTAAGTTGTCAAAATTTTTAAATAAGTACTTTAAAAATAAATAAAAACAGTTTAGGGTTAAACCCAAATTTTGTCAAATATGTATTTTGGAGAATAATACACTAATAATTCTAATAAGAAAATCATAATCATAATAAAAATATTAAAATAATTTTAATGATATAATAATAACAGTAATACTAATAATTTATAGTAGTAATAATATAATATAATAATATAATAACAGTAATGTATAATAATGATAATAATAATAATAAATAATAATAATAATAATAATACTGATGATATATCAGAGCAGTAACAGCTGCTCTTAAAATCTCTCTTTTTAGAAAGAGAATGAGAATGAGAGAGGATCAGAAGGAGGGAGAGGAAGAGGGTTTTCTTACCAGAGGGACGGCTCCGGCGCCGGTGGCCGGCGGAGAAGCGCAGCGGTTGCGCGAGGGAGGAAGGAGGAGCTGGAGAGGAGCGGCAAGTCGGATGCACGGGCTCGATCGGTCGGGAGATGCAGGAACGCGCGGTAGTCTGTGCTCACGGTTGCCGCGGGCGCAGCGCTCGGCCTGGCGGAGGAGGTGCGCCGACGGCGCTGCCATCGGGCGGTGCACGGGAGAGGTACGGAGTGAGAGCGTCGGCCAGATCCGGCGAGGCGCGTCTACGGCGCTGACGGCGGAGGGGTTTCGGTCACGACAGTCTCGGCGGGGTGTGCTCGGCGGAAGAAGCCCCGGTTGATGGAGCAGCGGTTGCACGATCGGTGGGGGAGGCACCGCTCAGGCGGAGGCGGAGCGGCTGCTGGGGCGATCTCGGTCAGGTTGGGTTTTCTCTTCTTTTTTTATTTTTTATTTTTGGGATGGGTGGTAATGTTGATTTGGGCGGCCGCGGCCAGTGGTTGTGCTGGTAGCAGGGAAGACGGGTGACGGTGGTGATGGTTTAGGTATTTGACAGGTGTTGCCAGCGAGTGGTGGTGGTGTTTCGTGGATAGGAGGATTTCGGCGGTGACCGGGATGCTGGATTTTGGGTCGACAATGGTGGCGGAACTGGGAGCCGATCGAAGAAGGGGTGGTAATGGCGGTTAATGGTGTTGGCAGAGGCGAGGCCGATGTCATAGTCGTAGATTTAGGGTTTGATTGTGTTTGGGTGGATGTCCGGGATTATCGGACACAGAAAAAATTATGTAGTTATACAAATATAACTGTAGTGGAACCGAAAGACGACACGGACACGATGCACGACGCATTGGGTGTGATGAAAAATTTCTGGAGGAGTACCTCTCCTTTTATAGGAGATGGGAATTTCCAGTTAGATAGGGATTGGGAGTATTTAAATCCCAATTACCTAAATCACCTATTAATTTAAACCGATTTAAAAATAACTCAATCCAAATCAAATCAAATCTAGATAAATTCTATCCTTAATTTAAACTATTTTTAAATAATATCAATAAAATCATTTCCAATTTAAATTACCATATTTAATCAAATATTAAAATTAACAAAATTCCAAATATCATTTTCATAATTAAATAAATATAGTAATAATTAATTTCAAAAATCATGATAAATAATCATAAAATAGCTCTTCCTAAATAACAAAATATGTTACTTTACAAATTCCAAATTTCGCAAATATCTAGAATATATTTTATATAAACCAAATTTTTTCAAATCACTTATTATTTTTTTAAATGACGAATAAAATAACTATTTTATAAAATACTTATCACATTTATTTGAATGTGTACTTTCCTATATAATTGAATTTATAATAAAATATTTTTCTAACATATGTACCTCGACACATATTTGCACTCGTCGAGAAATTACGAAACGTAAATCTCGCACGATACGTAAATACAACAATGCGAACTCGTATGCGAAGTACAAAATAAATATAAAATTTAAAAAAATGTAGTAGAATTTTTGGGGATTTGCATCCTACCCAACTTAAAAGAATTTCGTCCTCGAAATTTAGGGATAACTAGGGTAGGTAGAGTGAAGGTGGTAGAAGCAGTATATTCGAATAGATGTACGAGATCTTCTTGGGTCGAGAATGCAACAAAATATTCTGCGAGGAGGCGGACGACATTTCAATGATAATAGATCAGTTGGATAACTAGGAAAAAATCGGTTATAGTATGATTATGCGTATGACAACCCCTCGATGCCTATAATCCATTATTTACTGTCATTTGTTCTATGGACGTGCAAGCTCCCCAAATAGGTAATAGTCTTCCAATATAAATTTTGATCATTAGACCACTATTCTTGATTCAACATTTTCTTGCATGTTTTCAATATTGTTAAAATCTCAAATCGTCCTTATCAATTTGTCCTTCACTACTGCAATATATTCCATAACTTTCTTTTCTTCTTTATTTACTTCAATCATTTTCCTCACAAATTTTAAATTCCAAAAGGTATGCAATTATCTAATTCAATATTTCATCGTAAAAAAAAAATTCAACAAGTTCAACAAATTTTGAATTAAATGAATCTCTAATGTACTTTTCTCACATATCTATATACATCCATTTTCCTCAAAATAGATCTCGTCGTTCACAATCTCTTCAAGAGTAGGTTCTAGATAATCCTTCAATATGTTTAATCAAATGTTAAATCAACATTCTTTGTAGGAAATTCGTACTTATCCTTAAAGTACCCAAAATAAGCTATCACCTTCAATATTTGTTGATCATATCTTCACAACACAATCTGTTATCGTTACAAATGAAAATTCTTTACCTATTAGCGTCTTCTTCGGAAATTGGAATCCATTGATCTTTTAATTCATGATGGTAAAAATGAAACTCGTCTTACTTCATATTAATAATCATCTTAGGGTCGTATTCCTTAATTCGTCAAAAATGTAAGCAATTTCTTTCTTCAACCATTGGTTATCCTTGAAGCCTATTCTCTTCACAACACTATAATTTATCGAAGGCAATGTCAACATTGTCTTTATCGAGAATTTGCATCCATCAATTTAGTATATAAATTTGGTTCTTGAACCACCAACACTTTAAGAATTTCTTCGCTCAATATTTTGTTACCTCGAAACAAATTTTGTAAATTTGAGAAGTCTATTTACCTTTGATTGTTTTATCATCACAATATAACATTTCTTACTTCATCTATTTGGATTTATCGCACATTTTCATTTATGTCCATTCTACGTCTTAACCAACTGTGTTATTTATCCTTGCTGTGGGGTTCTCTAATCTACCTCTACTAACCCGAGATTGTCATGATCAAATTTTATTTCGCATAAGGGAATCATATAAGGAACAAGGTTGCATAAACAATGGAGAAATCATAGTGAAATATGAGAAAGCAATTTAATCGGAAGGGAGAAAGTAGGGTCGCAATATTAAAGAGCGAAAGATGTTATGTGTCTAAGTAAATAAAAAAATAAAGGACAATGGTTAAGCAATCATGATAAAACACAAAAATAAGCATTTAAGGAATTAAGTAGGTCACAATCAGTATCGGGTCGAAAGACTTGAGTCAAGATTTGATCTCCAAACGAAGTCATAAAGGACCATAGTATTATGGTAGGATTTATAGCAACCATTTTGACTCGAAAGTCGCATCATAAGAATAGAGTACAAGGGGACGTGTTTTAGTGGGACATGATATACCTACATGAAGGTGAGCTTGTCTAGGTCTTGCATGTGAAATTTGTGGGAAGGAAAAGTCTAGTGTTTTGCTCCAAATCTCAAAGTCACGATAAGGAACGCCGAATGATCAAAATAGATAGTAGGTTTTTCATAAGGTACTAATTAATGCTCAAAAAGATTAATGCACGAAATTTAAAAAAAAAATCTCGTAGATTAGGTTAAGATAAGTTAGAGACGGTGTTTCTAGACAGGAAATAGTCTCATAGATAAGGGTACGGTCACGGGGACGATTCTATCATTTCTAAGTTTCGAACAAATAGATATCATGAATAAAAATCTAGATTTAAGGGAAGGTCGAATAAGTCATAGATATGTTCATCGGTTTGGTCGATGACTAACTATACTTGTGTATATGCAATATCATATTCATAGGTGGCATGGCCATCTAATGTGGAATACTTCTATCTCACTAGGGTGACCTTAATTATTTCTTGGTCCTTCACCAATATATGATCTAATCTAAACTTTCAAGTTCCTCGAAAGTTTCTCAATAAAATTTCCAAGATACTCCGCCAAAAATATCCAATTATCTTAGACTGTCCACTTTAATCAAAATTTTAAATCTCTAGTCAATCTCGAAACAACCCTTGTATATCACAAATTGAATAATTATTATCATTTTTTTCTCCAAACCTTAAACTCAAAATTTAATAAGTTTATCAGCCAAATTTCATACAACAAAATAGAACATTTAAATAACTCCCGAATTTAATTATATATCCTTCAAATGTGTATATCTAGCTTCCAATAAGTCACAACTACTCTTCAAAAGTAATTCTTTATTTTTTTATTTTTTTTCCAAAATTTAAATATCCATAAACTCGAAATCTAAATAACTTTGTAAATCATAGATCATATGACGTAATTTTAATTAAGAAACACTTTACCAAAATTTATCAATCATCCTCAAATTTTGGTCAATCGTAAATCATAGTTTAAAATTTTATGATCTTTTTTTAAAATCAAATTTATATCCCTCCAAAAGATGTATAGCTATAACTCAATAAATTATAAATGTTCAAAGACCTTCAAAAATCAAAACGCAAAATCAAATCAATTTGTTTTCTCGATCTAGCTATCCTCTTGTGTATGTCACCTTGTAATATCAAATTAAAATTTTAACTATCTTTTGAAAGCGAAAATATGCTACTACCCAACTTAAAATTAAGTAATCCTTAAAATCATATTTCTAGGAAAATAAATGCCTTTATAACTCAAATAAAATCTCAATTAATTGTCAATGCAATCCATCTAGCCCATGTGTTTAACCTATGGGCATATACTAGTGTAATTATTTTACTAAACACGAAACTAAGAATTTACGGTGGAAGGAGTCAAGCAAGATGCAAATCAAGGAGGTCGAACGAGAGTTCAAAATTTGAAGTCAAGAAAGAATGTCAAGTAGGTGGATGAGATTCTAAACTCTAATCCTATAATGTAGGCCCGTTCGGTACAATAATGTAACAAAACGCAAACTTGACTTGCATGGGCCACCACAAAATATGTAACGTCCCAGTCCCAAAATACGTAGGACTAGAAACGTAGACATGCCAGCCGTATAATAAATATATGTAAGATGTAAAATGCAGTAGAACCATAACTAATCTCATCCACACAAAATATAAGAATAAAAGATATCATATAATCTATGAATTGTCATTGGTACATGTAGTTGGGCAGAGACAAATCTACTACCAACTATGAAAAGAAATACATAATAAAAGAAAGAGTTTGGCGAGCGAAGCGAAGACGATCAAAGTGCAATCATCCTCGAAAACATAGGGATGATCATGGCCACGGCTATAACACCAGCGAAAGACAAGAGCACACACCTGGCGAGATAACCAGGTCCTCAGAGGGACGTAATATGATACAATAAACATGCCATATAAATACTAAATATAAAATATGCCACAATCAAAGAAAGTGACAAGGCATAAATAAGGTAAACTAACCGTACTAAAGTGAACATGCAATTTGAGAAACAATCCTTCGACGCATGAGCCCTGGCTGTAAATGGGATCGACATAGTCCCTATATAGGGCACCATGGGCCTACGTTCGTAACGTCCGAAGATCGTTAGAGGGCATCATGTGCAAGGGACTACGTCCATAATGCTCTGGATAACGTCAGAGGGCACCTGGAGCCTGCGTCTCCGGCGGAGCGCACCGGTAAGCAGGGAAGTGCAAAGAAGCCCATACATCAAGTATTGTTCTCCCCACCCAATGTACCTGTCAAGTCGCATACACGACCATGTACCTCTACTAACTGCTAAGTCTCCTAACACGCCTCTATTAGCAGTTAACCCTAACGCATGCACTTGGGAGATCAGCCCACATGTAAAAACCTCTACATGCTACTCATCTCACAGATCCTCGTGGTACAACTGTGTCAAGGTATATACGGTACACTACAGACGGTAGTCCCTTAACTCTAAGTCCATATGCAACCAAAGGATAATAACAAAGTACAGCTAATATCACTGAGCAGTCAGTAAATTAAGAACTGTAAAAACTGGAAATAAATGAACAGTGATATGTAATATAATACAAACTGAATATAAACAGTATAATGGCAAGGTATCTTGCCTGGTGTTACGCCTGGTGTTGTGCTATAATCCGACAAGTCTTGATTGTCCGATAGCCATGTTCGATGTGTCATGGTCCGAAGTTGCAAGGAAATAGAGAAGCACGATTAGCTATGAGTAAAGGGAATAATTCGAAGAGAGTTTGAGCGAAGAAACGCGTGTCCTATTTTAGAAAATATTTCATAATATACTTGAAAAAAAATAATTCTACGTAAATACTTGAAAATATTTTATATATGTAAATTGTAAAAATACATTTTTATTAGTCCAGAATAATACTTAAAATAATAAAATTTTTAGGCAAAACTCTAAGTTGTCAAAATATTTTAAATAAGTACTTTGAAAATAAATAAAAAGAGTTTAGGGTTAAACCCAAATTTTGTCAAATATGTATTTTGGAGAATAATACACTAATAATTCTAATAATAAAATCATAATCATAATAAAAGTATTAAAATAATTTTAATGATATAATAATAACAGTAATACTAATAATTTATAGTAATAATAATAATAAAATAATAATAATAATAATAATAATAATAATAATAATAATATAATAACAGTAATGTATAATAATGATAATAATAATAAATACTAATAATAATAATAATAGTAATAATAATAATACAGATGATATATCAGAGCAGTAACAGCTGCTCTTAAAATCTCTCTTTTTAGAAGAGAATAAGAATGAGAGAGGATCAGAAGGAGGGAGAGGAAGAGGGTTTTCTTACCAGAGGGGCGGCTCCGGCGCCGGTGGCCGGCGGTGAAGCGCGGCGGTTGTGCGAGGGAGGAAGGAGGAGCTGGAGAGGAGCGGGAAGTCGGATGCGCGGGCTCGATCGGTCGGGAGACGCAGGAACGAGCGGTCGTCTGTGCTCACGGTTGCCGCGGGCACAGCGCTCGGCCTGGCGGAGGAGGTGCGCCGCCGGCGCTGCCGTCGGGTGGTGCACGGGAGAGGTGCGGAGTGAGAGCGGCGACCAGATACGGCGAGGCCCATCTTCGGCACTGACGGCGGAGGGGTTTCGGTCACGACAGTCTCGGCGGGGTGTGCTCGGCGGACGAAGCCCCGGTTGATGGCGCAGCGGTTGCACGATTGGTAGGGGAGCCACCGCTCAGGCGGAGGCGGAGCGGCTGCTGGGTTGATCTCGGTCAGGTTGGGGTGGGCGGCCGCGGCCAGTGGTTGTGCTGGTCGCAGGGAAGGCGGGTGACGGTGGTGATGGTTTGGGTATTTCATAGGTGTTGCCGGCGAGTGGTGGTGGTGTTTCGTGGATAGGAGGATTTCGGCGGTGGCCGGGATGCTGGATTTGGGGTCGACAATGGTGGCGGGACTGGGAGCCGATCGAAGAAGGGGTGGCAATGGCGGTCAATGGTGTTGGCAGAGGCGAGGTCGATGTCGTAGTCGTAGATTTAGGGTTTGATTGTGCTTGGGTGGATGTCCGGGACTGTCGGACACAGGAAAAACTATGTAGTTGTACAAATATAACTGTAGTGGAACCGAAAGACGAAACGGACACGATGCACGACTCACTGGGTGTGATGGAAAATTTCTGGAGGAGTACCTCTCCTTTTATAGGAGGTAGGAATTCCCAGTTAGATAGGGATTGAGAGTATTTAAATCCCAATTAGGTAAATCACCTATTAATTTAAACCGATTTAAAAATAACTCAATCCAAATCAAATCAAATCTAGATAAATTCTATCCTTAATTTAAACTATTTTTAAATAAAGTCAATAAAATCTTTTCTAATTTAAATTACCATATTTAATCAAATATTAAAATTAACAAAATTCCAAATATTATTTTCATAATTAAATAAATATAGTAATAATTAATTTCGATAATTATGATAAATAATCATAAAATAGCTCTTCCTAAATAATAAAAATATGTTACTATACAAATTCCAAATTTTGCAAATATCTAGAATATATTTTATATAAACCAAAAATTTTCAAATCACTTTTTTTTAAATGACGAATAAAATAACTATTTTATAAAATACTTATCACATTTATTTGAATGTGTACTTTCCTATATAAATTGAATTTATAATAAAATATTTTTCTAACATATGTACCTCGAAACATATTTGCACTCGTCGAGAAATTAAGAAACGCAAATCTCGTACGATACGTAAATACAACAATGCGAACTCCTATGCGAAGTACAAAATAAATACAAAATTTAAAAAAATATAGTAGAATTTTAGGGGGTTTACACGAGCCGCCTGTGCCACAACTCGGTAGACGCATCACTGACTGCGTTCACCTCCTGTGCCCCCTGTGCGCTTCCGTCCATATAGTAGAGCCGGACTTCTTGCTTCCTCTGGCAATCACCATCGAACCTCTGGAAAGCTTCTACTGACTATTCCCGAAGAGACTGAGGAATCCCTCGTCATCCAACCTTCCAACCGACACCAGGTTGAAACGGATATCAGGGACATGACGAACATCTTTGAGAACAAGAACAGTACCCGTCTTCGTTCTCAAATGCACATCTCCAACGGCAACAGCCTTCGACACATCTCCATTGACCATCTTCAACACTCTACAGTCGTCTGTCGTGTAAGTAGCAAATAGTGTCCTGTTGTGAGATACATGCGCTGAAGCTCCTGGGTCCACCAGCCAAGAATTGTTATCGCAGGCGAGGTTTGTGATAACCTCATTACCTACGACGATCACATCACCTCCATGTATCGAGGCCTCCGCTATAGTGTTCTCATCTTGTTTCCCCTTGTCGTCCTTCTTTTCTCTCTTCCAAGCAAAATAGTTTCGCTTGATGTGGCCCTTCTTGCCACAGTGGTAACACTCCGAGTCCTCGTACCTGTAGTGCCCCGCTCCGCGAAGGTACTAGATAAACAGAAAGATCGGATTGCTGGCTCTGCAACGGAAGACGATTAATATGGGTGAGTGGACGAAGTCTCATTTGCTGATTCGCTTACGCCCTAAGAATCTAAGTTTTCGACTGAATGCTTTTGTTAATAACAAGATGGTAAATCATTGAGTATGCTTTAAGAGAATTCACATGTTGCCTTGCTAAGAAATGAATATTGCCTTGATAAAGAGAACCTTGTCATGCTAATAACAAGATGGTAACCAGTATGTATGCTTGTAAGAGATTTCACATGTTGTCATGCTAAGAACAAAGAAAGAGAGAACCTGTATACTAAAGAAAGAATTAATCTGCATGCTAATAAGAAGACTTGTTGCCTTGCTAGTACAAGAAACTAGATAACCTGTATGTATAAGAAGTAGAACTGCTCAACTGCTTGCTTGCAAATATATGTCTAACGCAGAGGGCATCCATATGAAAATGGGTGCCGGTATGTTATCTGGGGGCTTCGGCTCCATTATCTGGGGGCTTCGGCTCTGTTATCTGGGGGCTTCGGCTCCATTATCTGGGGGCTTCAGCTCTGTTATCTGGGGGCTTCGGCTCTGTTATCTGATGGTCTGAATGAATAATCGATAATAGATCAAATGTGCCTCAAGAGTTTAGAGCATATAGAAAATGATGGTTTTATCATGTTTATGCTAATCCTTGTCTTGTGCAGGGATGGACGGTCGGCTATGGTAAGAATTACTTAAAAGTGATACATATGTACTGCTTAAGTCTTTGACATGAATTGCTTACAGAGATTTATCTATGCCATGAAATGCTATGTTCCACAAAAGAAAAGATATTGTATCATGCTTGTTATTGACCCTAACAGTTGCTCGAACAAAAGAAATGATATGCTCATGAAACACGCTGCGCACTGCACAAATGAATACTCATCGTGCTCGAATTGAATAGTCCCTTGTATGCTTGAGATGAAATGAAATGAAACAAATGTTGGTTTTTCAAAGATGTGTTTTCAAAAAGATATGTAAACTGACTCTGTATGCATGGAATTAATTTAGGTAAAGGGTAGCAAGATCACATCACAAGAAATATTTTCTCACTAAATGAACAGTGGTCGTTTCAGACAAATATAGCTCTTTGTTCACAATTCACCAGTATGCTGATATACTGACCCACCATCAGTCTGCATGCAGGTGCACTATGCATCAAGAAGGATAGTCTGAAGTGATAGCCCGAGCCTCATCCTCAGGAGCCAAAAATCAGAAGAGATGCCAAGAGATGACATCTGTTACAAGAGTTTGGTTTTGTATATAAAAGGATGTAATGTATGGGAACGGGATCATTGTAATCTATAAAGTTCTGAGAGAATATAACACTGTATCAGAGAGAAATAAGAGCTTGTAATCTGTTCAAATGAAATCAATAAAGAGAATTATTTCTTGTTACCATTGTGTTCAATGCATGTATTCTAAAATATGTCCGCTGCTGCTTCAATTATCTGCGATACGTTTTGCTGCGTATTGTCAACCTTGTCTATCTTGTCTTGCTTCAGGTCTTGGCCTTGTGCAAGCGCAACTTAGGCTTGCACGACATCACGCCTTAGCGAGGACGAACGGTCCCAAAGAGTCCGAAACGAGGAAGAAAAGGACTTTGCGGGATCGGGGCGTGACAGAGTGGTATCAGAGCAACACGATCCTCTGGCCAATTTTGATTCAATTGAATTTGTACATGTCTTCTGATCAAAATTCCTTTGCCTACTCGATATCAATAATGAGATGAACGTTCCATACAATAATTCCATAAATATTTTTATGATGCCGACAAATGTTTTATCGATTTGATTGAATGAGATTGAAATGCTTGATTGAACAAGAGTTTTGATAAGATCTGAATTATGATTTCATGGATTGATGATGACGAAGGATGAGGACTATCGTTGCTAAGGATATCATAAGTTTCTCCTTAAGTTTCGAGGATGAAACTTCTTTTCGGTAGGTAATTATGTAGTGCCCCGCTCCGCGAAGGTACTAGATAAACAGAAAGATCGGATTGCTGGCTCTGCAACGGAAGACGATTAATCTGGATGAGTGGACGAAGTCTCATTTACTGATTCGCTTATGCCCTAAGAATCTGAGTTTTCGATTGAATGCTTTTGTTAATAACAAAATGGTAAATCATTGAGTATGCTTTAAGAGAATTCACATGTTGCCTTGCTAAGAAATGAATGTTGCCTTGATAAAGAGAACCTTGTCATGCTAATAACAAGATGGTAACCAGTATGTATGCTTGTAAGAGATTTTACATGTTGCCATGCTAAGAACAAGGAAAGAGAGAACATGTATGCTAAAGAAAGAATTAATCTGCATGCTAATAAGAAGACTTATTGCCTTGCTAGTACAAGAAACTAGATAACCTGCATGTATAAGAAGTAGAACTGCTCAACTGCTTGCTTGCAAATGTATGTCTAACGCAGAGGGCATCTATGTGAAAATAGGTGCCGGTATGTTATCTGGGGGCTTCGGCTCCATTATCTGGGGGCTTCGGCTCTATTATCTGGGGGCTTCGGCTCTGTTATCTGATGGACTAAATGAATAATCGACAATAGATCAAATGTGCCTCAAGAGTTTAGAACATATAGAAAATAATGGTTTTATCATGTTTATGCTAATCCTTGTCTTGTGCAGGGATGGACGGTCGGCTATGGTAAGAATCACTTAAAAGTGATACATATGTACTGCTTAAGTCTTTGACATGAATTGCTTACAGAGATTTATCTATGCCATGAAATGCTATGTTCCACAAAAGAAAAGATATTGTATCATGCTTGTCATTGATGCTAACAGTTGCTCGAACAAAAGAAATGGTATGCTCATGAAACATGTTGCGCACTGCACAAATGAATACTTATCGTGCTCGAATTGAATAGTCCTTTGTATGCTTGAGATGAAATAAAATGAAACAAATGTTGGTTTTTCAAAGATGTGTTTTCAAAAAGATATGTAAACTGACTCTGTATGCATGGAATGTATCTAGGTAAAGAGTAGCAAGATCAAGATCACATCACAAGAAATATTTTCTTACTAAATGAACAGTGATCGTTTCAGACAAATGTAGCTCTTTATTCACAATTCACCAGTATGCTGATATACTGACCCACCATCAGTCTGTATGCAGGTGTACTATGCATCGAGAAGGATAGTCCGAAGCGATAGCCCGAGCCTCATCCTCAGGAGCCAGAAATCAGAAGAGATGCCAAGAGATGACATCTGTTGCAAGAGTTTGGTTTTGTATATAAAAGGATGTAATGTATGGGAACAGGATCATTGTAATATGTAAAGTTCTGAGAGAATGTAACATTGTATCAGAGAGAAATGAGAGCTTGTAATCTGTTCAAATGAAATCAATAAAGAGAATTGTTTCTTGTTACCATTGTGTTCAATGCATGTATTCTGAAATATGTCCGCTGCTGCTTCAATTATCTGCGATATGTTCTGCTGCGTATTGTCAACCTTGTCTATCTTGTCTTGCTTCAGGTCTTGGCCTTGTGCAAGCACAACTTAGGCTTGCACGGCATCACGCCTTAGCGAGGACGAACGGTCCCAAAGAGTCCGAAACGAGGAAGAAAAGGACTTTGCGGGATCGGGGCGTGACAGTACCGACCCTTGGTATCACCCCCAATTTTTAAATTAGGGATATTTTCGTTATTTTTCAAGTTTTATAATTTTTAGGAATTTTAATTTATTTTATGTGATTTTTTTGGGATTTATTTGGTTTGGTTTGGATTTTATCCAATTCGGACCCAAATTGGAGACCCGGGTAGCCTGGACCCTAGTGGGACCCACATACTAGCTGGACTTGGCCCACATACCATCATAATTAGGTTAGAAATCATAAATCCTATTTCTATGGCTTAATTAGTCATTTTAGAGCTTAATTAGTTGATTAGAACAAACCGAAACAAACCGAACCAAACCGATTTCAATTGAACCCACACCAAATCTAATGGGTTGGGGGCTTATTGGATCCCCAACCCAAACCCAATAGCCAAGCCATGGCCGGCCATGATAAGACCCCCCCTTTCTTCTCCTCTAAGAAAAACTCTCTCTCTCTCTCACAAATTCTTTCTTTTCTTTCCAAGCTTTCTCCCTCTCCAAGAACCTATTAGGTATGAGTTTAATTCTCTATTTATTCCCCTTTTCCATTTATTGCATTCATAATAAGTGTAGAGAAGAGGATTCTCTATACTTTGCCCACCAATTTATAGGTTTTCCCTAGAAAATCTAGGTTAAGAAATATTTGGGGGTTTATATATATTAAATAGTATATATATATATATATATATATATATATATATATATATATATATATATATTTTGTATGAATGTATATATATATTATACATATGTTTATATGTATTTGTGTGTGTGTGTGTAGAGAGTGGTAGTGGTGGTGTTGTCATGGGAGTTGTGGTGAGAGTGTGTGTGGTTGTGTGTGTTTGTGAGAGTGTGTGTGTGTGTGTTTATATATATATATATATATATATATATATATATATATATATATATATATATATATATATATATAAAATATATATATATATATATATATATATATATATATATATATATATGTGTGTGTGTGTGTGTGTGTGTGTGTGTGTGTATATGTATATGGAGATGTGTGTGTGTGTGTGTATGTATAGGTATGTATAGAGGAGTGTGTGTTTGTGGAGTTGGATGGATGATAGATTATATATATATATGTGTATATATATATATATATAAAAAAAAAAAAAAAAAAAAAAAAAAAAAAAAAAAAAAAAAAAAAATATATATATATATATAGGTAGATATATATAGTAGAGAGGAGGAAGAGAAGATAGAAGAAGAAGAAGAAGAAATGAGAGCAGCAGGAGCTGCTGCTTGCTGCAATGGCAGGAGCCACAGCAGCAGCTGCTGGAAACAGCAGCTTCCCCCCCCCCCCTTTTGATGCTATTTACCCCATAAACCCCCTATCTATATATATATATGTATGTATATATATATATATATATATATATATATATAGATAGATGTTTTTTGAGAGGGAAATGAAGAGTAGAGTTGAAGAATAAGAAGTTAGAAGAAGTTAAAGAAAAGGGGAAGAAGAAGAAAACGGGAGAAGACTTGAAGAAGTAGGAGAAGGAGAAATAGGAAAAAGATAAGAAGAAAGAATAAAAAGAAGAATAGAAGGAAGAATAGGAAGAAGGAAAAGAGGAAGGATTAGAGGAGTTAGGAAGAGGAAATTGGAAGGAAAGAGTGAGAGGAAGGAATTAGAAGAAGGAGAATTAGAAAAGGAATGAGAATTAGAAGAAAAGGGTTTTTAGGAGAATCGAGTTAGAGGGCGAATTTGAGCCCGGAGTATCGGATCACGATGAAACTTGACGTAGGCCTAGGATACGTGATTTAGATTTTGCGGGTAAGCTTCCGGGAGGAAATCGGGGTTCTAGGGCGCCGGTATCGCGCCGTACCATTGCGTATCTTGAAATATTCAAGATATCGGCAACGGGCCGTATCATGGACCGAATGTCCACGTTACCTAGGTATTTTGGTAGGTAATATATGTATAGGCTAGTATCATACTACCCTAGGGAGATCGGGTCAAAATAACAAGCGTGGGTAGGCTAACTAGATAATCGTCGAAGGTAGAATTTTGCCCTTTTTAAGGATAAAATAGGTAATTGGCCTACGGCCAAGATTTGGGTTTCGAAGTCCAAGATGGACTTCGATATGGGTTGTATAGGTTGGTAATGATTAGAAATAGCCGTCTAGACTTAGTCTTGACCCCGGTTGACCACGATTGACTTTTTAGGCCAAAAGTCAACTATGGGTCAACACTTTACCCAATTTAGTCCCAAATTCTATTAGACTTGTGCAGTTGACCGAAAGTCAACTGTTAGTCACCAGTGACCTAGAGTTGACCTAGGGTTGACCACAGTTGACCACAGTTGACCATAGTTGACCAGAGTTGACCGGTTGACCAAAAAGTTAACTGTTGACTCAAATCGATCCCGATTGATTCCGTTTGACTTGCATTGACCCAGTTTGATCCAGTTAGACCTAATATGACTTAGTTTGACCCCCTACAACCTAGTTTGACATGCCTTGACCTAGAATGACTTAATAGGATTCAAATTGATTTCATTTCATTTCCTAAATATAGTATTGATACGTCTTGTTCTCTATAGGTCCTCGAGACGCTGCATTTGCTTCAGTTGACATACCATATCATATTACAGGCGAGTAGATTCTCTGACACTTTTCTAATTTATAATGATTGTTATGATTCATGTAATTAGTGTAGATATGCTTGTTCTCGACACATTGGTCACACGGATTGGTATTCATGGATCCCGACATGAGATGTTATTCCTCGTTATCTTGGTATATCTTGTGCAAGCCCCTTGTAGTTCTTGTGCAGTATATGGACACCGATTCTCGAGGAGACTTGCTTCCTTCTCGTGGAATCCCGTGTCGTAACGTGTCTTACTTGGATCCACTCTACCAGTCGGAGACGGGGAGTACTAGTGTAGATGTGTGGTCATTATCTACCTTGTTATTCTTGTAGACCTTGTGAGTGTTAATCATACACTCCACGTATGATTAACCAGGCCAGTAGACCTTGTGCAAGACCCAAGCCGGCCATATGTCGTAGCTAGTATTCACACACCTAGATATATGATTCTTGACTTCTTGTACATGCCATGATCAGTTTACTTGCCTTGTTCTAGCTCTTGTTTTACAGCTTACCTTGCCATGTTACTCACATGTACATTCCATGATTTTTTGTATATACTCTCTATTTACAGTCTTATAGATTTTGTCATATCTTGTGAACTGTTGTTAGTAGATTGTACTCGTTCCATCCTGACAGGATATGTTGAAAATATTACAGATGCAGATGAGGGAGACTACTGCACCTACTACGGTCCGGATGAGGTAGTGGGCGTAGACTTGGAGACTTTAGTCCAGCAGGGCTTAGCTCCGCTTGACGAGACCTTACCACTTGCTTAGTTAGAGTAGGTCTTTATACTGGACTTTGTTTCCAGCTACTTTTGAGACTGTTATTACTATGGATTGTATTAGAGACTTGGACTTGTATATTCTTGTGTTGGACTTGACAGGTTATTATTTTATTACCGTCTTGTTGTCTTTATCTTTCAGTCTTTACTTTGTTATCTTAGAGTTGTGATTGAGTACTTATATATATTTATTGCTTGTCCTCCGTTCGGAGTTGACCATATTCTCGACAGGTTTTGTTATATATATAAACTGTTGTCAGACTAGAAAATCTACAGCGTTCCATGCCGTTTTTACGGTGAGGGCTGGGCGTTATCGCGTCACGTGCCCTTTTAGCGGGTACGGGTCGTGACACGTTTTAGTGGTAGCCCACGCAGGTCCTGAAGTCACAATTAGTGTGATGTCGTAGTGGCGCTCGACTTAGAGTGCTATTACGAGCCTGCGGTACGTATCTAGGATAGGCTATAGGCTAAGAGTACTCAATCACAGTAGGATCTTTCCTTGCTTATCTTGCTTACCATCTTTGATATTGATTTAATGCATTCTAGCTGTCCTCCTTTGATAAAATCCTTCATGTGCCATATTGATATCTTCTTTTCAATCTGTCTCCAGGATGGTTATGACTCACTCTCCTGGCGAGGAGCACGGGGAGACGGAGAGGTCTGCCACCTCTGGCGGGCAGGCTCCGGTCACTTCCCCCGCAGATGGGACTTCTGTTGGGATTCTCGGAGGTACACCTCCAGCTACCTCGATGACAGTCCCTGGGGTTGCGGGTGCTCTTCCCGTAGTGCCAGGAGCTGTCGGGGGCGCTCTTCCTCCTCCTGCGCAGCGGATTCCTCTGCCAGTTGCAGACGTACTTCCACCTGCACCTTCTCTGCCTACAGATATGGGGCAGATGCTTACCTTCCTCCAGCAGATACTGGAGACTCAGAGAGCCCAGGCCGAGGCTCAGCAGAGGCAGACAGACGCGATGCGTCAGGGCATGGAGGATGCCCATCAGTTGGCCCTTGCAGCCGTGGAGCAGAGGGCTCCTCATCCGGGGATGCGTACTAGGTACGGAGATATCCAGGACTTCAAGAAGCTCGGGCCCCGTGACTTTAGCGGGACCGAGGGTGTGGTCTATGCAGATGATTGGCTCGAGGATATCGAGCGGCACATGAGGGCCTCCCGCCTGGCAGACGACCTAAAGGTCGAGGCGGTAGGTTTGCAGTTGCTAGACATTGCGCGCACCTGGTTCAGAAATGAGCCAGCCCTAGCTGGAGAGGGCCGTACTTGGGCAGAGTTCAAGCTCCTCTTCAAGGAGAAGTTCTTTTCCCCCACGGACAAGATTGACCTGGTGTGACAGTTCCAGGATCTGCAGCAGGGCAGTCTATCTGTGGAGGAGTACGCAGCGGAGTTCGGCCGTCTGAGCCAATACGCAGAGTACATGGTTCGAGACCCGGAGATCAGGGCGAGCCGTTTCAGGGAGGGGCTGACTTGGGATATCAAGATCCACATTCCCTCCTTCTATGAGACTTATACCCAGATCTACGTAGAGGCCCGCAAGGTAGAGCGGGAGCGGGGCTTGAAGCCCAAGAGGGAGCGTAATCTTTTCTCGGGAGCTTCTAGCAGCGCGGGGGCTGCTAAGCGCCCTCAGCTTCAGCATCAGACTTTCCAGCATCAGACCAGAGCACCGGTTCAGCAGGTACAGCACATTCAGCCGAGGCAGGCTCAGCATGGGGCTCCTTGCCACTTCTGCAAGAGACCTGGTCACGTTTGGGAGGTTTGCCGGAAGAGGCTGGGTTTGTGCCTCTACTGTGGGGAGGCTGGACATCAGTTGAGAGATTGTCCTGCGAACCCTCGCAGGGTAGCCCGTGGAGCGGTAGCAGCTCAGGGAGCACAGGGTAGGCCACCTATGGCACCGCATCACGCCCTCCACCAGCAGCGGGATATACCCCGCCAGGACAGGGCTTTTGCGATGACAGTTGAGGATCCTGCACGCAATGGACTAGGAGGTAGGGTCTTGCTCTTTCTTCTACCTATTCTCTCCGCCCATTGATTGATTATTGCTTTCTTAGTAACTTTAGTTTGCATATGTGATGATCATGCTAGATTAAATAGAAAACCCCAATGAAGACTGTAATAACACGATATTGTAGAGATTTAAAATCATGCATGTGTTCTGATTTCCTGGATTGCATGTTATATAACTTAGGATAAAATTTAGTAGACCTTGATTGTTGGGTGCTTGACCTAGAGAAGAGTACGACCGTTTGAATTTCGAGGACAAAATTTTTTAAGGAGGGTAGATTTATCATCCCTAATTTTCAAATTAGGGATATTTTTGTCATTTTTCAAGTTTTATAATTTTTAGGAATTTTTATTTATTTTATGTGATTTTTTTGGGATTTATTTGGTTTGGTTTGGATTTTATCCAATTCGGATCCAAATTGGAGACCCGGGTAGCCTGGACCCTAGTGGGACCCACATACTAGCTGGACTTGGCCCATATACCATCATAATTAGGTTAGAAATCATAAACCCTATTTCTATGGCTTAATTAGTCATTTTAGAGCTTAATTAGTTGATTAGAACAAACCGAAACAAACCGAACCAAACCGATTTCAATTGAACCCAAACCAAGTCTAATGGGTTGGGGGCTTATTGGATCCCCAACCCAAACCCAATAGCCAAGCCATGGCCGGCCATGATAAACCCTCCCCCCCTTTCTTCTCCTCTAAGAAAAACTCTCTCTCTCTCTCTCTCTCACAAATTCTTTCTTTTCTTTCCAAGCTTTCTCCCTCTCCAAGAACCTATTAGGTATGAGTTTAATTCTCTATTTATTTCCTTTTTCCATTTATTGCATTCATAATAAGTGTAGAGAAGAGGATTATCTACACTTTGCCCACTAATTTATAGGTTTTCCCTAGAAAATCTAGGTTAAGAAATATTTGGGGGTTTATATATATTAAATAGTATATATATATATATATATATATATATATATATAAAAAATATATATATATATATATATATATATATATATATATATATATATATATATATTTTTTTTTATATATGAATGTATATATATATGTATACATATGTTTATATGTATTTGTGTGTGTGTGTGTAGAGAGTGGTAGTGGTGGTGTTGTCATGGGAGTTGTGGTGAGAGTGTGTGTGGTTGTGTGTGTTTGTGAGAGTGTGTGTGTGTGTGTGTTTATCTATATATATATATATGTGTATGAGTGTTTATATATATATATATATATATATATATATATATATATATATATATATATATATATATATATATATATATATATATATATGTGTGTGTGTGTGTGTGTGTGGTGTGTGTGTGTGTGTATATATATATGTATATGGAGATGTGTGTGTGTGTGTGTACGTATAGGTATGTATAGAGGAGTGTGTGTTTGAGGAGTTGGATGGATGATAGATTATATATATATATATATGTGTATATAGATATTCATATATATATATATATATATATATATATATATAATATATATATATATATATATATATATATATATATATATATATAGAGGTAGATATATATAGTAGAGAGGAGGAAGAGAAGATAGAAGAAGAAGAAGAAATGAGAGCAGCAGCAGCTGTTGCTTGCTGCAGTGGCAGGAGCCACAACAACAGCAGCTGCTGGAAACAGCAGCTCCCCCCCCCCCCTTTTTGATGCCATTTACCCCATAAATCCCCCCTATATATATATATATATATATATATATATATATATATATATATATATATATTTTTTTTATATATATATATATATATATATATATATATATATATATATATATATATATATATATATATATAGATGTTTTTAGAGAGGGAAATGAAGAGTAGAGTTGAAGAATAAGAAGTTAGAAGAAGTTAAAGAAAAGGGGAAGAAGAAAAAAATGGGAGAAGACTTGAAGAAGTATGAGAAGGAGAAATAGGAAAAGATAAGAAGAAAGAATGAAAAGAAGAATAGAAGGAAGAATAGGAAGAAGGAAAAGAGGAAGGATTGGAGGAGTTAGGAAGAGGAAATTGGAAGGAAAGAGTGAGAGGAAGGAATTAGAAGAAGGAGAATTAGAAAAGGAATGAGAATTAGAAGAAAAGGGTTTTTAGGAGAATCGAGTTAGAGGGCGAATTTGAGCCCGGAGTATCGGATCACGATGAAACTTGACGTAGGCCTAGGATACGTGATTTAGATTTTGCGGGTAAGCTTCCGGAAGGAAATCGGGGTTGTAGGGCGCCGGTATCGTGCCGTACCATTGCGTATCTTGAAATATTCAAGATATCGGCAACGGGCCGTATCATGGACCGGATGTCCACGTTACCTAGATATTTTGGTAGGTAATATATGTATAGGCTAGTATCATATTACCCTAGGGAGATCGGGTCAAAATAACAAGTGTGGGTAGGCTAACTAGATAATCGCCGAAGGTAGAATTTTGCCCTTTTTAAGGGTAAAATAGGTAATTGGCCTACGGCCAAGATTTGGGTTTCGAAGTCCAAGATGGACTTCGATATGGGTTGTATAGGTTGGTAATGATTAGAAATAGCCGTCTAAACTTAGTCTTGACCCCGGTTGACCACGGTTGACTTTTTAGGTCAAAAGTCAACTATGGGTCAACACTTTACCCAATTTAGTCCCAAATTCCATTAGACTTGTGCAGTTGACCAAAAGTCAACTGTTAGTCACCAGTGACCTAGAGTTGACCTAGGGTTGACCACAGTTGACCACGGTTGACCAGAGTTGACCGATTGACCAAAAAGTCAACTGTTGACTCAAATCGATCCCGATTGATTCCGTTTGACTTGCATTGACCCAGTTTGACCCAGTTAGACCTAATATGACTTAGTTTGACCCCGTACAACCTAGTTTGACATGCCTTGACCTAGAATGACTTAATAGGATTCAAATTGATTTGATTTCATTTCCTAAACATAGTATTGATACGTCTTGTTCTCTATAGGTCCTCGAGACGCTGCATTTGCTCCAGTTGACATATTATATCATATTACAGGCGAGTACATTCTCTGACACTTTTCTAATTTATAATGATTGTTATGATTCATGTAATTAGTGTAGATATGCTTGTTCTCGACACATTGGTCACACGGATTGGTATTCATGGATCCCGACATGAGATGTTATTCTTCGTTATCTTGGTATATCTTGTGCAAGCCCCTTGTAGTTCTTATTCAGTATATGGACACCGATTCTCGAGGAGACTTGCTCCCTTCTCGTGGAATCCCGTGTCGTAACGTGTCTTGCTTGGATCCACTCTACCAGTCGGGGACGGGGAGTACTAGTGTAGATGTGTGGTCATTATCCACCTTGTTATTCTTGTAGACCTTGTGAGTGTTAATCATACACTCCACGTATGATTAACCAGGCCAGTAGACCTTGTGCAAGACCCAAGCCGGCCCCATGTCGTAGCTAGTATTCACACACCTAGATATATGATTCTTGACTTCTTGTATATGCCATGATCAGTTTACTTGCCTTGTTCTAGCTCTTGTTTTACAGCTTACCTTGCCATGTTACTCACATGTACATTCCATGATTTTCTTGTATATACTCTCTATTTATAGTCTTATAGCTTTTGTCATATCTTGTGAACTATTGTTAGTAGATTGTACTCGTTCCATCCTGACAGGATATGTTGAAAATATTACAGATGTAGATGTGGGAGACTACTGCACCTACTACGGTATGGATGACGTAGTGGGCGTAGACTTGGAGACTTTAGTCCAACATGGCTTAGCTCCGCCTGACGAGACCTTACCACTTGTTTAGTTAGAGTAGGTCTTTATACTGGACTTTGTCTCCAGCTACTTTTGAGACTGTTATTACTATGGATTGTATTAGAGACTTGGACTTGTATATTCTTGTGTTGGACTTGACAGGTTATTATTTTATTACCGTCTTGTTGTCTTTATCTTTCAGTCTTTACTTTGTTATCTTAGAGTTGTGATTGAGTACTTATATATATTCATTGCTTGTCCTCCGTTCGGAGTTGACCATATTCTCGACAGGTTTTGTTATATATATAAACTGTTGTCAGACTAGAAAATCTACAGCGTTCCACGTCGTTTTTACGGTGAGGGCTGGGCGTTGTCGCGTCACGTGCCCTTTTAGCGGGGGTCGTGACACTTGGACTTCCCTCTGCTCTTGTCTCTGCCACCACCTGGATCCCTATTTTTGCCCCTTCTACGGCTCTCTGAAACTAGTGCCTCTGAGAGATGGGATGTGGATGAAGTGCCCTGAGAACGTCTCCGCATCTCTTCATTCAGTACCCCGCTCTTGGCAAACTCCAGACTGGCCATGCCTTCCGGAGCAGAAGCGATCATAGATACTCGTATGGTTTCCCACGAGTCTGGCAATGTACATAGCAACCAAAGTCCTTGAACCTCGTCGTCAAACTTGACTTCCATCGAGGATAGCTGGTCCACCATGCCCTGGAACTCACTCAAATGATCCGTAATGGATGCACCATCTTTGTACCGCAGACCCATCATCATCCGGATCAGGAACAGTTTGTTTACCCCGGTCTTTTTGCGTACAAAGATTCCAGCTTCTCCCACAACGTCTTCGCATGCTCAATATTGGCAACGTGGTTGTACACGTTCTCGTCAACGAACTGCCGCATGTACCCACACACCTGTATATGCTCGAAGTTCCAGTCCTCATCGAATTTGTCACTGGGCTTCTCGGATGCAAATACTGGAAGATGCAGCTTCTTGACGAACAACAAATCCTTCATCTTGCTCTGCCAATAATGGTAGTTGGTACCGTTCAGGTTCACCATGCGCACCGACTTCGCGTCCATCTCTGCTTCCTGGTTTGACTGTCAACTCCTGACACTTCTTTGAACCCAAAGCTCTGATACCACTCTGTTGGGAACGAAGCGCGAAAACTGTTTTTCCAAACTAGAAAGTCCTGCAAGAGAACCGAACAAAAGCACACAAACCAAAAATGCCAAACACAATTGCAGACACAAAATTTTTTGACGTGGAAAACCCTTGCGGGAAAAACCACGGGACGATCGGAGTCCAACCCTGAAGAACCTCCACTAATGGAATAAAGAGAATACACCCTCTACAAGCTCCTCCCGATCCAACACGGATCACCACAACTCACTTGAAAGAAGAAATTTTTTGATTGCGGACTCCGAAGAACAAGAGATGCCGAAAAATTATTCGAAGCAATCTCTCCTTCACAATAGTCCTTAATCCTCTCTCTGGCTCAAAGATTGTAAGCACTCTTGTTTTGAGATGATTTTACAACTAGCATGCATCACCCTTTTATAAGCCCTTGGCAATCCATACATGGAAGGTCAATATATATGGAAACTTCCAATATGCATCAATCATATATTTAATGGAAATCCAATCATAATTGGCTTGCCATAATTGGAAACCCAATAATGTGGAAAGCTACTATATGAAGGGTCCAATCATAAATATATGATCAAAGTAAATATGGAAATTCAATCATATATTTCTTTACCATATATGTTCCAAAATAGGATCCATGCACTCCCCGAGCTTCTCCGACACACGGATGGAGCTCGTCGCTCTCCGGGGTATGCTCCACATAGGTTGGGAACCCCACCCACTCCAACATATTCTGCTCTTGTGCCTCCTCGCTCTCTCAACAAAGTTAATTCCATCATTAATTTTGTCCAAGTTAACATTAAAGAAAGAGACGAAC
>JANAVB010019860.1:0-30000 GCA_029216955.1 Iris pallida | reverse complement strand
TAATTCTGGACACAGAGGCAAAATCATAATTTTCGGTCAAAACGATGTCCGTCATTGGACCCATTTTGCACCAAAAAGCGTGCCAGTACCTAAGGTCTCTAAAATCGTCAAACTATATGTTTACAGGTCCAATTTGATGATACGAACTCAACCGTATGTCCAAAGTTGAAATCTGGCGGACCGTGCACAAATTCGTCCGTTGGATCAGGTCGCGGGCCCACAAAAAGGGCATTTCGATCGACCTTCTCAGAATCAGACCAAACTTGGCATACAGGACCAGAAAAATTATACAGTCTTGTTGGCACAAGTTTTATCTCAAGATGACGAACGTGCACGAAGTTATGGACTAGTTTGCACAAGGGCCGATACGGGATATCTCGACGGATATGTCTCGATTTTGTTGCGCACGCATAACGAAATCGAGTTCCGTCGAATCTCACACATCGACAACATCCATATGCGTCTTTCGATGAACAAGGATTGCGACTACGTCGCCCGGTTTGTCGGGGCGTATGCCATATCGGGAGATTTTCTAAAAATTTAAACTGTTTTTTCCAAGTTTTTTTTGATTTTCGGAAACGAATTACTTTACATATACTTAGTCGAAACATAATCTATAAAAAGGGTTTTAAAGGCCTATAGGTTGTCTAAAATACTGTTTATATGGATTTCCTAAATTGTCGATGGATTAACAAGGAGTTGGCTTCCAAAATAGGGGAAAACGGTCATATACATAAAATGTGTTCTATAGTTGTTCTTGATTTTTCAGAGAAATTTTTGAGAAACTTTATGCACCAAATTTAATTCTAGCTGATAGAGTTCTAAGGTGGTCATGTGATCTATAGACACGAGTTGGTAGATTAAAAAATTACCAAGTTAGGAGAAAGAATTTTAGGTTCAAAGTAGGGTACCTTGCCATCGAGTTTGCTCTAGATTGGCTGTGTTGCTGCTGCGGCTATGCATTTTTCAGCCAACTCCAGCAGCCCAGGGCGGCACTGTGGTGGCGCCCTGCCGCTGGCCAGGGGCATGGGTGCACGAGAATTAGGGTTGGAGCTAGGGTTTAGGATAGAGTAATTCCTCTCTCGCCCCTTTCATTATATAGCAGTGGTTGATATACTCATTTGGGTCGGTTCTGAGCACAACTTGGGTCGGGTCATTCGAATTTGGGAAGGCAACTGATATCGCGAGATTTTCATAATCTCGGGATATTTTGATTTCTTTTTTTCTTTTATATTTCTATTTCCTTCCTTTTTATATATTATAAGGTAGATATAAATATTTATACACACACATGGGATACCCATACGAAATATTTATATAAAATATATAATATAACAATCAGCGCAATATATATATATATATATATATATATATATATATATATATCTATATATATATATATATATATATATATATATTATATATATATATATACACACACACATGGGATACTCACACGAAATATTTATATAAAATATATAATATAACAATAAATGCAATAAAATATATATATATATATATATATATATATATATATATAAAATATATATATATATATTATATATATATATATATATATATATATATATATATATATATATATATATATATATATATATATTTTATATATATATATATATATATATATATATATATATATATATACATATGCACAAATAGAGTTATTTATAAAGTGCACAGATATAGTTATTTATAAAGTTAGTAAATTATTTATGAATATGTACAAATATTATATATATATATATATATATATATATATATATATATATATATATATATATATATATATATATATATATATATATATTTATATATATATATATATATATATATATGCACAAATAGAGTTAATAATATACCAACTATTCTTTTATTTATATACTTAACTTATACGTACTTCTGTGTATAAAGTATATGTATACCCATAGTTATTGGTCCACATAAAAGCTAACAACATTCGAAATATGTCCTATATAAAAATATCAATAACACATGTATATATATAGCAATTATTTAGAAAATATTTATTAGATCATTTAAACAAGGTACGTCATACACGCATAAAATATATGTTGACATGGACGTCTCTAGACGCACTACCCGACTACATAGACTTGGGCTTGGTTCGGGTCAAGTTCGGCTAAACTGGTACAACCGGATCTCCTAAAGTCACAATCTTAATAAATAACCAATTAAATTATTTATAGGGGTCAAGTCACAACTTTGAATGGTTTTCCTAGTTAGAACACACATATGGCTCAGCCTTTCCTACCATGGCTAATACACTAGTCAAAGCATGCCACTGCACTATCCGTGCTTTGATTTCTAGTCATCTTGCACTCCAAAACTTAACCATGACTAAGGCCTTCTTTAATAATAATTAATTAATTAATTAATTAAATATTTATAAAATTCCAAAAATCACCATTTAATTCGAATAAATGATAAATAAAATATTTTTCAAATTTTGGGAAGAGGGGTTACAAATCTACCCACCTTAGAGATAAATTTGTCCTCGAATTTATGGACTACTAGGTTAAGCGGACTTGGTTGATTAGTGAAAAGATAGAAAACCTTTAGGGTAAAAAAAATATTGATCAAATAGGTGAAAAGTGGAAGAAAGAGTCTTGAAACACTAAAAGGCCCTAAAATGCCCTCAAATATTTAATTTTAAAAATGAATTTTTGATAAAAAATAATCATAATACAATGTATCAAGGAAAAATTACCTTCAGCCACGATAAATAAAATAATGTAAATGAATAATTAAAATTCTAAAAATCCTGGAAGAGGAATTTAGGGTTAGGGCTAGAAATTAGGAATTGGGAATTGTGGAGATAATTTAGGGGAATGCTCCGCTATATATAGGAGTTGGGGAATCCCAAATAGGAAATGACTGGGATGATCAAATATTTCTAAGATTTAAATAAATATTGAATCCAATAAATAAAATCAATCCATAATAATTTAAAAATAATTCTAGATTTTATTAATATTTAAAAATACTTTAAACCAAATATAAATATAACACTTGATAGCAGTAGTAAATTAAAAGGGTACTCCGTATTATCAAATAACCTCCAAAATATATTTGCATAGGTCAAATTAATTTAGTAAACATTTATCTAATAATTTGTCACCATAAGTAAATTTTGATATCATTCAAATATATTTATAAATTACAATTGTAGAAATAATTGATAGTAATCTATAATTTTTTTTTAAAAAATAATACTACATATTAAACACATTTAGCCAGAACTAAACTCACTATTTCATAACGATAACCCTCTTCAATAATTTTTTAAAAAAAAATAGTACTCAATAGTATCAATTAATTTTTGAAACATATCATGTAAATTTAGATAAAATACTTCTAGAAGTCTATTTTGAAAAAAAAAAATCTCCTTTAAAAATAATTTTGGTAAAATTCCTTCCTTTCAAAATATCTATTCTAGGATTGAAATATAAAATATATCTCTAACTAGAAAACAAAAATAAAATAATTAAAATTTTAAAATATGGGAAGTGGACTTACAAATCTACCCACCTTAATTTTTTTCTTAGAAATTTCAATGGACACGATTAGTTACGACTACGAATATAACCAAGAAATAAAATTTCAACCGATATGAATAAGAACGATAATTGATATAATCAAGAGAATGATATGATTCATAATCATATTAGTCACGCATAATCGCGGATAAAATAAAAGTAGTAAAATAATAAAATAATAAACAAGCAAAAAATACGATTGGGCACGATCAAATATATTATGATTGAGTCACGATCAAATTATGTTTAAGGATGATCAAGGAAATCGATTTGGCACGAACAATCGTTTAGGCATGATCAAAATATGATCGAATCATATGGTCAAAGGATCTAGTCACAATGGTCAAGACTACAACCGAAATAGGATTAGTTAAACAAGAAAAGTCGTTAGGCACGATTAATTAATATTGGAATCATATATGCATGGTCAACGATCAAAATTTTGACAAGGTCTAAACATGTTTAAAATTACTTAGATACATCTAGGATGCAGTCACGACCAAGGTTAGTCATGCAAGTCATCCAAGCATGATCAAATTAAAATTTGGCACGAGCATGAATATGGTCAAAATAGTCATAATCACAATGGAATAAAATTTAAACATTAGCAATAATTAATTTGAAATATAGGCACGATTATGGAATCAAATTTTAGGAAATATGCGAATTGACTTGATCAAAATAAAGTAGTCTAATCGCGATCAAAATCGTTTTAAGAAAGATCAAATCGGAATCGTTTCGAAAAGGTTGACTATTTATCCGTAATCATTTAGGCACGAGTTTTAGAACAAAATATAGATACGTTTAGGAACCTAGTGGGAGGAAACCAAAATAGGTAAAAAAACGATGATTTGAAAACATAAAGATAAGAAGAAAGAAAGAACGACCAGTTTATTGAGAATACAATAACTAGAAATAAGGCACAATTCAATTTGAAAACTAGTAGTCATATGCCAATAGAGACAGCCTCTATGGTATTCAAAAATTGTAAGCCTATTTGAAGTCACTTTACCGCAAATTTATGCCTCGCCAATGTACATCTGGATGCAATCAACTCTTGGTTCCACGACTCAACTAAGGATACGGTATTAAATACTCTATCAATTCTATCCAATATTGACATAATAACTCAAGGATGAAATAGGACAAAAAAGGCATAGTTTTTATAATATTCGATAATCTACTCTTACTTAAAATTACTTCAACTTAGGGGTTATGCCATGCCAGTGCGCTGCTGGCTGCAGTGAACCCGCAGTCTCGATAATTCAATAAGTGTCGACAGCGCGCAACTGTCTTGCCATTATAGGTCATCGAATATTCTTTCAAACTCTGTCTATAAGAATTTTTAAAGGAAGTTTCAAAGTTTCAAGCAACTCGATCATGATAGAAAATGTCTAGTATCTGTTCTTGAAGTAAAAGTATTCATTTTGAAAGTCATACGACCGATTAGGAAGAAAATGATCGAAGACAAAAGAAATACAAATTTAGTTTCTATTCCTCTAATATTCAAAGATTCGAGGAAAAACTTTATACATCTTGAATTGCAACAAAACTGGGTCGAAATAAATATACGGATAATTGTATCATGCTAAACTCAAAAGTCAATGGATAGAAATAGAGTATTGATCTTTAGGAATAAAAAAAATTACTTATGCAAATAAATAAGTAATACGGCCTAGACAGGAAGGATAATTCAACAAATTCCAAGGTGGTCAAGATAGGAGAGGTGTAAGTGTCTGTCATTTCAAGTATCAATTTAAAAATGAAATGAATGACTAGGGAAGATAATGGTCAAAGTTGAAACAAGGATAAATCTTCTAATCCCCTTACCTATATATATATATATATATATATATATATATATATATATATATATATATATATATATATATATATATATGTAACTTACATAGCTCAACCTTTTTTAAAAAAAAGCCCAAGTGAACTATAAATAAAACCATTTACTTTAGCCTAGCCCAATACAACAGGCCAAACCCAAAACCCATATATTAAACTAAAACAAGTATTAGCCCATAATAAAATTTTATCTAAAGAATATGGACTAAACCTATTAATCATTTCAATCAGCCCAAATCTAAACCCAATATTTAACCCAAATATAATACTTTTATATCTATTTTATTTTCTAAGCACGATGTAAATAATACTAAATACAATAATAAATATAATCATACTATATTTTAATACAAATATATATATGAAATACTGTACCCAATACAAAATACTATTAATATAATACGTACAAATGCATATGTACAATGTAATTAATATAGTACCCATACTATGTTTTGTACAGAAAATAATTAATTCAATCACTCTCTCTCTTTCTCTCTCTCTCTCTCTCTCTCTTTCTCTCTCGATTTTGCTGTCATTAAATAGTAGAGCTGCCATTAATTGGAGAGAGAGAGGAGTAAAGAAGGGGAAAATAAAATGGGACAAATGATCAAGAGTTGAATCTTAAGAAGTTCTAAGTTATCAAGCGAATAGTCCACCTACCTTAGATCCTACCATCGTATCAAAACACAATAGTACACCCTTCTAGGAAAATTCCACAAGTTATCTGATAGGGTTGAATTTTTCCTAAATCACATGGCCTATATACCGATCTTAACTATCCAATGATCAAATTGAATAAGGGACTCCTATTCCTAGTCATCCTCTTAAATTCAAATTTTTATTCCTAATGTGAATGAGCATTTCCTAGTCGCAGGCTTGCAGTAGTACGACTAACTTAAGTACCACCACAAGTTCGCACAAATTGTAAAAACTGACCTGTATGGACCACCAAAACAACTTGTCACGACCTGCACCCGATTTTTGGGATACGGGTGCATGTCCAAGCCAGCCTATGCCGCAGTGTCGGCGGTATAACACTGTCCAGGCCACAATAAAACAAAATGCTCAAAAATAATCTTTATTGCTCATTCACATTTCTAAATGTTTACAACATTTATATTTAAAGAAAGTACAATATTCTTACAAATATAGAAAATGACTACAACTCATCTATCTAGCTGATCCCTAAGTTTTGGCTTGCAAGTACACCCGTATCTCCCCATGGCTAAGAGTAGTCATGGCGACCTAAAAAATGTTGGTACCCAGTCAGGAATAGAACGAGTACAAATTGTTAAATGCAGTATGCTAACGACTATAAGATAATGGTTAGCTATAAAATACAAGATTTGAATATCAAAGTAAAATATAATGGGAACATGGTGAATCACAAGCAGGAAAATATATAATGGCATGTAAATGAGATAGAATAGGAGATGTAACTATCTATGTGATTGAAGTACTCTTTCGATATGTGATCGGTCTAGGGACAGTTACATCGCAAGGTCTAAATTAATTATCAAGATCTACTGTGCAGAAAATAAAACATGGTCTAAGGTCTGATCACACATCTATTAGTACTTTCTCGTCCCGACACAATATACGAGAAAGAGGACAAGACATGTAAGGAAATAAGAAGTGTTATCGTGTAACGAGCGTGTTAAGAATCAATCATTATATAAATGAACAGTGTAATATAGGAATTAACAATAATGAAAACAAATAATAAATGTATTCGCCTGGGTCCTTTGCTGGTGAAACCGATAATACCAACCACTCATGTGCCACACAAAAGTCCAACTTGCACAACAGTCTCCGAATGTTGAAACAAACATCACCAACGAGTTTGGCATAAAAGAAATATCTAAGAATGCCTGCCCAAAATTTTAATTCTGGACACAGGGGCAAAATCGTAATTTTGGGTGAAAACGATATCCGTCGTTGGACCCGCTTTGCACCGAAAAGCGTGTCAGTACCTAAGGTCTCTCACTACAAAAATAACCCCTTTTAGCGACGTCAGAAGACGTCGCTAAATAAGAAAAATCCGTCGCTAAAATCTATTTGCGACGTATTTAGCAACGAAAATTGGATGTCGCGTATAGGCATGTCGCAGATGACAATTTCGTCGCAGAACGTCGCTTTTTGCGACGTCACGTTTAGTGTCGCTAGGCGTCGTAAAATTCGCGACAGATAGCGACGTAAGGTTACGTCGCCAAAATAGCGACGTAGAGCGACCATTTTGCGATACGGGAAACTTTATATATGATGACATGGCATGGCAGCCACGTGGGCACTTTAGCGACGCCTAGCGACAAATTTAGCGACGTCTGCTCTCAGGCTGTCATGTCCCACGTCATCATTTTAGCGACTTCTAGCGACGTTATGTCACTATTTAGCGATGTATAGCGACGTGTGCGTTCCGTCGCTGTACGTCGCAGAACGTCGCTATACGTCGCAGATATTAAAAACAAAATTTTAAAAAAATATAATTGGTATTTTTGTTATGTTGTGTGTCTGTGTTTACAGTGTGTGTGAAGTGCAGTGTTCGAACCATCGACAGTTTCGCTTACTGTTCTATGTTTTATCTTGGATAGAGAGAGCAACAGTTCAGGGTGCACTTCTCAGAGCTTCCTCTTCACGTCCTTCACCTTCTCGGGAACCTTTACGACGTCCGGAGAAAGTGAAGGACGTGAAAATAAAGCTCTCAGAAGTACACCCTGAACTGTTGCTCTTTCTATCCAAGATAAAACATATAACATTAATCGAAACTGTCGATGGTTCCGAACACTGCATTTCACATTCACTGTAAACACAGACACATCATCACAAAAATACACATTATATTTTTATAAAATTTTGGCAACACCTCCTTTGTATATCAGATCATCACTTATAACCCAGCGTAAGTATATTTGTCATCCCCGTCGCAGATATCACAAAGTAAATATCACAATAAAAATAGGAGGCAGTGCAAAGTAAATATCACAGACACACATCCTCACAAACATCCAATAGAGTCAAATAAAAATGGAAGATGATAAAAAGTCTCCCACCAAGTGTATAAACAAAAGTGTACCAATAAACAATTTGCCCATAGGGCCAATACATACAAGTCATAAAAAAATCAATAAAATCACTACAGACCCCTGCCGCGCAACTGGGATAGAATGTAGTCATACTGCTCCTGGGTGAGCTGCACCGTAGGGGCAGTAGGAGGCAGTGCAATGTCTGGAGTCGGCGTCGTTGATGGACCGGAAGGATGTATCTGCTCCAGCTCTCGCAGTCGCTCACCATAAACAGCAAGGGTACTCACCACCCTCTCAGTACTCGCCTCAAGCGAAGCCGAAACCTGAGTGAGTGAGGCAGACATGCTCTTCTGCGATCCCTCCAGCTCGACCTGTCTACGCTCTGTGCGCTGCGTAGACTCGGTGAGCGTGTGCAAGCTGGCAGATGTAGCCTGATGCAGACTCATCAGCTCCTGTATACTGCGCTCGACCGTATCAAATCGTCCGGTGATGATCGGAGGGTCGGATCGTCGCTCGACCGCATCAGAAATCTGCTGCTGCAACTCGCGACGCAGCTCCTCGATCTGACGACGAATATCCTCAGCTCGTGACGACGCCGGCAAAGTCGGAGACTACGCACTGACAGAGGGGGCCCGGGATGACTCCGAAGCCACATACGCGCCGTAGGATCCCGTACCGTAGTACGTACCCTTCTGAAGACCGCCAACGGCGGTCATCCAGAGCTCGTCCTGCGATGGAGCTGTAGGCGGCTGGGAGGAACTACCAGCCCCTCCCTCTGCTGGCGCACTAGCAGCAGCAGCCGCCTCCTGCTGTAGCCGAACAAACTCGGCCTAGAACATGTTTGCTAACGTGTAAGTTTTGCTAAAGTCTATATTGATATCTATTTTCCTGTTTTCTAAATTATAGTAATTTAATATAAAGAATAGAACGTACATATGCCTGCGTCGCCCTCTCGTCAATGAACTCTCCAGCCCTCCGATGGGTGACCAGGAAGACGGTCACCATGTTCGGGTTCTCACCCTTTTTTATCTGTTAAAATATATTATCTATTATTAGTATTAAACATTCTATCGAACTATATATAAATTAATGTCCGTCATAGGAAACGTACCAGACGACGCAAATGCTCCGTCATCGGAATGGAGCCACCACACCACTTACCGGCGCTCGCGGACGCCACCTTGGCCTTGTCAGACCGCTCCTGGTACTTGGGTTCGCTGAATCTAGCCTTCATTGCAGCCCACTGATCTGGCGTGATCCAACCATGGATCGGCTCTCCGGAGCGATCACGACACTTCTGGTCGTGGATCGTATCACGGATGAGCTTGGCTGCGACGGTAGAAAATTGGCCCTCGATCCTCGTCGTCCGGTATGGTGGATAGAAATAGGTCCTCTACAAGAAGTAAAATACAAAAGTTGTATAATATACACAAATGATTATTAAAATTTAAAAATAAATAAATTTTTTACCTTGAAGTGGGCGAACCAAAAGGCCTTCCTATCTGCGGGAGCATCTGAGTAGTTAATCCAAGGCCCACCATAGTTCTGCCTCAGAAATATCCCCAGCTGTCTCTGTACTACAGAAGGCTGATATCTATACAATAATAATTTTTCATGAATATATATGTACATATAATCATTTGAGAAATATATATTAATTAATTAACTTACTTCATAGGCCCGTCCGTCCAAATCTCCATAAGCGTCTCGCCCGGGGGAGCGCATGGAGGGTCGCTCTCACCTCCTGCCTGGGCAGGATCAGTCTGATCGTCATCCTCCATATGCTCGGCGTCGGCTCACCCCATAGAGCCGTCGACAGGAGGAATGCTGGACGAGGGATCAGGGATGCTGGACGCGGGATCAGGAAGGCTGGACGACGAGGGAGGATCAGTCGGCAACCTGCTGGAACTGCTCTGTCCCGGTATTGGACCGGAAACAGAACGGTACACTAGCGTACTCGGAGATGAGGATGAGGGTACGGAATTGCCCTCTCCATCCCCAGGCCGAGGCTGACGGGACTGCCTAATGTAAAATCCTCCGCGTCGTCCTCCTGGTCTAGTCATACCTGATAATAACATATGACAATAAAACAAAAATACATATTTATATGATATACATCACAGATTTTTGAAAAATATCATGGTCACAGATAAAAGTGTCACTAAAGTGTCACAGATTTATTATTACAAAAATACATATTTATATGATAGACATCACAGATTTTAATCCTCTTCTGAAAATTCATCTAGTTCGTTTAGCTCATCTTCTTCTTCTTCTTCCTCCTCTACATCTTCACTTTTATCTGCATCTTCCTCTTCAGATAATTCTACTTCTTCTACACAATTAGATGTGTAATGAGGAACTTCCGTCATGTCCACTTCTATAATATCTGTTACAAGAGGTAGTTCATCCTGTTGATAAGCTATATCGTCAACCTCAAAGGTATTTCTAGCTTTGGTCTTGCATACTGCCCGCCAGTCCGACCTTGTTGTTCCCCGTTTAGGATAACTTGTGAAGTACACGAGCTGAGCCTGACTTGATAGGACAAATGGTTCATAGGCTTGATATCGACGCCGATAGTTTATATCAACAAGACCGTGCTTGTCTACTTTCCAACCTTGACCTTCAATCGGATCGAACCAATCACACTTGAATAATACAATCTTAGCAGGCTCTATTCCATAACTATATGTCAGCTCCACGATATCCCGTAGCACGCCATAGAAATCGTTGCCCGTATCAACATCTTTGTAGTTCGAAGATCTGATACACAAACAGCTATTTTTGGTGGAGTCAAGATCCACAAAGTTGTCTCTGATCGGGCAAGTTATTGACTTGAACTTAAACCCATTAACACAGTAGCTTGGCCATATTTTTGCAGCATAAATTGGTTCCTTGGCTAGCGTTCTAATAGACTCATTCTCAAGTCTTGCGTATGGACGATCGACCTAAACACCACGAAAGAAGCAATTAAGCTCATTCTCAATCAAGTGCATATACAGAAAGGTAATTACAGAGTTTTGAAGTCTTACATATGCACTCAACCATGATAGAAAATAATGTCTTATTTCTTGTTCTAGTTCTTCTTCTGTTATGTGTGGCCTACCTGACCTCACATCATCATTAAATATGCTGAAAACAACATCGTGCAATTAATGTAATAGTATAATAATCAACACTATTAAAATAATGTAGATATATTATTTACTTACCCCTCAAGTTTCTCTACTTCCTCCTCATCGCAGTTGAGTAATACATACACCTGAGCAGCCCTTAGCTCATCATCGTTCAGATATCTCTTCTTCATTTTACCCGATGGCTTTCCTGGAGCATTGAATACCTTCAGTATTGTATCATTACTTTCATGATCTCCGTCGTCGATTGTGGAAGCTCTCGTTCTATTAGTTGAAACATGAGGCTTGAAATACATCGAACAAAAGTTTGTAATCTCCTCGAGAACATAGGCTTCACAAATAGAACCCTCGACCCGTGCCTTATTTTTCACCTTTCTTTTTAGGTGATTCAAATGTCGCTCGAACGGGTACATCCATCGATATTCGACGGGTCCACCAACACGTGCCTCATAGGATAGATGAATCGGCAAATGCTCCATAGAGTCGAAGAATCCAGGAGGAAACACCCTCTCTAGCTTGCATAGTGTTACCGCAATGTCCTTTTCTTGCTTTTTTAGACGATCAACGAGAAATTTCTTAGAACAAAGATCCCTGAAGAATATGCTAAGCTCCGTCAATGGATCCCAAACTGCCTGCGGTAAGAATTTTCGAAATGCAATCGGAATTAACCTCTCCATGAATACGTGACAGTCGTGACTCTTTATACCCGTCAATTTGTTTTCCTTCGGATCGACACATCTTCTCAGATTTGACACATATCCGTCTAGAAATTTTAGGCCCTGGATCCACCGACAAAGTCTAACTTTATCCTCCTTGTCCAGTGAGAAAATTGACTTCGGCAGGAACTGTTTTCCATTCTGCTGTATCAAATACAACGCAGGGCGTTTGCATATTTCTTCTAAGTCCAACCTGGCCTTGGGATTGTCTTTCGTTTTTCCCTTTACGTCCATCATAGTATTAAATGTTATCAAACACATTCTTCTCAATATGCATGACATGAAGATTATGTCTGATCAGATTGGTACTCCAGTATGGCAGATCCCAGAATATGCTCCTCTTTGTCCAGTTATGATCTCTACCAAATCCATCGCACTTGTACCCAGTTGTAGGATCTTCGATAGCACTTAAAAAATCTTTAACCTCCTCCCATATCGTGGCTCCGTACCACCTTGGCGGTGGATCACCCTTTTCTACAACGCCGGCACGGAATGCATTTCTGTTCCTTCTGAACGGATGATCTTTTGGCAGAAATTACCGATGACAATCAAAGAAGCACGGTTTTCCTCCGTGTTTCAAACGGAAAGCCTTACTACGGTCCATGCAATACGGACATGAGAGACGACCATGAGTGCTCCATCCAGATAACATTCCATAGGCCGGAAAGTCGTTGATGGTCCACATAGGGTTGCCTTCATCTGAAAATTCTGCTTCCTGGAAACATCGTACGTGTTAGCGCCTACTTCCCATAACTGATTCAACTCATCTATCAAAGGCTGTAAGTACACGTCAATGTTCCTCTTGGGATTGTTCGGACCAGGAATTATAACAGTTAGAAACATGTACTGAGTCTTCATGCACATCCAAGGCGGTAGGTTATACGGAGTGACAATCACAGGCCAGCACGAATACTGGGATCCCGAAAGACCAAAAGGAGTAAAACCGTCAGAAGATAGTCCCAACCTGACATTATGCGGATCTGAAGCAAAATCAGGATACACTCGATCAAAATGCTTCTACGCTTCTCCATCGGATAGGTGATCCAACACTCCTTCAATCTTTTTTCGTATGTGCCAACTCATATTTTCGGTCGTCTCTTTCACCATAAATAATCTTTGCAACCGCGGCGTTAAAGGAAAGTAGTACATTGAATCGGTCGGTCTTCTTGTACCGGTAGACCTTCCTGTACTAGTTGTCTTATAGCGATCAGCACCACAAAATCTGCACACATCTGCGTCCTTGTCGTCTTTGTAGTACAGCATGCACCCATTGCGACAGGAATCAATTTTTTTGTATCCTATCCAGAGCGATCTCACCATCCTCTTAGACCGGTAGAAGTCTTTAGGCAACTTAGCACCCGCCGACAAGATCTCTATAATCAACTCCAACACTCGGTTGTAGCATTCTTGCGACATGTTAAAATCTGACTTAATGCTCAACAGTCTTGTAACCACCTCCAACGGTGAATGATCCTCACAACCAGGATACAATGGAGTCCTTGTATTCTCCAGCAACTCCATGAACTGTACAGTATCAGCGTTCGATGCCTCCTCAGGTGCATCATGAACGAAACTAGGCCCCGCAGCATCGAAAACCATGTTGACGCACCCGTCGTCGTATGCATGATTATCTGAAACAAAATTAGGTCCCGCATGCATATACGGCTCAACGTAAGGCTCCGGCTCTGATGCTAAAGACACAAGTTCTTCGTGTGTGGTCTACTGATAGTAATTAGACGTGAAATCCCTCGAGTACAAATGATATGTCACTTCTACTTCTGGATAATATTTCACGTTATGACATTTCACACACGGACACTTAATTTTGGTGCCGTCCATGTACTGAGGGAACGCCTTAGCAAACTGCAGGAACTGCTCTACTCCCGCTATGTATTCATCCCGCACACCACACATATCTTCAGGACGACGATTGTACATCCATGAACGATTTCGCAAGTAGTAATTCATATCCATTTGGAAATAATTCTGCAAAGATGGACACACATTATCCAACAGGCACAAATTCATATATTATGTCTTATTATGGGACACACATTAGTAGCGGACAATTACTAATAACAATGATATGCAATCTAGGTCAAACTAGGTTGTACTAAGTCAAACAAAGTCAAACAAGGTCAAGCTAAGTCAAACAAAGTTAAACAAGGTCAAACAAGGTCAAGGGTTGACCTATAGTTGACTTTGTCAACTCTTAGTCCAATCTAGGTCAGATGTTGACTCTACTTTGACTTTCAGTCAAAATAGTCAACCTTGGTCAAACAAGGTCAAATCTAAGTCAAATATCCTATTTCTAGTCATTACCTACCAAGGTACCCTTTACCTTATCGCTATTGGTATCCCAATACCAATACCTTAAGTTGGTACCCTTTACCTTATCGCTATTGGTACCCTTTACCTTATCGCTATTGGTATCCAAATACCAATATCGTGGTAACATGGTTGGTACATTAAGGGTCTTTGACAAGATGACATGTTACGAAAAGATATATCCTTATATATAGTTCTCTTACGGATTTTCTTTAACATTACGTAGGAGAACTATAAGGATATATCTGTTCACAACATGTCACCTCCTCAAAGACCCTTAATGTGACAACCATGTCACCCTCTCATATTCCTACAACTAAAAGGCAAAACCATGGTATATACATGGTTTAAAGTATCGGTCGATACCGATCCGATACGGCCGATACCGATACGGTTTGGTAAGTTCCGATCCGATACCGACCGATACCAAATATTGAACGATACCGACATTGGGGGTCTTTGTTCCGGTCAATTCGGCAAAACCAATCGGTAAGGGTGACTACTATTTCATATAATTTCAAAACTACTAAGAAATAACGCTGAAATACTTAAAATTATGCCTAAATGTATAAAATATATGTTTTTAAATGTAAATGATTTATTAATAATTATTTGTTTTTCGATACCAAAGTCCGATACTCCGATACGATACCGTCGATACTACCGATATCGTCGATACCAATACTCATAGGAATAGTCCGATACCGATTCCGATACCGATATTGTGAACCTTGGGTATATATCGTCAACATTTCAGATTCTTAAAATAAATTTCAAATGGATTTTTGATTGTATATATATGTGTATTTGTGTGTATATACATTGTATACATATATATTTATATATGTATTTGTGTGTGTATGTAAGTGTGTGAGTATATATATACATGTATATATGTAGATATGTGTATTTATATATATAGGTAAAAAAAAATAAAAAATATATAGGTATATATGTATGTATTGTGTGTGTGTGTCCTGTGTCCTGTGTCACAGAGTCGTGTCCGAAATAGGGTTAGGGTCCTGTCCCCTGCCCCCTCCCCCCTACCCCTGCCCCCTCCCCCCTATAGGGTATTCTATTACCATAGACTAATCTAGGACACTCTTAAGATACTAGGATATCTAACTATCCTAGGATACCAAATTCTAGCCAAGATACTAACTTAGGGTACTAACTTCTAGCCCATATCCTAATATCCTATTATCTTGATACCCTCAAGATACTAGCATAATCTAACTACCCTAAGATATCTAACTTAGGATACTAACTTATCTAGGATAAATAGGATACTAACTAACCTATCCAAGACACTAACTAACCTATCTAGGATACTAACTTCTAGTATCCTAAGATATTAACTCACCTATCTAACTCTAGGATACTAACATCCTAAACAAGATATTAAATTAGTGCCTAGGATACTATCCTAAATATCTAACTTAGTTTACTAACTTATGGATACATATCTAAATCCCTCTCACCTTTCTCACTCTCAAACACACACACACACACACACACACACACACACACACACACACACACACACACACACACACACAATCTAACACTTATCTCAATATCCCTCTTCACTCACACTCACACTCACACTACCATACTACCACACTACCACATCTAAACAAGCCATCAATCACACAACTACCTATATATTTACTATATATATATATATAGGCATACATATATAGGTTAAGATATTTACATATACTAGGCTATAACCAAGGGGACACAATATATACATTCAACAATTTATGCATTTATATACTAGAGAGATAGAGAGTGTATAGTGTCAAGTGTGCATATACAAGTGTCATGTGTGTACGTGTCTCCCAAACCAAACTCGTGTCCAAATACTCGACACAATGTGTCCAAAAACAAACCAAACTCAACACATCCAAAACTGGACACGAATCCAATGGGCACGAGTCTTTGGGGACACGATGTGTGTCCGTGTGTCCGTGTGTCCGTGTGTGTGTGTGTGTTAGTGGGAGAGAAGGAGGAGGTAGGAGAGGAGTTAGGTTAGGGTTTACCTGAGGAAGAGGAGGAGGAGCTCGAGGAGGAGGATCTCGAGGAGGAGGAGCTCGCCGGAGGGGGAGGGAGTCGTCGGGGGGGAGGGGGTCGTCGGGGGGGGGGGAGGGCACTGACAGAGGGGGAGGGAGTCGCCGGGGGGGTGGGGGGGAAATTAAAATTTTTGAGTGAGAGTGAGGGGTAAAGAAGGAAACGGTGTGCCCTAAGTAAAAAAACTTAGCGACGTCACGTGTTGACGTCACTAAACGTCGCAAACATGGCGTCATATGCTAATAATATGTCGCTGAATGTCGCTATTCAGCGACATAGTAAACTCCTGTCGCGGAACGTCGCTAGGCAGCAACATTTTGCGACGTGTTTATAAAGCTGTCGCTAATAGCGACGTCATTTCTTGCCGTCGCTAAATTACGTCGCTATTAGATGATATTTTAGTAGTGTCTAAGGTTATCAAACTATATGTCTACCTGGTCTGATTTGATGATACAAACCCAACCGTATGTCCAAAATTGGATTCTAGTAGATAGTGCACAAATTCGTCTGTTGGATCGGGTCGCGGGCTCGCCAAAAGGGTGTTCCGGTCAACCTTTTCAGAATCAGACCAAACTAGGCATACAGGACCAAAAAAATGATACAGACCTGTTGGCGTAAGTTTTGTCTCGAGATGACATACATGCACGAAGTTATGGACTAGTTTGCACAAGGGCCAATACGGGGTATCTCGACGGATACGTCTCGATTTCGTCGTGCATGTACAACGAAATCGAGTTCTGTCGAGTCCCACACGTCGACAACATCCATACGCATCTTTCGTTTCTCATGGGTTGTGACCATGTCGTTCGATTTGTCGTGGTGCACGCCTTATCGGGAGATTTTTTTTAAATTCTAAACTATTTTGCCCCATTTTTCTTGATTTTGGGAAACGAACTACCTTGCATATACTTGGTTTAAAACAAAATCTATAAAAGGGTTTTAAAGGCCTATAGGTTGTCTATAATACTGTTTAGTTGGATTTCCTGAATTGTCGATGGATTAACAAGGAGTTGGCTTCCAAAACAGGGGAAAACTGTTATATACATAAAATGTGTTCTATGGTTTTTCTTGATTTTTCAGAGAAATTTCTGAGAAACTTTATGCACCAAATTTAATTCTAAATGATAGTCTAAGGTGGTCATGTGATCTATAGGCACAAGTTGGTAGATAGAAAAATTACCGAGCGAGGAGAAAGAATTTTAGGTTCAAAGTAGGGTACCTTGCTATCGAGTTTGCTCTGGCTTGGCTGTGTTGCTGTTGCGACTGTGTATTTTTCGGTCAACTCCGGCAGCCCAGGGCGATGCTATGGTGGCGCGCTGCCACTGGCGAGGGACAGGGGTGCAAGAGAATTAGGGTTAGCGCTAGGGTTTAGGATCTTATAGTAATTCCTCTCTCGCCCCTTTCGTTTATATATAGCAGCGGTTGCTATACTCGTTTGGGTCGGTTCTGAGCACAACTGGGGTTGGGTGCATTCGAATTTGGAAAGGGAATTGATATCACGAGATTTTGATTTTTTTTCTTTTCTATTTCTATTTTCTTTTTTTTAATATTATAATGTAGATATAAATATTTATACACACACATGGGATACCCACACGAAATATTTATGTAAAAATATATAATATAACAATCAGTGCAATATATATATATATATATATATATATATATATATATATATATATATATATATATATATAATATATTTGATATATAAAATATATATATATATATATATATATATATATATATATATATATTTTTTTTTTTTTTATAAAAATATATATTCATAAATAAAAAAATATATTTGTACATATTCATAAATAATTTACTAACTTTATAAATAACTCTATTTATGCATATATATATATATTCCCAATTCCATAAATAGAATTTAATAATATAACAACTATTCTTTTATTTATATACGTAACTTATACATACTTCTGTGTATAAAGTATATGTATACCCATGGTTATTGGTCCTCATAAAAACTAACAACATTCAAAATATGTCCTATATAAAATATCAAAAACACTTGTATATATATATATATATATATATATATATATATATATATATATATATATATATATATATATATATAGCAATTATTTAGAAAATCTTTATTAGATCATTTAAACAAGGTACGCCATATACGCATAAAATATATATTGACAGAGACGTCTTTGGACGCACTATCCGAATACATGGGCTTGGACTTGGTTTGGGTCAAGTTTGGCTAAACTGGTACAACTAGATCTCCTAAAGTTACAATCTTAATAAAGAACCAATTAAATTATTTATAGGGATCAAGTCACAACATTGACTGGTTTTCCAAGTTAGAACACACATATGGCTCGACCTTCCCTACCATGGCTAATACACTAGTCAAAGCACGCCATTGTACTATTCGTGCAATAATTTCTAGTCATTTTACACTCTAAAACTTAACCATGACTAAGGCCTTCTTTAATAATAATTAATTAATTATTTATTTATAAAATTTTGAAAATTACCATTTAATTCGAATAAATGATAAATAAAATATTTTTCAAATTTTCGGGAAGAGGGGTTACAGAGGAGGTGGCTGCCTTTGTGGCCCCGTTTCGACTGGCTCTTGTCGGGAAGATTCCTCACTCGCGTCCGCTGGTGGACGTTGTTCGCTGCCTGTCCGCGAGCATGCGCTTCCCGGGTTCAGTCTCCATTGGGGTTATTGACTCCAAGCACTTACTTCTTTGGCCTTTCTTGGAGACAGACTTCCTCCTGCTACGATCGAGGAAACTTTGGCACAACGCTTAGGCCCCTATGCACATTTTCAAATGGTCACCGGAATTCCACCTTGGTATGGAATCCCCTTTGGCTCCAGTATGAATCACCCTCCTTCGTATGCCCTATTTCCTGTTCGCTAGAGCGGCTATCTTTGCATTGGTTGGATGCATTGGCTCTCTGCTCATGATAGACGAGGTGACCGCAATGGTCTTGCGTCCTAGTTTTGTGCGAGTTTTTGTTGAAGTCGTCGTCAGTTTGCCTCTCCCACCCAAGCTCAGGATCAATTTGCCGAAAGGCAAAATTTTATGGCAAGAGATCGTTTACGAGAATCGTCCAGAGTTCTGCAGCTCTTGCTCCCTCCGTGGACATGCGACCGTGGATTGCCCTCAGATGTGGTAAGTTTACAATTGCAGAAAGGCATAGATAAGAGCTCCGAGGTGGCTGCTGGATCCGCTGCAATACCATTAGCCGGGACTAGGGCCTCCGACCTGTAGTAGTTGCTCCGCCGATAGCTATAGGTACAGGTCTCAGGGTGGCTACCCCTACTCTGCGGACTTCGGCTCTATCGAAGGGACTGCCATCTCGTAGGCCACGTCCGGGGATGCATTGGGTCAGATTGTGGGAGCTGGTCCGACTGCTTTAGACCCCCTACCTCGTGTTCCCTTTTCTGGGAATATTGTTGTGGACCTCTTGTAAGCCCTCTGGATTTTAGCGATTATTTTAAATTTTATTAAAGGAATTATTTTCAATAGATATTTATTTATAATTAGTTTTGATCATTAAATATATTTTTTTCGTGACTTTAATTTTTGGAGCACCAGAGATGTCAATCTCTCGAAACGTTCTTCATGATTTTGATATAGACAAGTTTATCTTCATGTTGATATATCATGTCCCACTCAAACTTATTCTCTTGTATTCTATTTACATCGCATAACTTTTGGATCAATTTAGGCCATTTGACTATGTACCGTAAAACCTGACCTAACTTCCAATTTAATTTCGAGGCTCGACATCGTTCCAATTTAATTGACCCAATATATGGTTTCGACATATTTTGAGTCTACTACACACATGACACTTGTGTCCCATTTAATTGAGCCCCTGCATGCTACTTATTTATCCGTGATCATAAATGACTAAATTAAGCCATTTATTGCACCAAGCCCGATTTTGACCCGATCCGACTCAACTGAACCCAACCCAAGCTTCATGTCATTCTTCTTAAGAATACTTACACAACACCATCCCATTCCTACAAAACACCAAACACACTAGCACAACTCACCCCTAAATCTAATGGATAACTCCTAACCACAAATTAGGAAGAGATTCCTAATTAATTTCATTCAAACCCTCTTCATACAAAATTAGCCTATTTTGGCCAAGCAAGAAGATTTTTGGAGAAAGCTTCCTATGATACACATAACCCCTTATCCAATCACCACATAATAACACATTTTCACTTTTGAAAAGCTTACACAACTCTCTCTCTGTCACGCCCCAGAACCAGAATACTGGAAAGTAGGGGCGAAACAAAGCCAACTACGTGTATTAGAGTACGCCAGTACCCCAATATACGATAAAAGCTGTCTAGAAGACAAGTGGGAAGACTCTAGCATGCCACTGACGACTCCTATGGTCGAACAAATCCTATCTCAATCCAACAACAACAAGTATCAAGAGTATATCAAATATGAAAGTAAAGAGGCGTCCCAAAATACTATATCATACATGATCATGAAGCTAGTGAATACAAAATGCTACACTAGCAAAGTACCAATATACATGATCACTATATCAGTCTAGATCCAATATAATACATCATGTTGACCGAAGTCTGAGAAAGTCTCAAAATAATAGGGCTAACACATGTCCTAGCTAACACCACCAAAATGAAATGAAACACGAGCGGCACAAAAAGGGAACCCACTCGCGAGGAGGAACAACCGCAGATCTAAGCAGGCGGCGGGTCATCCAGAGAAAGGTAGGGAGAATCCTCGGGCTCCAGCGGTAAATCTGGCCAAACAAAACCAGTAGGGTCAGGCCCCAAATAGCAAGTACCACAAGGAAGCTCGAGGTGCACGACGAAACCCAACAACAATACAATAACGTAATGACAGAAGTAAATAAATGCGGGTCGAGACTAGTGCGGTACCAATGCACGTATCTCAAGAATATAAATGAATGAATGGAAATACTGAACAATATAGCTATGGAACAGAATAATCCGATGAGCAACAAGGGGTTTTAGGAACTACTAGGAATCGGAGCTACAACCCTTAAACCAAACAAGGACCGGGGTTACAGATCTTTTCCCTAGCAGAACTTAGCCTCTGACCACTCACCGACACAAGAGCATATAAGGTAACACACAATCAAAAGTGCACGGCCAATCATTGCCTACGGCTTTCTATCATTAACTAGCTAGGGTTATCACAATCCTAATTACTAGTATGCAAGTTGAGGATTTTTGCAACTACCTGACTGCAGATACCCGGATGTCCAGGGGTACGAGTAGTACATCTATTGCCCAACAAGACTGCTGGCAGATGAAACGTGTCTAGACTTGTAACATGAACAACCATATCATATACTTGTAAAAGAAAACATATAACTGACTGTGCCGCAACCCGGCACGACATGTGACTCGATCGTATATCAATACACGCAAACTTGGTAGGTCATGGAGCCCTTGCCTAGCAGGGTTGAGCCATGCCTCATGGGGCCCTTGGAGCTCGGGGTTGGTAGTACGAATTTCCTCCTACAATGATCTACTTAAATTTACTAGTCATTTACCTTATCATATTCATGTCAAGTTCTCAAGTCGTGGACACTCAAGAATTTCCTAAGATGACGTGTGTTATGTACGAGTAATTCATAAGTTATCACTTACGAACATCCCCGTACTAACATCACGTGATACACGGAATAATACTCACACTCGATTGTCCAGTGCCAAGATACAATAGATTAAACATTCAACAAGCTATATCCATGGTGTCAAGAAAGAACATGTACTCATATCTCGGGTCTAGAAATCAATAAGAAAATCAAGTCATGAGTGCGCTACTACGAGCCACTAAATCGAGCTAAGCATATTCAGTAATCTGGAGTGCACCATGACAGGCCACTAACTATAATCTGGATATAGAACAATACGTAAACATAAACATGTACCATATATATAGAGTGTACAATCATTCATTAGCTATCCAAGGTCATCTAAGCATGTTAAGAGTCCATTACAATCGAGAAAATGTCAAAAACGGACAAAAAGGGGCAAAAACGGACAAAAACAGGCAAAAACAGACAAAAATAGCCTAACCGGATTATCCGGCGAATTTTTGCGGATTTCCGGCTGATTTTCCGAAGTGTAACAGCAAGTTTTGTGGTGCAAGTTCGGATTTTCCGACGGATTTCCGCGAATTTCCGACGGATTTTCCGAACCGTCACAGAAAGTTAATTTTTGAACTCAAAACTTGTTACGGCCATAAAAACTTCGTTTTAAATCGAAATTCGGACTTTCAAAAGTCAAAATTGAATAGAATTGAATTTCCTACAACATAGAAGTATTAGTTTTCACAAATCAAAATATTTGATAGATCAAAACTTCAAAATACTCGAAAATCATATCTAGAAACTCAGATCTACGCAATATTGTCGATCAAAACCAAAAGTGCTATATACTAAAGATGTTAACAATTTAGAGGAGCATATTATAGAACAATAAAACTTTAATTTCTATGGAAAACAAAATTTTAGCATGGTCATGTCACTTTTGAGCAAGATGTACTTGCCTAGGTTTTAGCAACCAAGCCTAATCTTCTACTCCACCACCAAGAGGGGCACGAAACCACACTCTAGGCCTCAAGGCCAAGCTTTCCTAAGCTTGAGGAAGAGAGAAGAGAGTGAAGGAGAAATGGTGAAGGAAAGAAAAGAGAGAGGAGAGAGAAACTCATAGAATATATATAGAAGGGGAAATTAATCTTAGCCGTTGGATCGTGATCTGTGTCAAAATTCTAGATCAATCCTAGCCATTGAAAGAAAACCAATTGTCCATTGGATAATAGAATGCATCTACACTATTCACGAAAATATCTAAATACTATTCATCAAAATATCTAAAACACTATTCATGAAAATATCGGAAACACTATTCACGAAAATATCTGAAATCAAAAATATCTAAAATGTGGAAAAATCTGTCTGGGCGGTATGCCGTCGGTATACTCCGGTACACCATCGGTATGTCGGCCAAGGAGAAAATCTATAATTTGGGAAAATTTTAAAGCATTCCGAAAATCGAGAAAATATGAAATACAATACAAAATACGTATCCGTATATAAATACCGATACTGTGAGACGAGTCTCACAACTCTCCACAACTTAGAAAAATTCCGTCCTCGGAATTTTCTAAAGCCAGTCGAGCAAAAATACACATGCTAAAACAATGTAAAATCATTACACATCGAAAGAAAATATCCCGTGTACAAGTGATATTTGAGATACAGAATTTAAATAAATGCAGAAAATAATAAATACATACATATATATATATAATACAAGAAAATGGGGCATATGGAATAATATACCCCTGAGTCAGTTGAGTAGGGATTCGTCCTCGCTTGCCTACGCTGACTAACAAAGTGGACAAGGGTCAAGTTTCGAAGTAAGTCGGTACCAACGACTTAGTCGAAGACATGACTCTAATCCAGGATGCACCTACGTAGTCGGGATACATGATACATATCGTGTATCACGAGATACGGAGGAAGATGAGTGGTACGAGAAACTCGCGTTCACTCGCCAAATATGTCAAGTCGACCATCGCATTCCGGGTATGAATGGAATACAAGGCCGTCAAAGGAACCCAAGAGTAAGATAAACTGAAGGAATGCTCAAAATCTCACCTACAATCTGACCGCCCTCGGCCAACATCTGCTCAATGATAACAAACTCTCTCTGCCTATGTATCGGGACTGCTGCTCTTACCGGCTGCTAATTTTACCTGACATACTGGACTTGGGCAAACTGTGCCGGATGCTGACATTAAATCTGCTGAGACCGCGTCAGAAGGAGGTGCTGAACATGGGATCGGGCTGACTTTATTAGCTGAACTGACTGGAGTGAAGTGAACTAAGCTGCCACCAGATGCTGAGATGGTACTAGTACCTGACTCTATGGAGGCGGGGTCTGATGCCGACATACTTCCTAAACCAAGGAAGAAGACGGAGCAATAAAATCCTCGAAAGAAATAGATAAGAAGGTTGGGTGTCCCGGAATGATAAGGACACGTGATATCAATAATGGACAGGAATAGAACAAGGATATGTCAATCATGTTTAGAGTTCAAGGAAAATGAGAATGTGATTAGCAAAGGGATATCAAATGAAGACAAATATAGGATTGAGATTCTAACAAGATGAATCCCCCACAAGTCTGAAGACAGACCTGCATGGGCCACCAAAAAAACCCTGTCACGCCCCAGAACCAGAATACTGGAAAGTAGGGGCGAAACAAAGCCAGCTACGTGTATTAGAGTACGTCAGTACCCCAATATACGATAAAAGCTGTCTAGAAGACAAGTAGGAAGACTCTAGCATGCCACTGACGACTCCTATGGTCGAACAAATCCTATCTCAATCCAACAACAACAAGTATCAAGAGTATATCAAATATGAAAGTAAAGAGGCGTCCCAAAATACTATATCATACATGATCATGAAGCTAGTGAATACAAAATTCTACACTAGCAAAGTACCAATATACATGATCACTATATCAGTCTAGATCCAATATAATACATCATGTTGACCGAAGTCTGAGAAAGTCTCAAAATAATAGGGCTAACACATGCCCTAGCTAACACCACCAAAATGAAATGAAACACGAGCGGCACAAAAAGGGAACCCACTCGCGAGGAGGAACAACCGCAGATCTAAGCAGGCGGCTGGTCATCCAGAGAAAGGTAGGAAGAATCCTCGGGCTCCAGCGGTAAATCTGGCCAAACAAAACCAGTGGGGTCAGGCCCCAAATAGCAAGTACCACAAGGAAGCTCGAGGTGCACGACAAAACCCAACAACAATACAATAACGTAATGACAGAAGTAAATAAATGCGGGTCGAGACTAGTGCGGTACCAATGCACGTATCTCAAGAATATAAATGAATGAATGAAAATACTGAACAATATAGCTATGGAACAGAATAATCCGATGAGCAACAAGAGGTTTTAGGAACTACTAGGAATCGGAGCTACAACCCTTAAACCAAACAAGGACCGGGGTTACAGATCTTTTCCCTAGCAGAACATAGCCTCTGACCACTCACCGACACAAGAGCATATAAGGTAACACACAATGAAAAGTGCACGGCCAATCATTGCCTACGTCTTTCTATCATTAACTAGCTAGGGTTATCACAATCCTAATTACTAGTATGCAAGTTGAGAATTTTCGCAACTACCTGACTGCAGATACCCGGATGTCCAGGGGTACGAGTAGTACATCTATTGCCCAACAAGACTGCTGGCAGATGAAACGTGTCTAGACTTGTAACATGAACAACCATATCATATACTTGTAAAAGAAAATATATAACTGACTGTGCCGCAACCCGGCACGACATGTGACTCGATCGTATATCAATACACGCAAACTTGGTAGGTCATGGAGCCCTTGCCTAGCAGGGTTGAGCCATGCCTCATGGGGCCCTTGGAGCTCGGGGTTGGTAGTACGAATTTCCTCCTACAATGATCTACTTAAATTTACTAGTCATTTATCTTATCATATTCATGTCAAGTTCTCAAGTCGTGGACACTCAAGAATTTCCTAAGATGATGTGTGTTATGTACGAGTAATTCGTAAGTTATCACTTACGAACATCCCCGTACTAACATCACGTGATACACGGAACAATACTCACACTCGATTGTCCAGTGCCAAGATGCAATAGATTAAACATTCAACAAGCTATATCCATGGTGTCAAGAAAGAACATGTACTCATATCTCGAGTCTAGAAATCAATAAGAAAATCAAGTCATGAGTGCGCTACTACGAGCCACTAAATCGAGCTAAGCATATTCAGTAATCTGGAGTGCACCATGACAGGCCACTAACTATAATCTGGATATAGAACAATACGTGAACATAAGCATGTACCATATATATAGAGTGTACAATCATTCTTTAGCTATCCAAGGTCATCTAAGCATGTTAAGAGTCCATTACAATCGAGAAAATGTCAAAAACGGACAAAAAGGGGCAAAAACGGACAAAAACAGGCAAAAACAGACAAAAATAGCCTAACCGGATTATCCGACGGATTTTTGCGGATTTCCGGCTGATTTTCTGAAGTGTAACAGCAAGTTTTGTGGTGCAAGTTCGGATTTTCCGACGGATTTCTGCGGATTTCCGACGGATTTTCCGAACCGTCACAGAAAGTTAATTTTTGAACTCAAAACTTGTTTCGGCCATAAAAACTTCGTTTTAAATCGAAATTCGGACTTTCAAAAGTCAAAATTGAATAGAATTGAATTTCCTACAACATGGAAGTATTAGTTTTCACAAATCAAAACATTTGATAGATCAAAACTTCAAAATACTCGAAAATCATATCTAGAAACTCAGATCTACGCAATATTGTCGATCAAAACCAAAAGTGCTATATACTAAAGATGTTAACAATTTAGAGGAGCATATTATAGAACAATAAACTTTAATTTCTTCAAGGCCAAGCTTTCCAAGCTTGAGGAAGAGAGAAGAGAGTGAAGGAGAAATGGTGAAGGAAAGAAAAGAGAGAGGAGAGAGAAAACTCATAGAATATATATAGAAGGGGGAATTAATCTTAGCCGTTGGATCGTGATCTGTGTTAAAATTCTAGATCAATCCTAGCCATTGAAAGAAAACCAATTGTCCATTGGATAATAGAATGCATCTACACTATTTACAAAAATATCTAAATACTATTCATTAAAATATCTAAAACACTATTCATGAAAATATCGGAAACACTATTCACGAAAATATCTGAAATCAAAAATATCTAAAATGTGGAAAAATCTGTCTGGGCGGTATGCCGTCGGTATACTCCGGTACACCATCGGTATGTCGGCCAAGGAGAAAATCTATAATTTGGGAAAATTTTAAAGCATTCCGAAAATCGAGAAAATATGAAATACAATACAAAATACGTATCCGTATATAAATACCGATACTGTGAGACGAGTCTCACATTCTCTCTCTCTCTCTCTCTCTCTCTCTCTCTCTCTCTCTCTCTCTCTTCCTAAAGCTATCAGCTAACTCATTTCTAATACCATACATATTTCACTTCTTTTCTTCCTCCTTCCTTCTAGCTAACAACATCTCCTTCACTCCTCCATTTCTGGCCGAAAGATCCATACCCTCCTTCACCACAGCCCTAGCCGAACTCATCCCCATCTTCTCCATCACCATCATCCACGTCTTCATCTTCTCCTCTTTCTCTTTAAACACCCGAGCATGAACCCATGCGACTCCTGCTGCCGTATTTCCTAACGCCGTCGCACCTCTGCACACGTGCCTAGGCCGACCGCCGTACAACCTCCCCTCGGTGACATTAAAGGCAGCCCCCTCGCAGACAGAGGCTGCCCGACCTAGCAGTCGCGCGAGCGCTGCTGTTGCAGCCGTATTTCGCTGCTGCTGCTATCGCTTCACTTACAGCTACTGCCATCGTGTTTTAACCTACCGTGCTGCCTCAGGCTGCCCCGACCGTTTGTCGACCACCACGGGGATGGCTGACCCCCCTGTCGCAGCAACGCGACCGCTGCTGCTGTTGCTTCTGCAGCACCTATTGCTGTTGTGGTCGCCGCTGCGTGGCCGCGCCACCGGCGATCGTACACCGTACTATACGACAGCCTCTGCGATGTGCACACCACCACAAGCATCCCCGACATGGTCGTGCCTCTTCCAGCGATTGCGTAGGCAATTTCAACGTTTTGCTCGGGATCCCGTCGACGCGTGCGAGAAATGATAAGTCCGAATTGTATTTTGTCGCAACAACTTTGGATGTATTTTTTGGGCGATCCGACCGTTGGATCATCGAACTCTTTCCTCCATTGCAATCTCGGTATGTAACTCTACCTCTACCTAAAGTTTCAGCCGTTAATTCGTTCATTTGATATGTTTAAATCGGCCGTCAAGTTGCCCGAATAATTGTGTTTATTTTGGACAGTTTTATGGACCCAACTTCGTAGATTTGTATTTTTGCCGTCGCAGCTCCGTTTGATGTGCCACTAGTTCTTGTGCACAGCTGGTATAACCAAATTCATGTCACTAAAGTTTCGTTTAATTGTGAGCTCGTTTGATTGGTTGAATTTGACGCCAAAGTTAGCCGTCCGAATTCGTAATTTACAACTTATAAAATTCTAATTTTGGACCCGGGACTCCGGATTCCAGTTCTGACACCACCAGTAGACTCGTGGCACGGTTTTGGCACGAATTTATATATAGTTTGCTAGATTTAGTAGACTTGGACTCCGACACGCATTTTCGTTCAAACTAGATTCCACAGTTCGGGTCAACGGATCATCTGAGATCGGCTCATCGGAATCCACTTTCGGATACACCGTTAGGTTCATATTGTTATTCTAGACTCGTTGACAAATACTTTGCTATATTTAGTGGACTTAGACTTTGGCATGCATTTCCGTGCAAACTGGATTCCACAGTCCGAGTCAACGGGTTATTTTGAGATCGGCTCATCAGAATCCACTTTCGGACATATCGTTGGGTTCGTATCATCATTCTGGACTCGTGAACATATAATTTGCTATATTTTGATGACTTTGATTCTGGCACATTTTTTGGTGCAAAGTGGGTCCAACGGTGGATCACTTTTTTGACCCGAAATTACCATTTTTCTTATGTGTCCAGAATTGGACTTACGGGTAGTCTATCCTAGCTATTTTCCTTATTCTGGAAACATTGGTGATGTCTGTTTCAGCATCCGGCGATGTTCATGGATACTCCCATGTTGCTACCTTTCTTGGACTTGACGATTTGTCTGCAGGACATCTTTGGATCATTGCTTCACCCCATGCAAGATACCTTACCATACTTGTAATGTTTATATTATTTATATCTATTCTTGTATTGTTAGTTGGTGACAGTGGTAGTGTGTATCCAAGGATGACTTGGGTTTTATCGATGATGGCATCGATGTTATGGGTGTGTGCGTGAGTGACTTAGAGTTAGTAGACATACCCAAAATGGTGAAGTTATCCCGAATAACTTTTATGACCTGACACGAGATATTACACGACACCTTGAGTGAGGGTCATTGTATTGGCATGAACTTACGCATTCGACTGATCATCGGTGCGAGCGGTTCATGTGTCGGTACATATAGAGTTAGATGGTGTCTAGGTTAGTGACTCGCATTGAGATATTTATTATCTGAGTCGTGGATACGACTTGTACATTTCCTGGGACGGAGAAGATAATAAGTAGGCATATGGGACAGACAGTTACATTATTCTA
>JANAVB010019859.1:0-18839 GCA_029216955.1 Iris pallida | reverse complement strand
GCCACTGTAACATGGGACCATTCTCCCCTTTGTAGTGCTGTCTACAACTCTTTAATTACGTCATACAGCATTAGGCTACCTGCCTATTTGCGGTGCTACGCCGCTGTGACTTGGCTTGCAAAGCCGAGGCATTACCCCTACCTGGGAACCTCATGGTGGAGTCACCCCACTGTAGCATGGAGTTTCACTCCTTGTAGTGCTGCTCTACCGTGCTTCCCGTAAAGCACACCAGGCATTCACTCTGCATGAGAACTCATTAAGGCGTTTAAGTCAACCTTCTATAGGATCTATTTTTTTCACAGAAAATACATAGTAGACAACAGTGGTTATGGGTCTGTATCCCTTCCATGTTCCAGAGAACAAGTACCCACTGTTACCTGATAGTTTCCCAATCAGTGATCCTCCTTTGAACCAAAAGTTAGATGCCTAGTAGATTTCTCTTTGAACTAATAGCATAAAACTTTATGGTAGGATTACAAAGACACACTATCAGAATACCATAAAGCCTATTTTACAAGCTGTATCATCGACCAACTGGCGCTTGAGGCCTTTCGTGAACGGATCTGCCAGGTTCTCCTGACTCCGAACATCAATCACTGCAACTATACCTCTTTTGATAAGATCGTATACTGCCCTGTGCTTCAACCGCACAGTCCTCTTCTTCTCGTTAAAGAGGTCATTTGATGCCACTGCTGCTGCCGCCTGGTTGTCGTAGTATATCGGTATTGCCGGTATCTGAGCCCCAACTACCGGAAGATCATACATGAGCTCCCGAAGCTACTATGCTTCATCTGCAGCAGCATCCAATACAAAGAATTCAGATTCTATGGAGGAGCGAGATAACATAGTCTGCTTCTTCGATTTCTACGATATAGCAGCTCCGCCCATGGCGAATACGAATCCACCTGTGGAATACTCGCTCTCCATATCTGAACACCAGCTAGCATCATTGAAGCCTTCCACTACTGACGGATCTCCGCTGTAGAAAAGTACATATGTCTGAGTTTTTTTGAGATATCTCATAACACGTTTTACAGCTTTCCAGTGCTCAACGCCTGGATTGCTAGTGAACCAACTTCAGCATTCCCACTGCAAAAGCTATGTCAGGCCTTGTGGCAGTAGTAGCGTACATTAAGCTTCTGATGACGCTAGCGTACTCCAACTGCCTGATGCTTTCCCTCGAATTTGGCTCCAGCTTCTGATCACTCCGGTACGGTGTATCAATAAAAGAAAGATCTTGATACCCGTAGCGAGTGAGCATCTTTTCAATATAATAAGATTGTGACAGCGCTATTCCAGTGTCTGTCCGGATGATCTTGAGCCCCAAGATTACATCGGCATCCCCCAAGTCCTTCGTACTGAACTTGGTCGAGAGGAATTTCTTTGTCTCTGTGACGCAGCTTAAATCCGTACCTAGGATGAGCATGTCGCCCACGTAAAGACATACGATTACTCCTCTTCTGTCAGCAAACTTCGTATAGACACACTTGTCTGTTTTACTGACCCTGTAGCCATTTGACCTTATCACCTTGTCAAACTTCTCATGCCATATTTTGGGAGCTTGTTTCAAACCATACAGAGACTTCATTAACTTACAAACTTTGTCTTGTAGACCTCTGACGACAAAACCTTCTGGTTGTTGCATGTAGATCTCTTCGGTCAGCTCTCCAATAAGGAATATCGTTTTCACATCCATCTGATGTATCACCAGCTTGTGTATTGCTGCTAGAGCAATTAACAATCTTATGGTTGTCATCCAAGCTACTGGAGCATAAGTGTCAAAGTAGTCGACCCCCTGCTTCTGAGCAAACCCCTTGGCCACTAGCCTGGCCTTAACTTGTCAATGGTTCCATCTGCTTTTATCTTCTTCTTGAAGATCCATTTGCATCCGATGGGTCTTGCTCCTTCTGGCAGGTCAACCAATACCCATGTGTTGTTGGAGGTGATTGAGTCAATCTCGTTGTCTATCGCCTCCTTCCAGAATACAGCATCTCTGGTCTTCATCGCCTCATCATAGGTAAGCGGATCTGCTTCCACATGATAGGTGACGAAGTCATCTCCGAAGTCTTTCGGCCTCCTCGTTCGCTTAGTTGACGGCTCAGCGAGTTCTGGTTCAGCTGGTGTCTCCTTGACAACAGCTTAATCATGGACTACTGGTTCATTAAAGACTTCTGTCTGCTTTGTACCCTCATCATTCTCCGGAAGATCTGCGAGAACAATATTTTTATGTTTTGCAAACTTGTCTTCAAAGTATTCAGCATCGCGAGATTCGATGATATGGTTTGACTCGATATCAAGGAATCTCCGAGCATCACTCTTCTCGGCATACCCCAAGAAGATCGCCTTCGTAGTCCATGTCCCCAGCTTCTGAATCTGCAGATCCGGGAGCTTCATATAAGCCAGATACCCCCACACTCGAATGACATTCAAGTTAGGTCTGACTTTGAACCAGAGTTCATGAGGAGTCATGTCGAAAGTTGCATATGGCACTCTGTTCAGAATGAATGTTGTCGTTAGTACAGCTTTTCCCCAGTAACACTTTAGAAGACCCACAGTCAACAGCATGGAATTTATCATCTCTGTCAATGTTCTGTTCTTCCTTTCTGCTACTCCGTAGGATTGAGGAGAGTCCGGAGCCGTTGTCTCATTAATGATTCCATGTTCTTTGCAGAATGATAAGAATTCATGAGACCGATACTTCCCGCCTCGATCACTCCTTAACCTCTTGAGTTGTTGTCCAGTTTGCCACTCAGCCTCGGCCCTGAACTCCTTGAACTTCTCGAATGCTTCGTCTTTTAACTTGAGCAAGTAGACGAAAGCATACTTTGAGAAGTTATCGATAAAAGTAATAAAATACTTCATCCGGGCCTTTGTAGAGAATTGTTTGAAGTCACAGATATCTGAGTGAACCAACTCCAGAAGATCTGTGCTTCGATGGACCCTGTGAAAGGGTTTTCTTGTGGTCTTCGTCTGAGCACATACTTCGCATTTCTCTACCTTACCCCCACACTTGGAGATAAGTCCTAGACTAGATATTTTGTTAATCCTTTTACAATGAACATGTCCTAGCCTATTATGCCACAACTCAAGAGAATAATCAGAAAAAGTGATTGCATTTATATTATCATGTTGGGATACAACAAGCTGAATCTTGTATATTCCTTCAGTTTGGAAAGCTTTTCCGAAGAATGTACCCTTCTTGGACATCACCAACAGGACAGAATTGATGTCCATCCTCAAGCCTGCATTGCAGAGCAGACTTCCAGAGATCAGGTTCTTAGCAATTACTGGAACATACTTCACGCCTTGAAGCGTCAGAGTGTTCCCCGATGTGAGTTTCAGCTCCACCGTCCCGATCTCCAGTACTTCAGCTTGTGCCTGGTTTGCCATTATGACCTTCTCTGAAGTTGGCTCATAAGAGACGAACCAGTCTTTGTTTGAACAGACATGGCAGGTCGCACCAGTGTCTATCAACCAGTCCAAGTCAGCCCCCATAGTTACAACCTGCGCTATCATGGCAACTAGATTAGTAATCATAGAAACCTTACTAGGCTCACCTTGTTCTTTGGGCTTAGAGTTGCATTCAGATTTGTAGTGGCCCTTCTTGCCACAATTGAAGCAAGTCACATGGGACTTGGACTTCTACTGCTTGAAAGCAGGACCCTTCACTTTCAGATTCGTAAAGTCCTTCTTTTTGCGATGAGAAGCAGCCTGCTTCCCCTGGTACTCTCTGGTTTGGACCAGATTTGCCTTCGCCAATTTTTTGGACAGAGTATCCATCTTCTGTTGAGAGCGCATCTCGTCCGCAACATGGATCTCTTGCAAGAAATCTTCCAAGCTAATTTCCATCTTCTTTCGATGCATCCTTGCATAGAAGTTGCTCCATTGTGTAGGAAGTTTCGCGACGATCCCTCCAACGACAAACTTGTCGACGAGGGGCATGTTCTCGTCTTCTAGTTTCTGACGCAACTTCAGAAACTCCTTTACTTGGGACAGCATCGCCTTCTCGTCTTCGAAGGTCCACTTGTGGTATTTTTCTACCATGAAGATCTTGGACCGGTTCTCGTCATCTTTATAGAGATTTCCCAAGGAGTCCCATATCTCTTTGGCAGATGTCTTCTTGGAGTAGGACTCTGCCAGAGAGTCTTCCATGGAATTGAGTATCAGTAGTTTACATATACTATTTTCTCTCTTCCACTTTGCTTGCTTGGTCGTAGCAGCGGCCACAGCCGCAGCAGATCCAGTGGTTGGAACGATCGGTTCTCCTTCTGACAGTACGTGATCAACATTCACGAGTTGAAGATTTAGAGTGACCTTTCGTCTCCATATCTGGAAGTGTTCGCCATCGAATTTCTCCAACTTGTTAAAGCCGATATCGATGAGCGAAGCACGAGAATTATCCATCTTCTCAATAAAGCTTTGAGATTGTTAGTGCCGAGGCACAATTTTTGATAGAAAATTCTAAAACAGAAACAATTGTACACACAATGTTTCAAATGCAGCACCTTAAAGAAGATGTGCAACAGAGATCCTGGAGGATTCTGAATTACGAGGATCTAAAAAGATTCTACGTAATACACAAAAAATCTAAAGAGACTTTGTGCAAGTAACTATCTGCAGTAGAGCTTCTAAAAAGAAGTTACTGTAAAAGGCAACAGCAGCGATGACAGGCGAGAATGAGATGCTGGGGTGAATGAACCACCGTTGCTCAAAGATTTATTCGCCCCACACGAACACGAACAGCTTCCAGGAACCAGCAAGTTCAGGAAGAACTTCTGGAACGCTCGTAAGTCAATATTTGAGACTTGAACGGGATTCCTGGACATAACAGACTCCCTCAACTCTCTTCTTGGTGCTTCTTTCAAAGGAGGCCAAGGGGCTCTATTTATAGAGTGGAGTTGAGACTTCACCTCTTCTCCTATCCGATGTGGGACTAAAATACCAATACTCAAAAATAGAGTTTGATATTTTAGATCATCCCACAATCAGCATAGAAGTGTGCCAGTCCATGCCTACCTCCCGAACCCTCCCGTGCATGCACGAGACATCCTGGAGTCCGTGTTCGAGTCCGAGTCCGCACAACAAAAATCAACTTTCATCCTTGTTGGATTTAATCCTTTTTCCTTCCAGGAAAATACTCCCACATGGCACAAACTTGTGCCCCACTACACCTCATGTGCATACCTCAACACAAGCAATGCATTATATTGAGATACTCACCATTTGGTGTAGCCGATGTGGGACTATCTTTTCAAGTCCAAAGGCAAAAACACCAATAATAGGATTCTCCTCTCGTTCTTGATTTGATCATTATTTCGAATGTCAAAAGAATTGATTGGTGGTCCAAAGGTTCTTGGAAGTGTCATTCTTTGCTATCTGTTTTTGATGATCAAGTTCTCTGTCAACGACATTCTTTGTCAAAGCGCCACTTTGACGATGGCAGCGAGCGGCAAGGCATAGCAGATGTACTTGGTGAGTGCTTTCTTATTCTTTGTCCTCTAGTAATTCCATTAATCAATCAATTTTTGGATATGTATGATCAATTGGTGAATTTTGATTTGAAATTAAATTTTATGATCAATATTTTCTAAGCAAGTATTTGGTTGAGATTAGTGTTTGAATTGAGATTGATCCAGTCGATCATGATCTGGAGAAGATAGATCAAGAATTCTATGTTCTCATTCTTAATATCTGTCAATTCTTGATTCTTGCACATCAGGTGCTGTGAAAATCCCTGAACAAGGCGTTGGTGTCAAACCAGACACATAGGATTGGTGAGGACACTGGTGGTGTCAGGTTCGTGATGTTAGCAGTTGACCTACGGAGGTTGCGCTCCGACCGACCCATATTTGTTTCGAAACCCTATTTTAAACATGTATTACTTAGCATTTATAGTAAGAACGGATTGGGATACTGGACTAGTGTGTTCAATACTAGGGCAGAACTTGTGTGTGTATCAGATACAAGGTTAGGCTCAGGTGTCCTATTTGGAATTGGTGAACTAAGCGAAAAGAAGGGGAAGATTTGAATACAAATTTCCAACTGTAACAGTTGGTTCACTAAACCCTAAAGTGTACCAATTCGCAAGTCCTGGGGTGGTCAGTAGGGTTCATGTTGGGCCTGTTATGTTGTTGGGCTGGATTATTATCAGTTAGACCAGGATGCTCAGTCTAGTGATCATTTATACAATAGACTCATAGAGTAAGTTGGTTGTTTTTGTAAATAGTAATATTGTTAGCTCCCTGCTTTTGGGCCGAGCCTTGGGCCAATTCCTTTCAAGTATTATTTTATGGACTCAACGAATAGCAAATATAGATAAGTTATTAGGTGGATAGATAATTGGAAAAGCTTGGTAGTAAATAGTTCAAATTGGGTTTTTGTTTTTGATAGAGATTAAGAATAAATAGCATATTTTATTAGAATATTTTTTAAAGGAGCAAAAATGTCTTTAACTTAGATTCTTTGGACATTGGACTTGACCTTACGACAAATCCAAGCAAGTATACTATGACTGATTTCATACTTTATAACTATATGCATATTCATATTGGACACATAGTTCATACGGAGACTTAGATTGTTCTATTGTTCTTTTATTGTACTCATTGCTATTTTTAGGGATTGGAAAAATATATAGTTTACACGTGATCGAAGCCCTTAGTGTAATATTATTGATAGCTTAGTCGTACATCGTGTACATGCGCCTAAATTGTACCGTACAGATTATACTATTGTTCTATTTCTATACTGACACTGCTTCATATATATATATATATATATATATATATATATATATATATATATATATATATATATATATATATATATTAGTTGTTAGTATCATTGCTTTACAGTTTATTTAGTACTATTCATCATAGGATTGTACTTTACTCCTTTTCTGACTGGATATATTGTAGGTGAGTTGGACGCTGACTTGTATAATAGCTACTATGGTCCCACAGGTAAGGTGACCAGGTGTCAGTTGTAGTATGATGTAATAGTGATTGTGTTGTTTTGTTCAATGTTGAATCATGTAGATCTGGTTGACTGTAATAATTGTAAGCCCACTTCCCAAATTTTTTAAAAATTTATTTGTTTTATATTTAGTTTTAAATATTTTCCTAGTTAGAAAAAAGAATTACTTTTAAATTCTATAAAAGATGTTTTTAGAGGACAAAGTGATATGCCTACTTATTTTAAGATTTGAGTTTATAAAATATATTTTACATATTATTTGATAATATTAGATGTTATTTTGAATTATTTTTGTAATCAAATATTAGACTCAGATTTGATTAATTTAGTTTTGAAATTAATGATTATTATCTTTGACCAATAAAAAGATTTGCTAAATTATTTTTTATAAGATTTGGATTTATACTAATATACTTTATAGTTTAATTGATAATATTGGATATTATCTAAATTTATTATTATGAACAATTATGGATTGAGATTTGATCCATATAGTTATGGGATCAATTTTATTTGAATTTAATGAAAAGATTAATTCATTAGATTCTTGACCCTTCCAATTTAGGAAATTATGAGTCAATCTTCATCTATTTAAGGAGAACATATTCTTCTCCCAAAACTAAAACCCTTCCAATTTAAATTAAATAGTTGATACCCATTATATATACCTATTGAACCTATGTCATCTCACATATTTTCTTTTCCAAAGTTTCTCTCTTTTTTGTCCAAAATAAGCCAAAATTCATCATAAATTCAGTCTCATTTTTTTGAAGGTATAACAAATTCACGAGGCGTTGCGACCAACTCCGGACTTCGTTTCACCACCAATTTTTTGTTAGAACCATATCAAGGTTAGATTTCTAAATCTATAATTTTTTCTGTAATTATTAACGTAAATTTTTGGAAAATTGTTTGGGTACCAGTTGTCCAAAAAATTAACATGTCGTACTGTTTCGAGTTTTCGAAAGATCCCGAACTCTATTTTACAAACCGTTTGATATTTTAGAAAACTGACACATAGATCTATAGCATAATAATTTTTAGAAGTTAATAAAATAGTTTAATATTTTGTTTAATTTGTAGAACATAAGATGACTAGTGAACCGAATCGATGACTTTGGACTTTCTCTATATTGGGCTTATCTAGGAACCGTTGGATGTTATGGATCTCGACATCATTATCTCTTCATACCAATTGTGATATAGCTTTTGACTATTCTGTGCCAACATGATCAAGTCATAAGTCAACTGCAACTTAAATTGAGGCCTATTACTTTGTTTGTTTATTACATTATAATGCATTCTTTCATTGTGTTTCATTCAGTATCCCGTTGAGACATGATTGTGACATGATAGACTTGATTGTATACCTGCTCATTTATCGACTGTTTAGTGAGTCATGAGGGAAAATGCTTAGTAGGTATGTGAACATAGACCAATGATTTTTATTGTGGATAACTAAGTCATACACCTCACTTATGGGTTAGTGGTACTATTTTATTGTGGATAGCCATCTATGATGTGCCGTATTAATCCAAGCCGTTCACATGTCGAAAAGTATTTCAAATACGCTGTCAGTTTTATTATATATGTTCATTGCTAGTTGCCTCATTTATACATATTCTAGCTAGTGGTTTCTTGTACATGTTTATTGTTTCAAGTTCATATACATGTTCCTTTACTGTACACTGCATCTTTATTGTCTAGCTTTATTTTATATTAAGTTACATAAATGCAATAGGGTTGTACTTTGCTCCTTTTCTGACTGGATCGTTGCAGGTAACTTGGCATGCTTCCTACTTTTGTGCTATAGACTATATAGGGGAGATAGAGACCTTGCAGGCCGACCATAGATTCTAGATTGGATAGTTCATTTATTTAAACATTTAGCGGATTTGTTTCCGAATATCATTTTATTTATTATTGGATTTATAAATGAAATAATTATTGTCAATGAGGAAATTAAATATGATTTTCATTGTATTTGAGTTGACATTGAGATCTAGACAGCGTACTACTGCCAATGCTGCGGCATAGGCTGGACTTGGCTACCAATTCTTATCTGAAAAGCGGGTGCGGATCGTGACAAATTTTTTGGGTGGCCCATACAGGTCTGTTTTCGTAAAATTATGCGAACTCGTGGTAGTATCTATATAAGTCATACTACTGGGAGCCTACGATTAGGAAATGCTCATTCACAATTAGGATTGATTTGACTTTTCGAAGAATGACTAGGACTAGGAGTCCCTTATTCAACTTGACTGTTGGGTAGTTAAGACTGCCACGTAGGCCTTGTGATTTGGGTAGGAATTTATTGAATTCTAAAACCCTATTAGGTAACTTGAGAAATTTTCATAGAGAGATATACTACTGTGTTTTGATATGATGGTATGACCAAAGATGGATAGACTATTCACTTGGTAAATTAGTACTTCCTAGGGTTCAAATTCCTAATCTTGATCATTTGTGAAATTTTATTTTTTGCCTTCTCTAAACATTGTCATATGGTAAGGTCCATATTGCTTATTTTTTCCCATTGGCCATAAATAATTATTTTTCCAAGAGTCAACATTCTGTTTTCATCTATTGAGTTTTAAGCCTAACCTGATTCAGTTATCCATATTTTAATTCCAAGTCGTCTTCATTCATTTTTTGGTCATTTTATTTTTAAAATTGATATTTTTACTTATAGGACAGATACTTGTACTTTTCCTATCTTGATCGTCTTGAACTTGTTTGAATTTCTAGCAGCTTCTTTGAAATTATTATGGATATAGTTGGAATAATTTTTGATGAAATTATAATTGTAAGACAGGTGCGCACTATCCTAATTTATTTGAATTATAGAGACTGCGGATTCACTGTAGTCAACAGTGTACTGGCAAGGCATGATTCCTAAGTTGAAATAATTTCAAGTAAGCGTAGGTTATCGAATAATATTAAAACTATGTCCTAGTTGCATTATTTGATCCTTTGAGTTGTTATGTCAATTGGATAGAGTTGATAGAGTATTTGATACCGTATCCTTATTTGAGTCATGAAACCAAGAGTTTACTGCAGCCAGATGTACATTAGCGAGACATGAATTCTCGGTAAAATGACTTCTGGTATGCTTACGCTTTTCGGATACTGTAATGGATACATCTTTTATTGGCAAATGACTATTAATTTTTTCAAATTAATTTGATGTCTTATTTCTAATTACCATCTTCTCTATTAATTGTTAATTCCTCCTTTCTTTCTTATATTCGAGAATCGTCATTTAGTTTCTTTTTCCTATTAATCATTTAAAACCGATTACTATATTTTGATCCTATTCCACTAGATTTATAATCAAACTTAGATTTTGAATCTATGATCGTGCTAAAATGACTTCGATTTGATTATTCTTAAACGATTTTGATTGCGGCTAGACTATTTTGATTATATTTCAATCGTGCCAACTTGCATCTTTCATAGTTTTTGATTCTATAATCGTGCCTATATAATTTTGGTTAAATAAATTGATCGTGCCGAAATAATTTCAATTTTGATCGTTCTTAAACAACTTTGATTGTGAGTAAATTATTTTGACTATAATCATAGTCGTGTCTATTTCAACTCTATTATCGCTAATGTTTATATTTTTATTCCAACTTTGGTCATGATTACTTTGATCGTATTCATACTCGTGCCAAATTTTAATCATGCTTGGATGACTTGCATGATTAGCCGTGATCGTAACTATGTCCTACTTGTATCTAAGTGATTTTAATCTTGTTAGACTTTGTCTAACTTTTGATCGTTGATCATGCTTACATAATTTCAGTTAGTGGTTAATCGTGCCTAATGACTTTTCTAGTTTAGCTAATACTATTTCGATTCTATCCTCGATTTTGCTTATCTAATTTTGATTAATAATCACATCATTTTTTTCGATTATATTCTTAGTAGTACCTAGTCTTATTCTTTGAAATTTCGAGGACAACATTTTTCTAAGGTTGGTAGCTTTGTAAGCCAACTTTCCAAATTTTTAAAATTTTATTTTTTTATTTTTAGTTGAAATATTTTCCTAGTTAGAAAATAAATTTTATTTTTTAATTCTGTAAAAGATATTTCTGGATGACAAGGTGATTAGCTAAATTATTTTAAAATTTGAGTTTACAAAATATTTTTAAATATTATTTGATAATATTAGATGTTATTTTAAATTATTATTATAATCAAATATTAGATTTTGTTTTGATTAATTTAGTTTTAAAATTAATGATTATTATCTTTGACCAATAAAAAGATTTGCTAAATTATTTTTATAAGATTTAGATTTATACTAATATACTTTATATTTTATTTGACAATATTGGATATTATTTTAAATTATTATTACGATCAATTATGGATTGAGATTTGATCCATATAGTTATGAGATTGATTTGATTTGAATTAATGGAAAGATTTATTCATTAGATTCTTGACCTTTCCAAATTAGGAAATTATGAGTCAATCTCTATCTATTTAAGGAGTTCCTATTCTTCTCCCAAAACCAAAACTCATCCAATCTAAATTAAATAATGTCTATCCATTATATATACCTATTGAACCTATGTCATCTCCCATATTTTATTTTCCAAAGTACATCTCTTTTTCGACCAAAATAAGCCAAAATTCAACCTTATTTTTTAAAGCTATGGCAATTTTGCCAGGCCATTGTGACCAACTCTGAAATTCGTTTCACCTCCAACATTTTTGTTAGAACCGTATTGAGGTTCCAAATCTATAATTTATATTTTGTGATTATTAACATAAATTTTTGGAAAATTATTTGAGTGGCAGTTGTCCAAAAAGTTGACATGTCATACTGTTTTCTAGTTTTCAGAAGATCCCGAACTCTATTTTATGAACCATTTGATATTTTGGAAAACTGACACATAGATCTATAGCATACTAATTTTCCAGAAATTAATAAAGAAGTTTAATATTTTTTTAATTTGTAAAATATATAAATGACAAGTGAACCGAATCGACGAATTTGGACTTTTTCTATATTGGGCTTATCTGGAAATCATGACCAAATAAGACTAGCTTTTGACTATTCTGTGCCAACATGATCAAGTCACAAGTCAATTGCAACTTAAATTGAGGAAAGTACACTATTATTTTAGGGGTTTATTACATTATAAAGCTCTCTTTCATTGTGTTTCATTGAGTATCCTATTGAGACACGTTTATGACACGACAGGCTTGATTGTATTATTGCTCGTTTTTTGACTGTTTAGTGAGTCAGGAGGGAAAATGCTCAGTAGGTATCTGAACATAGACCAATGATTGTTATTGTGGATAGCTAAGTCATACATTTCAAGTATGGGTTAGCCGTACCTTTTTTTATTGTGGATAGCCATCTATGATGTGTTGTATTAACCCATGCCATTCACATGTCGAAAAGTATTTCAAACACACTGTCTATTTTATTGTACATGTTCATTGCTAGTTGCCTCGTTCATACATGTTCTTGCTAGTGGTTTATTGTACATGTTTATTGTTTCTAGTTTATATAAATGTCCTTTACTGTACACTACATCTCTATCGTCCAGCTTTATTTTGTATTAAGTTACATAAATGCAATAGGGTTGTACTTTGCTCCTTTACTGACTGGATCGTTGAAGGTGACTTAGCATGCTTCCTATTTTTTTGATATGGATTATACGTGGGAGATAAAGACCTTGGAGGCCGACCTTAGATTCTAGATTGAATAGTTCTTTTATTTAAACATTTAGCTGGTTTGTTCCCAAATTTTTTTTTATGTATTATTAGATTTGTAAATAAAATAATTATTGTGAAGAGCAAATTAGATATAATTTTCATTGTATTTGAGTTGACATTAAGATCTAGACAATGTATTATTGTCGATGCTGCAGGATAGGATGGACTTGAATACGTATTCGTTTCCAAAAAGTGGGTGCAGGTCGTGACAATAATAGCTTAGGTTGCACTTTATCTTTTATCGGATCTGTTTTCGGACATCCATTGTAAAAGTGTACTCCCAAAGCATAGTGGAAATATGTGATTATTGTGATATGATAGTACGCGACAGTATTGTGATGAGTTGATCTTATATATTGATGATCATTAAGGTTTAGACAGCTGACTACCGCTGTTAACGACAACGTAGGCTGGATGTGTCCGACTCATATCCAATTATCTAGGAGAAGGGCATGACATGTTTTTAGTGGTGGCCCATGTAGGTCTTTCCTAATAGTTACTTAGGCTTTAGAGTACTATTGGGAACCATGTTAGAATAAGAACTCATCACAAGATAGGACCGATTACATACTGTTATTTATTGCTTTTATGATTATGTTGTGTGGATGCATACATACCTTTTCTATTCAGAGAATGGCACGACCGAGAGGTCGCCCTACCGGGAGAGCGACTGCAGATGGAGCATCTGTAGGAATGAATTGTAAAGCATAATACTCTAGAGGGGGTGAATAGAGTAGGCATCGAAATTTAGTTAATTAAAAATGTTAGCAACATGATCACAGAGAATATATATATCATAATTATGTAAATGTAAAAGCAGAGATCAGAAGGCAAACACAAAGACGACGATGAATACTAGTTTCCCTCTTGTGAGGACTATTCCTGTCGGAAGAACTCTAGCTTCCAGTTGAATCCACTATTGAAAAATACCGTAAGTTTTTATACGAAGTCCTTGCAACTTCGACAACGCGAGCTATGATATGAAGTACTCGACCAACTTCAATTATGAAGTGTCTTTCTTCAATCAAGCCTCTGATTACAATCTCTCTGAAAAACTTTTAGACCGTACCGCACTGGCAAATTGACTAGAGGATTGTAACTGGCTTAGAATTTAAAAATAAAATTTTTTAGAACACTTTGGAAGACGTTTAAGCTTAGAGAGAAGAGATGAGAAAGTGAATGAGTGAGTTAAAATGATTGAAATCCTTCTCTATTTATAGGTTTTCCAAAGTCAGAATTCTGACAGAATTCTGAAAGAATTCGGGCAGAACTCTTTGAGAGAATCTCTGCAAATAGCCGTTGTATAAGTAACTGCAGGAAGACCAAGTTCAAATTCCAACGGGCACTAGCTGAATTCGGGCCGAACTCTGGCCAAATTCTGGCCAAATTCTCTAGTGCCTAATTTGAATTTTGGGTCATTTTGCAAAATAGATTTTGGTTTGCAGTTAGGAGCTTTTATAAAATTGGGCTATTTTCAAAACATAGGATATTTTTGAAAACGTTTTTAGGTAGCCTATTTGCCAGTACGACTCGGTGTACAAAGTATTCTTAGACTCAATAAATGTAAAAATTACATTATATATTGAAATACAGACTCATACAACAAATATGGCTTCAGTCTTGAACAGATAGGTAGCAGATAGGTAGCAGTTGTCCAAGTAGTTCAAGTAGCCCTTATATCGAGACAGGGTTAGATCAATTATTAAAATCAGGTTTGACCATGACCAATGGACCAATAGCATCTACCTCCCGTCCCATGATTCGGGACACACCCGTGACCCTTCCTCAACCTCCTCCACCACCACCATTCTCGACCCAGACTCCGAGGCCCGTGCCTGTGGAAGGATCACAGTTCTATGAATTTATGAGAGTTATGATAGAGACCCAGAGGGAGCAAACTGCCCTTATGAGGCAGAACGTGGAGAACGCTCACCAAGTCGCTTTGGCCACCATGGACAAAGTGACTTCCCAGCAGCAGCCACCCCCACCACCCCTATAGCATACCCAGCCCAAGTCTGGCTCCATCGTAGACTTCAAAGAGCTAGGACACGGAGACTTTTGTGGCACCGAGGGCATCATATATGCCAATGAGTGGTTAGAGGATATGGAGAGGCTCCTCCATATTTTTCAATTTTCTGATGATCTGAAGATAGAAGTTGTGGGCCTTCAGTTCCATGAAATAATAAGCACCTGGTTTAGGAACGACCCTAAGCTTGTTGTAATAGGCCTTACCTGGGAGAGGTTCAGAGAGTTGTTCCAGCAGAGATTCTTTCCTCCTGCAACCAGGAAGATTCTGGAGCACCAGTTCCTAAATTTGGAGCAAGGGAGCCGGACAGTCAAGGAGTATGCTACAGAGTTCAACCGACTTAGCCGGTTTGTAGACTATATGGTTCAGGACCCTGAGATTCGGGCTAGAAGGTTCCGACATGGTTTGACCCAAGAGCTTTGCGTCCATGTCATTGCTAATGGTGGGAAGACCTTTGCAGATATTCTGACTATAGCTCAAGGGTAAGAGGTTAACTTAGGCCTTCGTCTGAAGAAGGACAGAAAGACCATTGGAGGCAGTAGCACTGGTGGACTTGGCAAACGTCCACATATTCCCCTAAGACCTATTTAGTCACCCCAGCCATAGTATCATCCGTATGTCCGAGGTCCCGCACCACCACCTCAGTGACCGACTTAGGCTATAGTCTATTGTGCATTTTGCCATAAGCCAGGACACCACTTTGACATCTGCCATATAAGACTGGGACATTGTCTATCATATGGTTCTGCTACCTACCAAGTGAAAGCCTACCTATAGCCTTTACCTGTCCGAGGCCAGCTCAGTAGGGACCACCTGGACCATTGTAGCAAGGAACTCCATAGCCTACATAGCTCAGTAGGGACCACACCGGGCGTGATGTCGTACGAGCCTAGATTGCACTCGCACAAGGCACTTTCATAAGGTTATCCAAAACACAACAATAAGAGAGTGCGCAGAGTATATTGAACACATTGTATAGAAGAAAACTTGAGCTTTATTGATAATGAACATCATATTACAGACTCGATACAAAGGTGCTGTACGGGCTTACAAACTGACTCCATTACAAAATGAACGTCGATGAGATAGTCGTTCCATACATCACACCCCTTTATACAACCAAAATATGTATAGACCTTAAATAGAAGAGAGTTGAGACATCTTGGCTTGGACGATTGCAGATGTCTTCAAAAGATGTGAGTTTTGTTGCCTTCGCACACTAGTAAGGATTCAAAAGGTTACAGCGTCGCCTTCAGTTCCTTGGCATGCTATCTGGGGTCGAAGCACCTATGGAGAGCGAGGGCCAGTACATTACACGAGTACTAGTGGGTGGCAAATTAAATCCTGTGCTCTCACTTTGTTCAAAAATTTAGGTGAATCATGCAGTATATTTAGTGATCTTTCTAGCCATCCTAGGCAGTTTCATGCAAGCAGTTTGACAAAACGTAAACAAGATATATTATGCTAGAACTTACCCATGGCAGAGCGTGCCGTGCAACATAAAGCTTACCAACACCTTCTCTGTCAGTTTGATATTAATTCATATTATGTGTGTGATGTGGAGGTCACTGGCATTAACTAGTCATCCTAGACAAAGCTTGGTTAGACGGGGTCCTTTCAATGCAAGTAGCAAGCTCTGTTGCAAGTCCCCAAATAACTCGTTGCTTAAACCTAGCTCGGCTATACTGTGTTTCCTCTTAGGCCGAAGCGGTCCTGTGGCCCTGGATTACCGTTCGAGGAAACAAACGCCCTTGTATACAAGTTGTCCATGACCGTGCTAGACTAAACTAGTTATTCAAGCATGGTCTATGATTCATAGTAAACTTAGTCGAACTCGGCGTATCTCGCCTTGTCATTTTGCAGTGTACATTCGTTGGTTCATTCCCTTTTTGCTTAACATAGTTTGATGGAAAGCATATTATAAGCAAGCATATGAACAGTTCTATGATAAGCAGTTATATAACCCGTATACATAACATTTTGTGCAATAGTTTTATTGGAATAAGCCGTTGATTTATTGTATTTACAACTTAGCATAGCATATGTTGGTATCGATAATATATTAGGAAAAAGGGTCGAGGGGAGAAGGGTCAACCACTCACCTTAGTCTTACTTCAGGCGAGGAACTGGTTGACCGCGCTTAGACGTCGCCTACGCGATCACCTAAAATCGCATAAGCAACTGATTAGAACACTGTGCCATTCAAGAAGTTTGATACAAATGCGAAGTTTGAAAACCATCAAAAACATTCACGAAAACGTATTCACGAAAACCAAAGCCAAAGAGCAAGTGCGGCATAAAAAGCAGAGCAATGGGAGGTCTCTCCCGACTCAGCCATATAGTCTATCCTTGAGGCGTAACCCGCTGAATATGGGACTTGATTTCGAAGAGACATTTCCATAACGAGAAAAGGAACTTAATTCAATTATTCTCGTTCGACCAATTCAATCGATACCGATCTATCTGTTCCAACTGAATCGGTAGCGACAATGCTCCTTTCTTGCGCACCCTATGGACGAAAATAGGACAAGATGTAGGGATGGGGCACTACACCATAACCAACTAAGAAAAAGTTTCATCCTCGAAAGGTAAAAAGAGAACCTACTGCTAGGAAAATAGAGAAGGAAACTTTTCCCTCATCTCAAACTCAAGGTCCCAGGTTGACTCCTCGATCGCATGGTTCTTCCAGAGCAGACGAATGAGTGGGATAGCACGGTTTCGAAATAGTTTATCCTTACACTCCAAGATTTTTACAGGCTCTTTAATATACGATAAGTCTGTCTGCAGATTCAGTTGTCCAAAATCTACCACATGGCTCGGATCGTGCACGTAATTTTATAACTGAGAGATGTGGAAGACATCGTGCACATTCGACAGTGCTGGCGGCAATGTAATCTGGTAAGCTACTAGGGTGACTCATTTCAATATTTTAAAAGGACCGACAAATCTTGGACTCAATTTTCTTTTAGCTCCAAATCGCATGAATCCTCGTATAGGCGTTACTTTTAGAAACACGTGATCGCCTTCCAGGAATTCAAGCGGTCATTGGTGAGTGTCGGTGTAGCTCTTCTACCAACTTTGTGTTATCTTTAATCTCTCCCATATCAACTTAACTTTTTGTACAGTCTGCTCCACTAGTTCTGGGCCGAGTATTTGTCGTTCCCCGGCTTCATCCCAGCAAATGGGCGATCTGCACTTCCGATCGTACAAGGCTTCATATGGTGCCATTTGGATGATGGACTGATAGCTATTGTTATATGCAAATTAAGCCAATGGTAGATGAACGTCCCAGCTTGATTTCAAGTCGATTGTAATGAGGCGTAACATGTCTTCGAGAATTTGATTCACCCGTTCTGTTTGGCCGTCAGTCTGAGAATTATATGCTGAGCTAAACTTCAACTTGGTCCCCATTGCTGACTGAAGACTACACCAGAAGCATGAAATGAATCATCCATCCCGATCTGAGACAATGGATTCTGGAATTCCGTGCAGCCGAACTATTTCATTAAAATAGATCTGAGCAAGGCGATCGATGCTCCAAGTGACTTTTATGGCAATGAAGTGTGCTGACTTGGTTAATCGATCGACATCCAAACGGCATCATTCCTCCGCGGTGTCTTCGACAGGCCAACAACAAAGTCCATAGTGATATGATCCCATTTTCATTCTGGAATGGCAAGGTTCTGCATCTCCCCGTCCGGTCGCTGGTGCTCAGCTTTAACTTGCTGACAGGCCATATATTGTGACATGAAGAGTGCCACATCTCTCTCCATGTTGTGCCACCAAAAGATAATATGGAGGTCCTTATACATCTTGGTGCTGCCATGATGCAAGGAATATTTTACATAATGCGCTTTCGACATCTCTTTTCTGAGTTCTGGATTATTCGGGACACATAGCCTGCCCTTCACTCACAATATTCCCGACTCGTCCTCTGAAAAGTCAGACGCCTTGCCTGTTGATATCAGCTTTCGCATCTTCTCCAGGTATAGGTCATCTCTCTTAGCAGATTTAATCTTTTCCAATAGGCTCGGTTCTACCCGTAGTTGCGCCAGCTGCACGCCCACAAATCGAACTTGGAGTTCTATGCCCATTCCTT
>JANAVB010019858.1:0-209860 GCA_029216955.1 Iris pallida | reverse complement strand
TTGTCTCCTACCCGAGATTTCATTTTGGAACTTTGTTTCTCATTCAAAACTTTGTTGAGCTTTCGTTTTCATTCGAGACTTGTTTGAGATTATGTCCTTATTCGAGACATTGTTTGAAGGTTTGTTTTCTATTGAGATTTTGACTCGTTCCCTATACAAGATTTTATTTCCTATTTGTGACTAGTTTTCTATTCGATAGTTGTTTTTGTTCACGAATTTGTTGCGACCTTATCTCCTATCCAAGATTTTCCTTGTTTCATGGATACTTGTGTCATATTCATTTATTGATACTTTGTCTTCTATCTGATACTTTGCTTCTATTCACCCTTCGAGACTCTGTTATCCTATCGGGATAACGTTCTATATATGGAATCTTGTTACCATTTCAGATTTCAATGAGATTCTGGTTACTATTCGAAACTTCGTTCCCTGCTCAAGATTTAAAATCTCCTTGTTTGTCCTTTTAGTACCCACTACTCCTTGATTGGATCCCATGTTGCTTCTTAGTACCTAATAAACCCTTGTATTCTAACGGACAGATAATCTCACTATTATCGTGACTTGGATTATTGAAACTCATTTTGGATTCCTTGATTTTTTTTAAATTCCTATGAATAAGGTTGAAAGACTATTCGATGACCTAATAGGGTGTGGCAGTTGTGCGCTGCAACCAATACTTGGATTACAGAGACTGGGGGTTCACTGTAGCCAGCAACGCACTGGCGAGGCATGAACTCTAAGTTGAAGCAATTTCAGACATTCATAGGTTCTTGAGTATTATTGATACTTTGTCCTAAATTTTTCATATCTTGGTCTTTTTGTTGCTTCGTTGATAATCGTTGGAAGATGGATAAAGTTGATAGATATTCGGTAACATATCGTTATTTGAGTCACGGAGCCGAAAGTTCACTGTAGCTAGATAACACTGGCGAGGTAGGGATTCTAATAAAGTGACTTTTAATGTCTATATGTTCTCGATACCATAGAGACTATATCGCTTTCATATGATTACTGACATTTCGAGAATCATAAATCCTTGCATGTTCACCTTACTAATACCTCCTGGATATTTCGTACGTTTTCTTAATCAACCCTTGCAAACTTCCTCTTCTTGCATTTTATCGTTGAATCATTTGATTTTTCTCAATATATAAATCTTGCTAGATTTGATTCCGTTCCACCAGATTTTTCTATCACTTGTAATATCATGTTTTGTTAAAATCATGATCTTCCTATCTTGTTCTAGTTCAGTTGTGCTGAACTTTTGAAATTGATCATGCTTAGAAGATCGTGCCTTCGTGGTTTTGCTCCTCTAAGTCGTAGTTGAAACTTCATCACACCTCGTACCTTTTTAAATTCTTGATCATTGATGGATTGTGTTATTTTAACTTTCTGTGTGAAATTATTACTTGGTATTATTTAAACTTTATATCCCTCTATGTCTGACCAATTTTGATTATTGATCATGCTATTTTACCATCATGATAAATCATTCCAAGTCCTACATACAAATAATCATGATCATACAGAATGATTGAAATTTCATTTTTTTCAGGGTTAGAACAGTTTTGCTGGTGACCATTTTCCATTATGCCTCAACTTTGGTTTGGATCATGCTTAATGGTCGTGGCCAAATAAACTACTCTTCTTGTCATGCCAAGATTCGACTTTATTTTATATCTAAACTCAGTTGCTCATTTTAAATTTTTGCCTTATTTGAAATTATTTTCTTAATCATGTCTGTTGTATCCTTTGAATTTCGAGGACAAAATTTTCTAGGGGGAGATTTGTAACCCCATTTCCCGAAAGTTAATGAGATATAGTATTTTTCCTTTTATTTTTATGTAGAGATAATTATCTACTTAGAATTTATATGTTGTATTAATATTTAATGAATCATTTACCCAATTTACTTTTTTTAAATAAATACTTGTTCCTTTGTAAAGCTGGTTGGATTTTAGCAGGAGAGCAATACAAAGAAATTTATTTCCAATTAGCTTTCCCTTTCCCCAAGTTACCAGTTGTCCCATTTCAACTTTATAAAACCACTTCTCTCTCTAACTTCCGTTCATTTATTTCCTAATTAGAATCGAGAGCACCAGGGCTCTTTCTTCCTTCTCCCTAAATCTCCTGAAGTCGAAACCCTAACCCTAAATTGCTTCCATGGCGACGGCGGCATACCAGATCTCCGACGACTGAGGCTGTGCTCGACGAACGTCCACCACCATGGATCTCCTAGGCGGCGCAAGACCACGACGGAGGAGTGTCCCTGTCCTCTTCGACGACACAAGAGGTGAGTTCTAGTGCTCGAGCAGATTCACTATTTGGATTTGTTGATTCTGCGTCTAAACTGTGATGCCACTTCAGATCGAGATCGCGTTCGAGCGTCTCCTCCTGCGATCGAATCGTTGCTTTGGCGAGTAGCGGATCTTTCCTTCTGATCTCCTTCAAACCGATTGGTAAGTTCTTGATCAAATTCTCTTCATTCGTAAGTTTGTGTGTGTAGTATTGTTTGTTCTCGTTTGAGATATGTGTTCGTTCATGGGCGACAACTCGGGTGCTCGATTGGAACTGGATTGATCACTCGAGAACTCTGTTTGTTCTGGAGATTAGATCGGTGAATTCCTCTTATGTGATTCAATTAGAAGTGTTCTTGACGACAGATTGAAGCATTCTTTGATCGACAACCGGGTGGAGAACTCTGTAGCACAATTAGAGACCGGTTCTTCATTTTGCGTCAAATTCTTTTAGGTGAAGTTTTACTTGTGCACTCTGTTTTATTAGTCCTTAATGGCACCTAGCTGATTTTGATCGTTCTTTCAGTCGTTCGTGTCCGAATTTCCTTTGTTGTGCGTTGATTCGTGGCCAATTCTGTTGTGTTCTATTTTCTACCGATTCTTCAGGTAAATTCTACTCCATTCTTGATTTAATCTGGTTTATATTTTAATACTAGTATGATGTTATTGTACATTGTGTTCTTCGAACATGCGTTTGGCGTTGGATCGTATCCGAGGTTCTACACCCATTCTTTTGTGTCCGTGTTTGTGTTCAGGGTGGGACTGTGTACAAGTGCAGACTATTTTTCGACCCGTGTGTTATGCTCGTGTGGGCATGTTGGTTGACTCATATCAGACCAGTATTTGTGTCCAAGTTCATGTCGGTTTCGTGTCTTACTGTATGGTTCGTGTCCTGCCACAGTCCTTTTGGCGTGTGTGTTTTAAAGTGAAGAAGTCGATTCAGAGATTCCAAGTTGAAGGCAGTGGCTTTTCTCTTATTTGATTTCAATGGGGTTGTATATTTTATTTCAATTGTATATTATTCTGTCGACTTGTGTATTTCTTTGTATAATTTGTTTTGTGTTGGAGTTGATTGAATGCGTATATTCCTGGGTTTTGGTGATGTTATACTCTCATCCTAAGAGTTCTGAGTTCTCTGATCTTAAACCTTGGTAGCCGTTGGGAGAAACCAATTTCTGTGTGGGTTAGTTCAATATGGAATATTGGGTTTTTGTAGCTTGGAAGTAATAGCTAGCCAGCTTGCTTTTGCGGTTGGGAATATATATATAGTGTGATTGGACTTTGGGATAGTTCTGTTAACTTTGGGGTGATATCGAGTGTGGTTGATTTCAACTGTTATGAAGTTGGTTATATGTATATATATTTTTAAACAAACATCCTGAATATTCCAATGTTGATTTATATAGATTATAGATCTCTTACTAGTATTATGTTACAACTAGAAATAATTCCAACTAATAATTATAGATAGTTAGCCAATAGATAGCTATTAATTAGAATCTAATCAATATCCAACTTGTACTTATTATCCAGGAGGACCTTTAGATTTACTCTCTATTCCCGATCACCCTGAGCAAGGCAAGTACATTATATGATTCATGTTCATTTACATTATTCCTGTACTTTTCTTGTGACACGTCATAACACGATATCATGTTCTCTTGTACTTTCATGTCTTGTACCTACTTGTGGTCGGGAAGAGAAAATACACTAGCTATGTGACCAAACCCAGGATCCGATATTCATGTAGATAGCTTAGGTCTCGCACTGTGTACGCGGGCCCTAAGCCGTACCCTTATTCCTGTGCTCCTGTGCTTATTCTTGTGCTTACCCCAGCCGGTCACATATGCTAGTGTATTTCAAACATTGTGCACATGTTATGTCTTGTACTTCAGGTCATGGTTTACATTCTTCTACTTTATTTCTGTACTTTATATTCATGTACTTTCTTTCCTGTGCTCTACATGTTCTCTTGTACTTTTTATATCATGATGTTCTTGTTCATTACCTAGAATTGTACTTTGCTCCGCTCCTGACTGGACATGTTGCAGGTGACTTGAGGATATCGTTCCACCTTATGGGCCAGATCCCAGGATTTTAGCTGAGCAAGATGGAGGCATGACTTAGCTAGAGGTTACAGGTTTATGTTTGTTTAGCTTTACTTCTAGATATTGTATATTGAGAGTTCATAGTTTTATTTCATTCTTGTTACCGGATTTGTCTTTGGTACTTTCATATATAAATTGAATTATGACTTGTGGATTATGGTGATCATTTGGGACGGTTAGATGCTGTGATGTTTACTTTCATGCTATTCTTGGAGTTTTTCTTAGTTGATTACAGGTCATCCAACGTAGGCTGGGCGTGTCTGACTCGTATCCGAATATTCGGGAGCGGGTGTGACAAATTTAGAGTCCGACAGCCATCTCCTCATAATAATAAGCCACCCATCAAACGTCCACGACCCCAGTTGGAGAATTCGACCAAGGTTAACATGTTGTTCAAACCTAATCAAATAATACTCGTTCTCTCTTGCATAGATATCCAGGTGTCCCATTGGCTTCCAGACTCTATTAATATACACTTTTAAATTCCCAAAGAAAGGACGATTTCCTATGTCATATAGCATGAGCGTGTGGTTCCATGCATCTGTCGTAGCCTTCCAATCGTCATTAGAGATCACCGTCGCTTTCCAATTCCCAACCTCCTTAGGAGTGAAGATTTTGGGAGTGTATTCAACTATGATTGACGACGATTTACACATATCCACCTATGACATAGGGACATCCCCAAAGAGACACACATTCGCCATAGGATTCCGCATCCCAACCCCTAACTTTGGCCCTTGCTTCTCCGCCTCAAGAGGAGCTTTAGCCGACGAAGCCCTAGGGCCTAGATTTTGCCGTCCTGGAGGAGTCGAGGCGCCCATTCTTTTATGCTAGTTGTTCCTAGCTAGGCCCTGGGTACCCCTGCACTCTCCCACCTTCACTCGCGCTCCATCTTTCGGACCCGTCGTGGTCCTGCCATGTCCACCCCCACTATCGTTAGACAACGGGGCCTTGCCTTTCCTCCGGGCCACCACTTTCTGCCATCCGCTCGATTCTCCTACCTCCACCCCAGTTTGAGACTCCTTCTTCCTAGGCTTGAAAGCCTACACTCTATCCGCTGGTTGAATCCCTAACTTTTCCAGCCATAATCTTTCCCCACGATTCCCACACCTCCCAGAGCCTGTCTGTTCTCAGTAAGAGAACTAAAGGACCCAAAGATCCCCGAGAATCTAACCCCTGTGTCCCCTCGCTAGAAGCATCATATCGACCAGTCCCGCCCGAGTCAGGATCACCTTCTATAGGAGTTCTCATTTTTCTTATAGTCAACGTTGCATAGCTCTAGTAAGTGCAGCAGGCATCCGGCCTGGTTCAGGGAAGAGGGGTTTTCGTGCCTCGAAACTGCTAGGGTACAGGTGTATGTGAGTAAAAAAATAGTTATAATTAATAATTATAAGTTTATCAATAAATATTTATGTGTTTAGACTCAAGTTATTTTTATTACAACTTTGCCATTAGATTTTTCTCAATGTTTTTCCTTCACCCTTATGCTTTCATTTGTTAGGCTAATTTCTAAGGACAGCCCAATAAGAATTAAGCCCAAGTCACATAACAAAATCAAGCGAAGAAAGAAAGTCCAACAGATGATAGCTAAATGAGGATAACAAATGAAGGAAAAAATCATTAGAAAAAAGGACCCTTCAGAAAAACCTAATGATCATTGTAATAGGAGTGATTTGAGTCCAAACACAGAAAAAAAACCGATAAACTTGTCAAACTTGAGGCTCAAGCAAATTCTCCTCTCTCTCCCCGCACATGTATAGTCCAAAATGGTAAGTATTGGCAGCTTTCCTCCACAACGAACTCTGTCAAATTTCTTACTCTACCAAATTTCATTCCGATTTTTGCTTTTTTAATGAGGGGCTGCGAGCAAGGACTCCTCGCTCGCTCTATCGGCTATTTTGCAAGTTGTTCGAAAGTTCATCGAGGCCAGATCCATCGGTGAGATAATTCTCTAACACATTTCACGTCAAACAATGCGATATTTTTTGTTTAGACAAAATGAGAATGGGAAGATTCGAAACTACTGCCGCCAAATCCATCGATGAGATCATTATGTTAAATTTTATAATTTTACAAGCTAATCAGAAATCACATTCATTATGTTATTACAAGTACATATATATGTATATAAAAAATATTAAGAAACGTTCATTCAAAAAGCTTTTTTTTTAACTCAAAAATTAAAAGGCATATTCTTGACAAACTTAATTATTTTTTTAAACACAGTTAATGAAAATAGTGGAAAAATTAATACGTTTAAATATGTTTTCTTTTACAAAGAAAACGACCTTAAAAAACATTTTCTTTATCAATTTACAGTAAAATGCCTTCCGAAGGACTTTGTTTTTGCTTTTATCATAATTTTAAGAAACTTTGTTCTCTTAGGTAATTTAGAAAAACTTCTATGCTCTACACAATTTTCTGTGTTTTATCATTTTTTTTTCTAATTTTATCTCTTTCTAGACAGCTAATCAATTCTATAATATTTTGTCACTTTAGATAATAATTGTCACCTTTTACACTATTATTGTCAAAACTTCTATTTGTGGCAAAATAAATTTGCTGTTCATGTCACTTCATATTAAATCTTGTCTACAAATCCTCCAACCAAATACATAAAGTGGTCTCAAATCCGAATTTAGACCACTTCACGTTCCTAAATCCGCGAACCAAACAGTCCTTTAGGGTGTGCTTGGTAGGAGGAAAAAGTGGGAGGGAAAGAAAATAAATGAGAAAAAAAGTGAGAGGAAGGAAAAATTTTCTATTGTTTTGTATAAAAAAAAAAGTGGAGGGAAGAAAAAAATAGAGGGATTGGTTTTCTCTCGTAACCTAAGAAAATCAATTATCCCAAAAGTGAGAGGAAAAGTGGACAAAAAAGTGCATACTCATCTTAATTTACAATTATACCCTATAAAAATTGTATTTTTTTAAAGTAGTTCAAAAAATTCAAATGGTAAATAAATATTGTTAGTTGAGAATATAATTGGTAAAGTCTATATTTTTTATTATCCTTCCATTCACTTTTCTTTCCATACCAAACAAAGAAAAATGTATCACTTCCATTTTCCTTCCATCCTACGAAACATAAACGAAGGAAATAGTATTTTCTTTCCATATGGATGGAAAATAAGTCTCTTTAGTTTTTCTTCCTTCCACTTTTTCATCATTCCTACCAAACAAAGCCTTAGGCCATGTTAGGTTCCCGAAATCGTGACATTGGGAAAAAAAAAGTTATTCATTTCTCGTATTTGGATGCCAGTGGAAATGAGAAAGGAAAAAAAAAATCTCAAAACAGGAAAAATAGGGAGAAAATGGTTTCCTCCACCAATCAAATGATTTACTTTCCCACTCTAACGCATTCAGTTTTCCATCCAATTTATTTGACTTTTCCAAACAGCGAAAAAATTGAAATTATAATTTCACAAAGAAAAGAAAAGAACAAAAAAATTATTTTCTTTCCGCGCGAACCAAAAGAGTCCTATCCTTCAAGGTGTGCACTGGGCTGAGCCCTGGTCAAAACCGGTCTGGGCCGGCCCGAGCCCGGTCAACGACCCGGACCGGCCCGAGCCATCAATAAACTGATCCGGGCTGTGCCCAGGACCCGAAAGCCCGGACCGGCCTGGCCCGGTTTCATTGTGGGTCCGGGTCGGTCAAACCCGTCAAGCTCGACCGGGCCAACCCGGACAGGCCCGGTTGGCCGGTTCGGCTGGTTTTTTATTTTTTTTGGTTTTAAATATTTGGAGGGCAAATGACTATTTTACCCCCAGCTTACTTGTTTTTAGACCGTTTGAAGGGTATTTTGGTCATTTTGCTGAAAATGGCCAAAAATACCCTTATAACAACTCTTTTTTAGGATAAAATAGGTCATTTTGTACCCCAAAAATCTAAAATAGGACATAAATCTTCAAGCTTAATCACACCAACAATTACTTTCCTCTTACAATTTTTACAAATAACCTAATGTGAAGAGACAGTTTATATCATGGATAATGATCAACTACCACAGCAACCGTAAGATCAGCAACCGCAACCTGCACCACAATCCGTACTGCAACCTCAACACACACGGCAAGAAGAACTTGAGTCAAAATCGTAAATTTGACATTATTTCAGCGGAGTTTACAATGAGCGTGCAAGTAGCGGGTACCGAAAGAAGATACTCCACTAAAGTTCTTATTGTATGTTTGTATTGTAAGAAACAATTAAAATGGGACCATAGTCATGGTATAGGGAAGCTACGCAGACATTTAAAATCATGTATCAACATCTAGTAATCTTGTATGAGTCATTAATTTATTAATTGTAGTTTATGTACTAGTAATCTTGTATTAGTCATTAATTTTTAAATTATACAAATTTTGTATTAGTCATTAATTTTTATATTATGCAAATCTTGTATTATTCATTCAATTATCTTGACATTACTCATCAATTTTTACTTTCTAATTTTTTGGGAAAAAATTCTTGTACTGTTGTACATTAACTTTTGATTTCTAATTTATAATTTTTTAAAACCTAAATGGTAGAAAGTAAAATAAATTTTTTTACTCATTAATTTTTAATTTTTAATTTTTTTTGAAAAAATTCTTGTAGTGTTGTAGATTAACTTTTACTTTATAATTTATATTTTTTAAAACCTAAATGGTAGAATGTAAAAAAAAAATAAAATTGCTTTTTTTTTCCCAAAAATCGGACTGGTCCGGTCTAGCACTGAACCGGCCCGGTCCGACCAAACCGGGCCATTGGTCCAGCTCTTCCTCATCCGGGCCAACCCGGCCCAGACCCGGTCAGACTTGGACATAGGCCGGTCCAGCCCTGCCCAGTGCACATCTTGACCAATCCTTCGGAAATTTTTGGAGGAATTGAAGAGATGTCATGGGTACATCTACAAAAATAATTAAGTTCCAGGTACCATTCCGAAATTTATTTTTCTTTAGGAAAAGAAAAAGAAACGGAAGTGGGATGGTTGGGAGGAAACCATTCCACAAACGCAAAGCTTAGGTTGCCGGCCCACCTAAAACTTGTCCTCTCTTGGTTTACCACCGCCCCCAAAACCTGTTCCTTTTCTCTCTCTCTCTCTCCCTCTGCCCCCATAACCTTTTTCTCTTGTCGGCTTCTGGCCGGGGTCACAGATTTTCCGTGGCTCGTTGCACTCGCAATCTCAGACAAAGATGTTATCGATGCTCGTACACACGTTTTGTGACGTTATAACATGAATGGAGTGTGGATCATGCACACAACCCTCCAACCTTAGGTCAGCCTGTTTGGATAAGTTTTCAAAAAAATTAATTTAAAAAAAGAAATTAAAGAATGGTTTTTATAATTTTACAAATTTTGACTATTCATTTGGTTGCTTATATATTTTGAAAATTGATTTTAAGAAACAAAAGTTTAAAGATTTGGTTGCTTATCCATCCATTTCTCTCTCTTTGCCGGCCCACCACCCCTCCCCCTGCTCCACCCCGCCCCCCCCCCCCCCCCCCCCCCCCCCCCGCGGCCCCTGTACCTACCTCCAGACAGCCCCACCCACGCCCCTTTTTCCACCCCTCGCCCTGTTGGAGTGGGTGGGGTTCCCAACCTATGTGGAGAAGACCCCGGAGTGCGACGAGCGCCGTCCGAAGTCGGAGAAGCTCGGGAAGTAGGCGACGTTGCTGCTGCTGCTGCTGCTGGAGCTTCTGGGAGCAGAGGATCCGAGTTCGGCCCGAACTCGGTCCCAGGCCGAGTTCTAGCCGAACTCGGTCTGGTTGTTCCAGCGTTTGGCCAGTAGGTGCTGGCTGCCCCGCACAGAGTTCTGGCCGAACTCTGTGTTGTCGGGGGCTGAAGCGGGATTTTGGATGAGTTTTCATCATTGGATCTAATCCAACGGTCCAGGTTGGTTGCGGGATTAGGGAGATATATATTGAGTTTTCTCAACCCTAATTCATAAGTGCAACATAACACAAGTTCGAGAGAGAAGGAGGCAAGAGTGCCATTGCAACTTCGGAGAAGAAGGCGGAGGATTGAAGGTTGATATTCGGAGGAGATCGTGTTCGGGTAATCTCTACTCGTCGTTCTCGTTCTTCGTAGCCTTGTAATCATTGTTCTTATCTCTGAGTGTTGTGGGGATCCGATTTGGATCGGAGGAGTTTGTAGAGGGTGTAATTCTTCTATTCCATTAGTGGAGGCTTCTCAGGGTTGGACTCCGATCGTCCCGTGGTTTTTTCCCGCAAGGGTTTCCACGTCAAAAATTCTCTGTGTCTGCGTGGATTGTTTTTGTGTGTTTGTTTTTGGTTCGTGCGTTGTTTGCTCGGTCCTCTCGCAGGTACTCTCCGGTTTGGGGAAAGGTTTCCGCGCTTCTTTCCCAACAGAGTGGTATCAGAGCTTTGGGTTCAAAGGGTGTCAGGAGTTGACAGAGGAACCAGAGAGGAGAGATGGACGCGAAGCCGGTGCGCATGGTGAACCTCAATGGCACAAACTATCATTATTGGCGGAGCAAGATGAAGGATTTGCTATTTGTCAAGAAGCTGCATCTACCTGTGTTTGCATCCGAGAGGCCCAGTGATAAATCCGAGGAGGACTGGAAGTTCGAGCACATACAGGTGTGTGGGTACATACGGCAGTTTGTTGATGAGAACGTGTACAACCACGTTGCCAATATTGAGCACGCGAAGACGTTGTGGGATAAGCTGGAATCCTTGTATGCGAAGAAGACCGGGGTAAACAAGTTGTTCCTGATCCGAACGATGATGGGTCTGCGGTACAAGGATGGGGCGTCTATTACGGATCACTTGAGTGATTTCCAGGGCGTGGTTGACCAGTTATCTTCTATGGGAGTCAAGTTCGACGACGAAGTTCAGGGACTGTGGCTGCTGTGTACCTTGCCAGACTCGTGGGAGACCGTACGAGTATCTATGATCGCTTCTGCTCCAGAGGGCGTGGTCAGTCTGGAGTTTGCTAAGAGCGGGGTGTTGAATGAAGAGATGCGGAGACGTTCTCAGGGCACTTCATCCACATCCCACCACTCAGAGGCATTGGTTTCAGAGAGCCGCGGAAGGGGCAAAAGCAGGGGTCCAGGTGGTGGCAGAGACAAGAGCAGGGGAAAGTCCAAGGGTCGGTACGAGGACTCAGAGTGTTATCATTGCGGTAAGAAGGGCCATATCAAGCGGAACTGTTTCGCTTGGAAGAGAGAGAAGAAGGGCGACAAGGGGAAGCAAGAAGAGAACACTACAGCGGCGGCCTCGACGCATGGAGGCGATGTGATCGTCGTAGGTGATGAGGTCATTACTAACCTCGCCTGCGATGACAATTCTTGGCTGGTGGACTCAGGGGCTTCAGCACATGTATCTCACAATAGGGCACTGTTTGCCACTTACACGACAGGCGACTGTGGCGTGTTGAAGATGGGCAACGGAGATGTGTCGAAGGCGGTTGCCATTGGAGATGTGCATTTGAGAACGAAGACGGGTGCGGTTCTTGTTCTCAAGGATGTTCGTCATGTCCCTGATATCCGTTTCAACCTGGTGTCGGTTGGAAGGTTGGATGACGAGGGATTCTTCAGTCTCTTCGGGAATAGTCAGTGGAAGCTTTCCAGAGGTTCGTTGGTGATTGCCAGAGGAAGCAAGAAGTCCGGTCTCTACTATATGGAGGGGAGCGCACAGGGGGCACAGGAGGTGAACGCAGTCAGTGATGCGTCTACCGAGTTATGGCACAGGCGGCTCGGCCATATCAGCGAGAAGGGGATGAGCTACTTGGTGAACAGGAAGGTGATTCCGGGGCTCAAGTCTACAAAGTTGGAGAAATGCACGCACTGTTTGGCTGGGAAGCAAAGTAGGGTGTCTTTCCAGAGTCACCCAAGTTCGAGGAAGCCGGCGTTGCTCGAGTTGATTCACTCGGATGTCTGCGGTCCTATGAAGGTAAAATCTCTTGGTGGTGCTTCTTACTTTGTGACTTTCATTGATGACTGTTCCAGGAAGGTTTGGGTCTATGCCTTAAAGACCAAGGATCAGGTGCTGCCTACTTTCAAGGAGTTTCAGGCCTCCGTTGAAAGGGAGACGGGCAAGAAGTTGTTGTGTGTTCGGTCCGACAATGGCGGCGAATACATCGGTCCCTTTGATGCGTATTGCAGAGAGCAAGGGATACGACACCAGAAGACTCCGCCAAAGACACCTCAGCTCAATGGTGTAGCGGAGCGCATGAACAGGACACTGATGGAGAGGGTGCGGTGTTTGCTGTCAGAAGCAAACTTGCCGGGCAGTTATTGGGGTGAGGCTCTTCTCACAGCTGCTTATATTATTAATTTGTCTCCTAGTGCTCCTTTGCAGGGTGATGTGCCTGACAAAGTATGGTACGGCAAAGAGCCGTCATACAGTCACCTGCGGGCGTTTGGTTGTAAAGCCTTCGTGCATGTACCGAAGGACGAAAGGACCAAACTTGAGCCGAAGACGAGGCGATGCGTCTTTGTCGGCTACGGTCGGGATGAGTTTGGCTATAGACTCTACGACCCAGTGGAAGGAAAGCTCTACAGAAGCAGGGACGTGGTGTTCGTCGAGGATCAGACCATGACCAACACTCAGGACTCCGAGACGCCTTCTGAGGCTGAGGAATTGCCTGAGTTAGAGTCATTTCGCTTCGAGCAGTTTCCAGAGGACATCGCGGAGGATCCAGTTATGGGGGAGCCGGTACATGGAGTTGCTCCCAACCTTGATCATCAGCCTGCTGATGGTGGTCAGGGTGTCCCTCAGGAGGATGAGCATGCCGGAGAGGTAGTTCCTGAAGGGGAGGAGGCTGTCGGTATACAGCCAGCACCAGTGGCTCCACTGAGAAGGAGCAACAGGGATCGTCGACCATCTACGAGATACTCGCCGGATGAGTATGTGCTACTGACTGACGGGGGAGAGCCCGAAAGTTTCGCAGAGGCTATGGAAGACGAACACAGGCAGGAGTGGATGGTGGCTATGCAGGAGGAGATGAGTTCCTTGTACACCAATTCTACTTATGATCTGGTGCGGTTGCCAAAGGGCAAGAAGGCTTTGAAGAATCGATGGGTGTTCAGAGTGAAGCAGACGGATGATGCTACTCGCCCTCGATACAAAGCGAGGCTGGTAGTCAAGGGCTACGGTCAGCGGAAAGGCGTGGATTATGATGAAATCTTTTCGCCTGTCGTCAAGCATTCGTCTATTCGGGTGGTGCTAGCATTAGCAGCCAGTTTTGACTTGGAGGTCGAGCAGATGGATGTGAAGACGGCGTTCCTCCACGGTGATCTTGAGGAGGAGTTGTACATGGAGCAGCCGGAGGGATTCTGTGAGAAGGGCAAGTCACATTTGGTCTGCCGGTTGAGGAAGAGCTTGTATGGTCTGAAGCAGGCTCCGAGGCAGTGGTACAGAAAGTTCGAGTCGTTTATGGGGGAGCATGGTTATGCACGGACGACGTCGGACCATTGTGCATTTGTGAGGTATTTTGCCGAGGATGATTTCATCATTTTATTGCTCTATGTAGATGATATGCTATTAGTGGGTCGAAATGCCACTAGGATAGCGGAGTTGAAGCGCCAACTGGGCGCGGCCTTCTCTATGAAGGATTTGGGCGCAGCGAAGACTATTCTTGGGATGGAGATCAGCCGAGAGAGAGAGTCCAAGCTGCTACACTTGTCCCAAACGAAGTACATTCACCGGGTACTTCAGCGTTTCGGGATGGACGGGTCGAAGAAAGTGAGTTCCCCCCTCGCGGCTCACTTTAAGTTCACTGAGGAGCAGTGTCCATCTACCGAGGACGAAAAGGAAGATATGGAGCGGGTTCCATATGCTTCAGCTGTGGGAAGCCTGATGTATGCTATGGTGTGTACGAGGCCAGATATTGCTCATGCAGTTGGTACGGTTAGCAGGTATCTTTCGAATCCTGGAAGGGTACACTGGAGTGCGGTCAAGTGGATTCTACGATACCTTCAGGGCACTGCCGGTTGGAGACTTTCCTTTGGTGGTGACGAGCCGAAGCTGGTCGGGTATACCGATGCTGATATGGCTGGAGATGTAGACACGAGGCGGTCGACTTCGGGCTACGTGATGATGTTTGCGGGAGGAGCAGTGTCGTGGCAGTCGCGGTTGCAGAAGTGTGTTGCCTTGTCGACGACGGAGGCGGAATACATTGCGGCGACGGAGGCTTGCAAGGAGCTGTTGTGGATGAAGAAGCTGTTGCAGGAAATGGGACTGAAGCAAGAGCAGTATACTTTGCTTTGCGACAGTCAGAGTGCTATCCACCTTGTGAAGAATCAGACGTTTCATAGCCGGTCCAAGCACATCGAGACTCGGTATCATTGGATACGGGATGTGGTTGAGAAGAAGGACGCGGCGCTTGAGAAGGTGCATACAGACGACAACGGAGCTGATATGTTTACGAAGATTCTACCAAGGGGGAAGTTCGAGTACTGCAGGCAGATCGTCGGGATGACGACGTCCTCCCCATAGTTGTGAAGGGAGAGATTTGTTGGAGTGGGTGGGGTTCCCAACCTATGTGAAGAAGACCCCGGAGTGCGACGAGCGCCGTCCGAAGTCGGAGAAGCTCGGGAAGTAGGCGACGTTGCTGCTGCTGCTGCTGCTGGAGCTTCTGGGAGCAGAGGATCCGAGTTCGGCCCGAACTCGGTCCCAGGCCGAGTTCTGGCCGAACTCGGTCTGGTTGTTCCAGCGTTTGGCCAGTAGGTGCTGGCTGCCCCGCACAGAGTTCTGGCCGAACTCTGTGTTGTCGGGGGCTGAAGCGGGATTTTGGATGAGTTTTCATCATTGGATCTAATCCAACGGTCCAGGTTGGTTGCGGGATTAGGGAGATATATATTGAGTTTTCTCAACCCTAATTCATAAGTGCAACATAACACAAGTTCGAGAGAGAAGGAGGCAAGAGTGCCATTGCAACTTCGGAGAAGAAGGCGGAGGATTGAAGGTTGATATTCGGAGGAGATCGTGTTCGGGTAATCTCTACTCGTCGTTCTCGTTCTTCGTAGCCTTGTAATCATTGTTCTTATCTCTGAGTGTTGTGGGGATCCGATTTGGATCGGAGGAGTTTGTAGAGGGTGTAATTCTTCTATTCCATTAGTGGAGGCTTCTCAGGGTTGGACTCCGATCGTCCCGTGGTTTTTTCCCGCAAGGGTTTCCACGTCAAAAATTCTCTGTGTCTGCGTGGATTGTTTTTGTGTGTTTGTTTTTGGTTCGTGCGTTGTTTGCTCGGTCCTCTCGTAGGTACTCTCCGGTTTGGGGAAAGGTTTCCGCGCTTCTTTCCCAACACGCCCCTGATGCCTCCTCCTACCCCCACTGTTCCTTCTATCTGCTATACGCGAAGAAAGAGGGGAGGAGGCAGGTTAGGGGGACATCTGGAGGAGGGAAAAGGTGGGGGTGGGGCAGCCTGTCACGACCCGCATCCGGAGTAGGGGCACGAGTGCATGACAGCACTTTCATGATTTACCATATGGCCATTCGGAGTTATTTTTGGGACCCAGTATTTTATTTAGGCTCTACTAGGTTATAAATATTTTCTAGAATATTCTAGGATTTTTCTGGATTTTTTTAGAATTTTTAGATAATTAAAACATATAGAATTTATATTTTATAGGTTTTTGGAATTTACTGCGAGGTCACACGATGATATTTTGTGTTAAAATATTTTATTTAGATTCTAGGCACTTAGAAATATTTTCTAAAATTTTCTAGGAATTTTCTGGATTTTTTGCAATTTATTTTGATTTATTTGGACTTAAAATAAATTTTTAATAATTTTCTGTAATTAAATAATTAATTATACTGTCATCAGCACAGTCAACCACCCCCTGGCCCCCCTGTCGGCGCCATAATGAGTCAGCACCGCCTCTCTCTCTCCTATATATATTATTATATTTGAAACCTTAATTAAATTTCGGAAAAACTATACTTTTGGTCACTGAATGTTTGCCTGACCAAAGTTTTAGTCACTCAAAGATATTTTCCAAAAGTTTAGTCACTGAATGTTTGGTCGTCCAAAAAAATAGTCACTCTGTTAAATTATTGTTTGTTTTATTAACAATTTTTGTTGACATGGCATGTTATGTGCCATGTCAGTCGTTAAGTATGACGTGGCACATTCACGTGGGCTATTTTTAGGTTTTATTTTTCAAAAAAATCGTTTGGGTATTAAGTTTTTTTAAAAATAAAAAAATGAAATACCATGTCATAAACATTGAAACATGGCACATAACTTAATACCCAAACAAAAACTTTTGCAAGATAAAACCCAAAAATAGCCCACGTGGATGTGCCACGTCATACTTAACGATTGACATGGCATATAACATGCCATGTCAACAAAAATTGTTAATAAAACAAACAACAATTTAACAGAGTGACCATTTTTTTGGAAGACTGAACATTTAGTGACTAAATTTTTGAAAAATATCTTTGAGTGACTAAAACTTTGGTTAGACAAACATTCAATGACCAAAAGTATAGGAGTCCTTCAACTTCCCGAAGTGATTGCCGCCAAACCAGAAGAGCTTTTCGCACGCCTTTTTTTTATTGGAAGCGTAATGTGGTATATTTTTTGAAAATATAATTTATTTTCGTAATTTTTGAACCTAAATTTGTGAAAAATTCGTAGAGTGCTAGTTGTCCGAAATTTGACACGTTTTGGTGTTTTCGAGATTCCGGAAGAACCAGGAATCCGAATCACGAACCGTTTGAAGTTTCAAAAATCTAACACCGAGCTCTATGACATATATTTTTCCCAAAAATTAATTAGTTAATCCAGTATTTTTATTAATTCGTAGAACTTAGTTTTGTCAATAAATCACCAATTTGGTTATGGATAGCCATAACGGCGATATCTTTTGGCCAAAGCGTGATTTTGTGGCACGGTCGATTCCAGTGCACTCGTGGCACTGAAATCTACTAGGGTGTGTACCCGAGTCATAGAGTTTGTGTCGTTTTGTTGGAATTATTCAATAATTAAGGGGCCACACATGTAAAATTAATTGTGTTTGGGCTATCTAAATAATTAAGCCAAATTAAAGTGGTCTATTTGAAAATTGGCTTAAGGGTATAATTGTCATGGAATTAATGTGTAGATACTGGAGATAATTCTAATTTGATTAGGGTCCAAATTAGAAATATCAACACACACACACACACACACACACACACACACACACACATATACATATATGTGTGTGTATGTGTGTGTGTGTGTGTGTGTGTGTGTGTGTGTGTGTGTGTGTGTGTGTGTGTGTGTGTTCATTAGAGTTATGGTCCCCAACTTATACAACCACCAAAGAGAAGGTTCTCTCTTTTTCTCTTCTGCATCCCCATCAACAAAAAGAGGGGGACAAAGGATTCGGATTTACCTTTGTCATTAAGGGTCGTAGCAAGTTGGAAGATCGAACCCAATAAAGAGATGATCGCTTCAAGATCCATCAAGCCTAGCAATGGATTCAGTTACGCTTCCGCAATCAATTTAATTTATGTTCTTCATCTCATGAATCGACATGGTACAATAAATTTCTAACAAGTGGTATCAGAGCCTCCTGTTTGATTTATGAGATCGAAGTTTAGAATCCAATTTTTTATTTATTGTTATTCAGAAATCCTAGATCTTCGATCCAATTTAATTTTCGAACAAATATCCTGTTTTATTTTTCGAGGAATTTTGGTTTAGGGTTGTGATTATTGTTTAGAGACCTAGGGTTTTGATTTGATTTGATTTGATATGGTTGCATGCGTGTATTATTTCTTATGTGTGAGTATGATTTTGATCACCCAAATCTATGCGATGATTTTTCAGCGCTAACCTACATTAGTACATTGAGATGTGGTTAATAGTACTAAGAGAAGAAAATAAAATGTACTTTTGGTTGATACATAGGGATACTGATCATTTATCATATTTTCAGAATGGACCTTTTTCTTTTCTTTACTTCTTGCTATTTATGTCAATTAATAATATGCATTGGTAAGCACGACCATAATAAATGCTGTGGCCGGCCCTTAATATAGGAGATTTATTATTTTAGCAAACCAATGTTAACATTGGTTTCGTTCATAATATGCATTGGTTTGTATGCATATTAAGTGAATTCTTATTTTAGCAAAAGAAGTTAATTCATTTTTTTTTGGCCATATCAGTAATTTTGCATCTTAAATGTTAATATTGGTTTGTTGTCAATTTTTTATCGATTTGATTGGCATACTTAAGAGAATCTTGATAGATTTTTTAATTTATGTACAGTAATGACCTCTCTATTCATGTTTAAATATTAGATATGGACGCATGTGATAATGTTCGTAAAAATTCTCCATTATATTAAATATGCATGAATATGCTTATTGCTGGACATGTGATAATATGGAATGTCGGTTAGATTCCAATTACTCATGCTGATAGATATTTGGTGTTACTCAATTTAGAGTATTTTTCAATCTAAATTGATCATTGGAGGACAAATTGGAATCAAATATAGACAATTTTATGTTTGGCATAAATTTAGTTTCCAATAAATTTATGTTCTAAGTCATATATTTGATGTAATCTATTGACGTACATATCTTCAGCAGATTATTTTAATATAATCTTTATGGGTTATTTGAAGCAATCTATTGGTCTATATCTTCAGTAAAATATTACGTAAATTTTATTATGTTGACAATGCTCAGTTTAGTCAAATTAAGAATATTTGTTTGAATCTGTAAAGAGATTCACATGCTTATGATTATTTTATTTGAGTTGTAATATTTTAAATATGCATGTACATAAGGATTTATGATTATTTAATTTAAATAAGCATAAGGATATAGACATGATTCAGTTTGTAAAATTTAGTTAACATTCAAAAAAAATTTGGTGCCTTTTGTGACTAGCAATAGTTGTCTAATATTCTAAATAGACTCATTGAAACAAGATGTCGCCAAAGTGACCTCTCTTGCGTAGATAGTCTATAAGGGATGTTGGATGTTTGTGTGTGTATATTCATGCGGGTATTAATCGGCCCAAAGGAAGGTTAATACTTGGCCGAATTGCACACATACTTGTGGTGATAAATGTGTGACAATTATAAGGTTTACATGTGAATAATAACCCGATCCAAAGATAGACTTATTATTTGACATGACTTATTGTCAACGTTTGATCATTACACCAAGAGTACCACTTGCAGTTAATATCACTGTCCAAAGACTTGATATTAATGATGTACTAGGTATCTTGAGATGAGGTTCACCATTATTTGAATTAGTTTGACTATATTTTACTTTTTGGTTATTAATTAAAGCATGTTTGTCTATTTATTTTTTTGTTCTCTTTACAGTAAATGTTGCTACAATATCTGCCAATAAGAATTTAATTTTCATATTTAATGGGATAATCTTTAAGGGCGAAAAAGAAAATAAATACAGTAGCTGCTAAGGGTCCAGGTCAAAAGAAACAATAATATAAAACTAAGGATTGTTCTTTTGTGATAAGACATGACACATAATGAAAAAATGTACAAAGTATCACGCATGTCGTATAAAGAAATATACATTTCTAAATTTGGTCTGTTCTGAGGTTAATTTAGATTTAGTACCTAAAAACACGTGTTGGTTAGATTCTGGTGCTACTACCCACATTAGTGTTTATAGACAAGGTTGTCTGAGCTACCGAAGCCAATTGATGGTGAAAGATACATCTATGTGGGTGACGGCAAATTAGTAGAAGTGAAAGCAATATGACATTTTGGGTTATGTTTAGGAACCGATTATTATTTGGATTTAATAAACACTTTTATTGTACCGTCTTTTAGACGAAATTCAGTTTCCTTAATGTACAAATCTGGTTATCATTGTTCATTTGGAAATAATAAGTTTAGTCTATCTTTAAATCCAAATATTATTGGTAACGGTTCCCTTAAGGTTTATGATAACCTATATTCATTTAAAACTATTGAATCTTACAATAAAACCTTGCAAGTGGAGTCATGTGGTACTAAATGCAAAATTAACAATAAATGTTTTTAGCCTCATTATGACATAAGTGATTAGGTCACATCTCTAGAAATAGAGTTGAACGACTTGTGTCTGATGAGATTTAGATTTTATTGACTTTATAGACTTTAATGTCTATATTAATGTGTAAAGGAAAAACAGACCAAAGTTCAATTGTAAACAGCTACTTTATTGGCTATGCTGACAAATCAAGGGGTTAATAATTATACGATCCCACACAAAAGAAAATTTTGAGACGAGAAGTGTAATAGTTTTTGAGGATGTTGAGTTTGGGGGAAAAATAAAGTCAGGATCATTATCTTGGAGAAGGAATCAATTACGATTCCTACTATCACTTTTGACGATGTGCAGGATTCTATACCTGTCATGATCAAGAAGTGAATTCGGAGTCTCAATAAGTCAATGTCGAATTACCTCTATAAGTCGTTGTTGAGATACCTTAACAACGACAACGTAACGGCACCCCAATCAAAATAAGGTAATTATTCCTAAGGAACAAACTCAACAACCTCAAGAACCAGTAATATTAAGATGGTCCACCAGAGAAAGGAGAAATATAATTTCGGATAATACTTGTCATATTTCTCTAGGAACGTGAGGAAGACTGTGGATACTGGAAGATGATCTAATCAACTTCCGTCAGGCTATGAAAAGTTACAGTTCTCAAAGTGGATTGATACAATAAATAAGGAGTATAAGTCCATGCAAGATAATAAAGTTTAGGAACTTATCATATTACCAAAAGATACGAAGTTCATTGGTTGAAAATGGACATTTAAAACAAGAAAGATTCGAAAGGATAATGTGGAGAGGTATAAAGTACGTCTTGCAGCTAGTGACTTTACTCAAAAGTCAACGATTGATTTTAAAGAGACTTTCTCTTCGGTATCTTTAAAAGATTTTTTTTAAAACAATCACAGCACTTATTGCACATTTTGATCTTGAGTTACATTAAATGGATGTCAAAATTGTGTTTCTCAATGGTAACATCGACGAAAAAATTTATGGTGCATGAAGAAAACTTTGTGTCAAAAGACCCAAATAATATGGTTTGCATATTGACAAAATCTATTCATGGACTCAAGCAGGATTCTCGTCGAAGGTACTTAAAGTTTTACCAAGTGATTATCTCGTTTGGTTTTGAGATAAACACTGTTGAAGATTGTGTGTATCACAAGTTCAGTGGGAGTAGAAATAATTTTCTGGTTTTGTATATTGATTAAAGTATTCAATACAAACCAGGTGACACCTCTCGTTAAAGGAGACAAATTCGATTTCAATCAAGTGCCCTAAGGTTAGCCTTAAAATTAAGAAAATACAATAGATTTTTCTTTCATGATCAGTTGTAGGGAGTCTAATGTATGCTCAAGTATGTACGCGTCAGGATATTGCGTACATATTAGGATGTTAGGCAGATATTTAAGCAAATATGGATAGATCATTGGGTAGCAGCCAAACTACTTAAGTAATTAATAGAGAACAAGAAATTATATGCTTTTTGTAGGAGATCGGATAATTCTGTAGATCGTAAAGTATTCCGACTCCGATTTTGTTGGATGCCAACACAACAGGAGATCCACATCAGGTTATGCTGACTAATGGAGGTATATTTTGAATGAGTGTCAAATATGCACTCATAATTTCTTCCACCATGACAGCAAGATTTATAACATGCTGTGGGGTATCTATTCAGGGAATATGGTTGCGAAATTGTTACAAGGCTGTGCCTACAGTACGGTGTTGAAAGACCACATAAAATTATGGTGTGACAATAAATCAGCAGTACTGTATTCCAATAACAACAAAAACTTGTATAAGTCAAAGGATATTGACATAAAGTTTCTAGTTGTGAATGAAAGAATTCAGAATGGTTATAGTGTCCGTATAGCACATTAGGACAAACTCCATATTAGCAGATCCGCTCATAAAAGCATTATCACCCAGGGTCTTTCATGAGCATACTGCTCATATGGGTGTTAATTAAGAATATGGCAATATAGTGGGAGTTTGTATTTTATGTATTTGGGTGCTATTTTGTTTTGGACACATTTATGTATTAAAGTATTTTGAATATTTATCTGATTAGATATATGGAAATTCAGTTCATTCTGTTTTCATTATGTTAAAGTATTTGATCTCACTAAAGTTAAGGAGGACCAGTTGGAAATAGACATGTATTGATCACATTGCGTATAATTTCCATGCTACGCATCCATGACTGATCTATGTCGTTTAGCTATATTGGTATATGTGACCATTGATGGTTTAGTTACGCTATATGTGACGAAGGCCGCTTTGATCCTATGTTGATATGGTTAATGGACGAGATTGTCCGGATATACACTAAGGATTAAGATAGCAATTTATGAGCTCACTAAGGTTAACACAATTATAAGGTTACATATGTGGCCTAGTGGGAGATTGTTGGAATTATTCAATAATTAAGGGGCCACACATGTAAAATTAATTGTGTTTGGGCTATATAAATAATTAAGCCAAATTAAAGTGGTCTATTTGAAAATTGGCTTAAGGGTATAATTGTCATGGAATTAATGTGTAGATATCGGAGATAATTCTAATTTGATGAGGGGCCAAATTAGAAATATCAACACACGCACACACACACACACACACGCACACACACACACACACACACACACACACACACACACACACACACATATATATATATATATATATATATATATATATATATATATATGTGTGTGTGTGTGTGTGTGTGTGTGTGTGTGTGTGTGTGTGTGTGTGTGTGTGTGTGTGTGTGTGTATATATGTGTATGTGTGTGTGTGTATATATATATATATATATGTGTGTGTGTGTGTGTGTGTGTGTGTGTGTGTGTATATGTGTGTGTGTGTGTGTGTGTGTGTGTGTGTGTGTATATATATGTGTATGTGTGTGTGTGTGTGTGTGTGTGTGTGTGTGTGTGTGTGTGTGTGTGTATTCATTAGGGTTATGGTCCCCAACTTATACGGCCACCAAAGAGAAGGTTCTCTCTTTTTCTCTTCTGCATCCCCATCAACAGAAAGAAAGGGACAAAGGATTAAGATTTACCTTTGTCATTAAGGGTCGTAGCAAGTTGGAAGATCGAATCCAATAAAGAGACGGTCGCTTCAAGATCCATCAAGCCTAGCAATGGATTCAGGTACGCTTCCGCAATCAATTTAATTTATGTTCTTTATCTCATAAAATGACGTGGTACAATAAATTTCTAACACGTTTGACTATTTAGTCATCGATGTGCCTCGATTTGCGTACCACGGGTTCCAAATTGGAAACTGTGATCTTCCTTGGCTAAAAATTTATATTTAATTTTAATTCTAGAATGATATTATATTAAATTAGATTTTAGATAATTTATTTCAGAATTAAATATGATTAGTTATGTTAAACTAGTAGCCACTTTCTAGGGTTTTTACAGTGGGATTTTCATAATCTAACTTATGGTTATTTATGTGACGGGGTAGATCGGTCTATGACGTTTGAGTTATGACTTCATCATCTAGCGGAGCAAGACAAGTATCACTCTGACCTATGTTGCCTTTATTTTATGTTGCATGTTATTCTTTTCCTTAAATTGATAGTCTTATCTTGTATATCATTAGTGCACGAGAGTTATACTTGTTACCATAACCATACATGTTCACTTAATATTTTTGTTCAATGTTCTATCATCAATGTTCAATGTTTAAAGTTAAAGTTAATGTTAAAGTGATCATGTTTACTTGTGAGAGAGTCAGGAGGGGGAATACAACTAGTATGCATTTGGTCTATGCAATGTACAATTTTTCCCCAATGTCAATGTTGATAGCAGTCGTTGCACCTCACATACCGACTGCCGGATGTCCTAACCCGTCCACATGCAGAACACTTGTATTCTAAAACACACAGTACACGTAATTTATTTTGTGTTGACATTTTGCCCAGAGGTTTGTCTTATATTCATCGTTCTCTTTTATTGTCTTCATATCTTAATTATACCTTCAACTATTCTATGTCATAATTGTACTCTTGAACCATTTCCCAAGATATAGCGGTCTCTGTTGTATCATATCATATTCATCGTTTCCTTATTGCTTTTCTGCATGCTTGTATATTATATTGTGTAGCATAGTGTTATGGTGATCTTGCTCCAATCCTGACTGGATAACTGTTTTTTAGCTTCAGACGACGTGGTTTGTCCCAAGGTTTATGGTACGTATCTCGGTGACACTGATGTTACCAATGTTCCGGTTACTTCTACTGATACGGAGTAACCTATTTCTTTCTTATGCTTTTTCGTGTGACTCTTAGCTAGTGAGCTTAGCGAACTTTAGTTTCAGTGGTTTTATATTTATTTTAGCAGATTTGTTCCCGAGACTAGCTGAGTTGTAGTGGATCTTTCTCTAAATTATTTATTGAGACTTGAGTTTAATCTTTTGTTACAACTTAGTTATGGATGATAAATGTGAACTGTGTACTTGTATAGATAATGCTTATCATAGACAGCGTACTACCGCCGGCACTACGGTATAGGCTGGGCTTGGACACGTACTCGTAACCCAAAAGCGGGTGTGGGTTGTGACAAATTTTTATGGTGGCCCATGCAGGTCCGATTTCGCATAAGGTTGCGAACTCACGGTTAGTACTTCAACTTAGTTGTACTAGATGTGTGCCTGCAAAAAGAATTGAAGATAGGACTTAGAATAACTTCTAGGAGAGTTACATCATCCACATATAGTATTAGAGTCTATGATCTCATCCACATACCTGACTTCTTCCTCGATTCCATTTTCAAACTCTCGCCTGACTTCCTTGATTTGCATCTTGCTTGATTCCTTCTATCCTAATTCTTATCCCTTTTTTCGTGCTTGATAAAGTTTAGGAAGGTGACTCATGCTAGGTAGACATGTTCTATTGTCCCATCATATTACTAGTTTAACTCGTATAAGTTGGGTAGAATGCCTCACGACCTAACACTCCTTTTGACCTTAACCACGGGCTTAGACAAGAAGACAATAGGACGAATGTATAGGCACAAACACCGGATGAGTTTAGATTTTATTTGAAGAACTTGAACTATTCACACCTTCTTCATCTTTTCGTGTACTCATAATTCTAACTATCTTGACTAATGCTGCTATGATAGCCTAGTTTTGCAAGCTCATCCTTTTATCGAGCTTGTTCAAGACATATGTTATCTGGGCATGTCCACTAATGTATTGTCTAATCAAAATCGGTGCATGATGGTCTGATCAACCTAGTGCACTTGGTTCGCTCTTCGCATGATTATTCTACATGGATTGAGATATAGTTAAAATTTTCCTCTAGGATCTCAACCGCAACGATCTTGACAACTCCCTTTTGAACTATTCAATCGCCATTGAAACCCATATTTGCAAATCGATCCCATCTCCCTTGAACTCTTATTGTTTTTCGTCACCTATTTCGAAAAAACAAGCAATCGAAGACACGAAGTATTCCCCTATGGCCATGATAGTTTGATTTTTTTTCAATAATGACCCTCCCATGACTTACGGTAAGAATTGTTATTAGATTGCCATAGAAGATTGCTTGCATATATTACTATATTTATGTATAAACTTGTGTGTTTGATTTTTGAGGACAAAAATATTTTTAAGGGGGATAGTATATGGCATCTGCCACCCCGATTAAAAATTTATGAATTTTTTTAAATTTTATTTGATTAGATTATGGTTGATTTCTATGATCATAGGATGTCATGCCTATGCCCACAGGTAAGTTAGGACCATATTATGGTTATATAGCCTCTTGGTAGGTTATATAAACATTCTATAGCCATTTTATAGTTTATTATGATTTTTAGATAATTTTAAAATATTTATTTTATAAGGATTTATATATTTTATTGACTTTCATGATTTACCATATGGCCATTCGAAGTTATTTTTGGGATCCCAGTATTTTATTTAGGCTCTACTAGGTTAAAATTTTTTTCTAGAATATTCTAGGATTTTTCTGGATTTTTTTAGAATTTTTAGATAATTAAAACATATAGAATTTATATTTATAGGATTTTGAAATTTACTGCGAGGTCACACGATGATATTTTGTGTTAAAATATTTTATTTAGATTCTAGACACTTAGAAATATTTTCTAGAATTTTTTAGGAATTTTCTGGATTTTTTTGTAATTTATTTTGATTTATTTGGACTTAAAATGAATTTTTAATGATTTTCTGTAATTAAATAATTAATTATATTGTCATCAGCACAGTCAACCATCCCCTGGCCCACCTGTCGACGCCATAATGAGTTAGCACCGCCTCTCTCTCTCACATATATATATTATTATATTCGAAACCCTAATTAAATTCCTGTCGATTTTGAGAGAGGTTTCATCTAGGAGTCCTTCAACTTCTCGAAGTGATTGTCGTCAAATCAAAAGAGCTTTTCGCACGTCGTTTTTTTATTGGAAGCATATTGAGGTATATTTTCTGAATATCTAATTTATTTTCGTAATTTCTGAACCTAAATGTCTGGAAAATTCGTAGAGTACTAGTTGTCCGAAATTTGACACGTTTTGGTGTTTTCGAGATTCCGGGAGAACCAGGAATCCGAATCACGAACCGTTTGAAGTTTCGAAAATCTAACACAGAGTTATATGAATATATTTTTCCCAGAAATTAATTAATTAATCCAGTATTTTTATTAATTCGTAGAACTTAGTTTTGTCAATAAATCACCGATTTGGTCATGGATAGCCATAACGGCGATATCTTTTGGCCAAAGCGTGATTTTGTGGCACGGTCGATTCTAGTGCACTCGTGGCACTGAAATCTACTAGGGTGCACACTCAAGTCATAGATTTTATGTTGTTTGACTATTTAGTCATCGATGCGCCTCGATTTGCGTGCTACGGGTTCCAAATTGGAAACTGTGATCTTCCTTGGCTAAAAATTAGTATTTAATTTTAACTCCAGAATTATATTATATTAAATTAGGTTTTAGATGATTTATTTCAGAATTAAATTTGATTAGTTATGTTAAACTAGTAGACACTTTCTAGGGTTTTTAGAGTGAGATTTTCATAATCTAACTTATGGTTATTTATGTGACGGGGTAGATCGGTCTATGACGTTTAAGTTGTGACTTCATGATCTAGCGGAGCAAAGCAAGTATCACTATGACCTATGTTGCCTTTGTTTTATGCTGCATGTTATTCTTTTCCTTAAATTGATAGTCTTATCTTTTATATCATTGGTGCACGAGAGTTATACTTGTTACCATAACCATACATGTTCACTTAATGTTTTCGTTCAATGTTCTATCTTCAATGTTCTATCTTCAATGTTTAATGTTCAATGTTTAAAGTTAAAGTTAATGTTAAAGTGATCATGTTTACTTGTGAGAGAGTCGGGAGGGAGAATACAACTAGTATGCGTGTGGTTTACGCAATGTACAATTTTTTCCCAATGTCAATGTTGATAGCAGTCGTTGCACCTCACGTACCAACTATCAGATATCCTAACCCGTCCACATGCAGAACACTTGTATTCTAAAACACACAGTACACGTAATTTATTTCGTCTTGACATTTTTTCCAAGTTTGTCTTATATTCATCATTCTCTTGTATTGTCTTCGTGTCTTAATTATACCTTCAACTGTTCCATCATAATTGTACTCTTGAACTGTTTCCCAAGATATAGCGATCTCTGTTGTATCATATCATATTTATCTTTTCCTTATTGCTATTCTATGTGCTTGTATATTATGTTGTGTAGCGTAGTGTTATGGTGATCTTGCTCCAATCCTGACTGGATAACTGTTTTTCAGCTTTAGATGACGTGGTTTGTCCTGAGGTTTATGGTACGTATCTCGGTGACACTGACGTTACCAATGTGCCGGTTACTTCGACTGATACGGAGTAGCATATTTCTTTCTTATGCTTTTTTGTGTTATTCTTAGCTAGTGAGCTTAGCGAACTTTAGTTTCAGTGGTTTTATATTTATTTTAGCGGGTTTGTTCCCGAGACTAGCTGAGTTGTAGTGGATCTTTCTTTAAATTATTTATTGAGACTTGAGATTAATCTTTTGTTACAACTTAGTTGTGGATGATAATTGTAAACTGTGTACTTGTATAGATAATGCTTATCATAGACATTGTACTACTGCCGACACTACAGCGTAGGCTGGGCTTGGACATGTACTCGTAACCAAAAGCGGGTGCGGGTCGTGACAAACATCCAGCCTACGCCGCATCATCGGCGGTAGAATGCTGTCTAGGTCTAACTTTCTGACTAACAATTACAATATCAGAACCTATCGAGATGGTCAACTCCAAATGGAGGACAAGTAATGACAATATAAAATACTCAATCATAATATTCTATGAAAGATAAATGATATGGAAAGATAAAGACAACAATAGTTAAAAATATCTAGAAAAGTCTAACACAAAAATATTACAAATCCAAAGTCTCAGAGTTAACAATCTCAAATACAAACTCAAAAATAATAACATGCCAGAGTGTCATCTGGAGACAAAGTCCAGTACAACTCAAATCTAACCGAGCTACCACTAGAGCCTCCTCGGCTGGAACTAACCCCTGCTGGAGTAGGGCCTCCTGGTCTATGCCCACTACGTCATGAGGACCATAGTAGGTGGTACACTCGTCCTGGCCATTGACTGAAAAATATATCCAGTCATGATGGAATGAGCACATCTCCAACATGTCACTACCACTTTTTAGACTAAGGAACCAGACGGGAGAAGGTGTTGAGGAACCAGACTATACCTTTGGTTCGCGTCGCGTGGAGGCATCACTCTCCAAGTGAGTCTATCTGGGAGAGGGAGGATGAGATGCGCGAGCGATACCTTATCTTTTTGGACCTAAAGGTATGATTTTCTAGCCTTCTCATCTGTTTGGTTTCGTCTTCAATTTTGAGGATAAAATTATTTTAAGGAGGGTAGATTTGCGACTACCACTTTTTAGACTAAAGATATTTTGGTAATTTATGAAATTAGATTAATTTTGAATTTTATTTAATTAATATTGTGCTAAGTGTTATATTAGGCCTAATCCTAGAATTGTCCTAATCTAGATGTTGATCATGAGCCTAGATACTTAGTTAGTAGAATTCAACTAAATGACTAAGTCCTAAAATATCTATATACTAAGTTAAAGTGAGATATTTTGGTGGAAACCCTAATTCAATTTGGAACTTTACCTAAAGGGTTTGATTTCAACTAAAGGAAGGCCTTAAACCTAACTTGGACCTAACCCTAACCCTAGATACATGTATGGCCGGCCAAGACACTCTCCCTTGCCTATATAAGATCACATTAGCCCCGTCTTGCCTATTTTCTTATAAACCCTAACCCTAATTTGTGTTCTTCCCCAAATTTGTCCTCTTTCTCCAAATCAACTCCAAATTGGACCAAATCAATTGTAATACACTCCCCCTAGTGTAGTGGAGGTCTCTATTGGCTAGCTAGCAAGGATTGTGAGTAATTTGACCATAGGAATTGGTGTGGGTTTGTTTCAAGTGCAATTTTATTGAGATTCCAACTCTCAAAATGTAATGATCTCTAAATCTATTAATTTCCTGATTTCTTTCCATAGATGCATTCATTTAAGGTCCCCTAGCCCTAGGCCAATAATGGTAGGAAATCGAATCCATTTAGGGTGCGTATCGGAGGAGTATCGGAGAGCTATTCAATGTGTTCGATGAAATGCCTCTTAGAACTATTTAATCTTGGTTTTCAAAACTAATTACATAATTTTGTAGCTAATTATATGTTGATCTCATTTCTATTTGACTGAGTCAAATTTGGAGAGTTTTTCGTGTCGAATTTGGACACGGGGTCACTGTACGAGGTTGTGGTGTAGTGTCCTGCTACCCGAGCGTCCAAGCTTACTGGACACGACACGACTTGAGGGCCCAATGGTTGGTAATGCTGGGGGCAGTGACTGATATCACACCCACGAAGTTTGGGTCAATCTTATAGTGAATTCGAGGAGGATATCCTCTCGCGGATGTCGCATAGCTCACATGCACACACATGTATCTCGTTTCTGATACGGCTTGCTTGACACGACACGACACCACTTGGACATGTTTTGGTTGGATACTTGGACACCCTGACACATGGTTAATAGATTGACACACCTGAATAATGTATTTGTTGGACACATCGTTTCCTAAGGCACTCGACACACACGTACGACGCAATTTGATACTTAGCTCTGATACATATTGATACCTTTTGTTCGACACTTTGGACACTGGGTTTTTAGACAGTATGGACAGTTGGTTGGACACATTCACAAGCTCACATGACACTCTCACCTCTGATGCATGCTATACACTATTTGGAACACACACACACACTCACACTTCTTACTGTACAGCAGGCCCTTGCCTGTACAGCGCTATTCACATACCCCTCTGTACACTCACAACATATACACCCCCCATGCTAAGTTATAGGGTTGTGCTATGGGTTTTGTTTATATCTGTGGGTTTTGTATATGTCTGAGTTGGGTTGGGGTTTATAGATGTGTTGAGTTCAGTTATGATTAGTTCAATTGTGGATTATTTTAGTAGTTCAATTTACTGAGTTGAGTGAGGGTTAGTAGTTTACTTTATATATGAGGTATGTATGTGTGTAATTAGGGTTGCTGTTGTGAGTAGTTAGGCTCAGATATCTAATATATGTGAGGGTTTGGTATATATACATATGAGGTTTGATTTAAGTTTAGTTCCAGTTGGGTTCTGTTTTGATATATGTGGTTTAGTTAATATATATTGTGAGTTGAGATATAAATAAGATATGTTATCTATATGGTTATTTGATATATGTGTGGGTTAAGGTTATGTTATATATAGGGATTAAGCTATATTGTGATAGAATATATAGCTATGGTATAGGTATAGCCTATATGAATATTAGTCCAGTTGGGGTTTGCAATAGTTGTGAGGGTTTTATGTATATGTGATATACATACATAGATACATATGGTATGAGTATAGGTTGTATTATATATGAGTGATAGTTACATATATACTATATGTATATGGGATATGTAAACATGAGGGTATGTTCATATATAGATGTGAGAGTAATAGATATAGTATATATATAATGGTGTTGTATGTATATACTTGATATCTATATTTAGTGCCTTAGTATCATAGCCTATACTTTGTGTTACCTTAGAATTGACCCAATGGGCCTAAACTGACTTGTGGACTAGAGTTTGACCAAACCTTAGACAATTGACCTAGTTAGCTAGATTGTTGACCTAGTTTGATTAGAATGTTGACCAGAGTTGACTTTGACCTAGAATGACCTAGAATCATGTAGAATGTATTGTAAACTTCCATTATTACATCTTGAATACATTATAACCTGTGTTGCTCTCAATAGGACTCAGTTACTCCGCTTCGGATATCTGTTCTCATCAGTCATTCAAGATATCAGGCGAGTACATGCTCTGATCGTTTCATACTTGCTAGGACTTATATTCTTGCTCTAGACTACTTTACTTGATGCTGTCACGTTGTTATCATGAATTGGTACTATATGGATATTTTCATGAGATGTTATCCCCCTTGGGTGCATCGGATGCTTCATGTCATGTGCTTTTCTCGTACATCATGTATTCCTTGTACTCTCATTATTCATGTACACTCATGTGCTCTCATGTACTCTCATGTTCACATGTGCTTCATGTATAAAACTATCATGTACGTAACATAACTTGACTAGATCCTTGTGTATTGATTGGGGACGGGAGAGTAGAAGTGGTTATGTGATCAATTCCAAAGTAGTTTTATCATGTATAACTCTGTAACTTAGTCATGTGCAAATCAAGCCGATTACATAACCATCTTGTGCTCTAAATCACTTATATTCACTTATAGTTCTTATTTTCTATACAAACCTTCATGTACTCAGATTTATCTATTTTTACTACTCATGTACATCTCTTACAATATTTCATGTATTTTATTCTATTGTTTGTTCTACATTTTCTGCCATGATATAAACTGCGTGAGAGTTATGTATTTGCTCATGTCTTGACTGGACATGTTGAAAATATTTCAAAGAACGAAGAGGATTTCTGCCCTACCTACTACGGAGCTGGTATAGATGACACTTGTGACCTGGACCCTCAGGAGGATCCAGTAGTTGCTGAGGACATTACCTTATTGCCTAGGCTAGACTGCTAGGCTTTATCTTTAGGTTATTTGTGTTGTCTTTGAGATGTATTATTTGAGATGTTGAGTTTTGGTGTTGTTAAACACTTAGACTTACTTCTTCTGGTTGTATCTCACTTTTGAGGATTTTATATCTATCTTATCGTACCATTATCTATTTTAGATTATGATTGAGTTGTACCTTCTGTGTTGTCCTCCGATTGTAGAGTATATTCTGTACAGGTACATTTATACTGTGTTAGATATTTGTGACCTAGGACAGCATTCCACCGCCGATACTACGGCGTAGGCTAGACGTAGCCACGGTCTTGTGCCCTAACACTAGGTGCGGGTCGTGACACGTTTTTAGTGGTGGCCCATGCAGGCCTAAAGTTCTGAGTTACGTCTCAGATCGTGGTGGTACTCGAACTAGAGTATCACTACAACCTGCAGTAGGATATAGGATATAAGTTTTGAGGTACTCAATCACATATAGGAAAAAATCTTATCTAATTCCTGACATCTAAATTTTTGCTGCTAATTGCCTTCTTTTGAAATAAACTGTCCTACTTTGATTATATTGCTTACTGCTCAGTATTGATTTCTTTATTGATCTGTCTTCAGGATGGTGGAGACACGGTTACATCGCTCCAGCCCAGGAGATACTACTGAGAGGTCTGCCACCTTTCGCCCAACTCATCAGGGCCTTGGGACCGCAGCTCCCCTCGTTCCTTCTCACGTTGGAGCATCTATAGCATTTGGGAGTGCACCTCCACCTATCCGGAGGCCTACCCCAGTTATCCCAGACGTATTTCAGCCGCCACCACCTTCGAGATCAGTCGATGCAGCGCAGTTATTCGCCTTCTTCAGAGAGATGATGGAGGCTCAGCAGCCAGTCTGCTGATATAATATAGGGCATAGACAATGCCTATCAGCTTGCCATGACAGTAGTAGAGAGGGTGACTGCCCAGCCGCAGAAAGGCCAGAGAGGGATCAAAAACATCTTAGATTTCTAGAAGATGCGGCCTAGAGACCTCAGGGGTACGGAGGGTATCTTGTATGTTGAGGATTGGATCGAACATATCGAAGAGATCTTTTGTCTAGCACTGATTCCAGCAGGGATACAGATTGACGTGCCGGGCAGCCAGATACAGGATCTTGCCCATACTTGGTATCACACTGACCCTAGAGTTGGTACTGCGGGGCAAACTTGGGAGGCTTTCAAGAATCTTTTCAAGGAGAAGTTCTTCCCCGACACATCATTTGGCGCCTTGGAGACGCAGTTCAAGATCCTGGTTCGGGAGAACCAGATCCTAGAGGAGTACGCTGGAGAGTTCTACCACCTGGGCAGATTTGTTGAGGGCTTGAGTGAGTTAGCAAAGGCTAGAAGGTTTGACAAGAGCGTGGTCAAGGAAGTTAAGTCGTTGACTAAGAGCGACCGCGATGCCTCATTTGAGGAGATTTTGCCAGGGGCTATGGCAGCAGAGGACGACCTAGAGCTGAAACTGAAGAGAGGTCGTAATGCACATGGAGCCAGTAGCAGTGCAGGCCCGGCCAAGAGGCTCCACTTTCGGCAGAGGCCTTTCCAGCAGTAGCAGTTTCAGGGTCAGGACTGTACACCTTTTTAGCAGGTACAACAGCAGCAAAGACAGATCCAACAAGCACCTAGACAGCAGTAGGCCATCATTTGCCCCTTCTGTAAGAGACCAGGGAACGGGTGGAATGACTGCAGGAAGCGGCTAGGCAAGTGCCTACTTTGCAGCTCAGCAGAGCATAAGTTGAGGGAGTGTCCCCAGTCTTCGGGACGTATAACTCAGGAAACAGGAGCTAGGGCTCCGGCGGGCCAACAGAAGGGACCGTTGTAGACTCAGCAGCAGAGGTTCGTCCAGCACCAGCAACAGGCTAGAGGAGGCCAGCAGGGGCGAGCTTTCGCCATGGCTGCTGAGGATACAGAGGCAGTGGAAGATCTGATAGCAGGTTCTGTTCTTCTCGACTCTGTTCTCGCATTTGCTTTGTTTGATTCTGGTGCTTTTCATAGCTTTGTGTCTGTACATTTGCTATTAGACACCATCTTGCTTCTGAATCGTTGTCTAGGACTTGTAAGATCATGACTGTGGGTGGTATTATCCTCGTCAGTGATATTTGTAAGGATCAGAGAGTTATTTTGGGAGACCAAGTGCTAGATGTGAGTTTGCCCGTAATGCCATTACCGAACTATGATATTGTATTCGGGATGGATTGGTTAAGCAGGCATCATACTAGTATAGATTGTCGTGGAGGCAGAGTTCTTTTCTTATTGCCGAGAGAGCCAGAGTTCGAGTTTACCAGACGAGAGACGAAGCAGGGCAACAGAGTTTTCTGCAGAGCTCGGGTAGAGGAGCAGAGTGTGCCACATCCATTGATAGCAGAGTTCATGGATGTCTTTACGGAGGAGTTGCCAGGACTACCACCGGACAGAGACATTGAGTTCTCTATAGATTTGGTGCCCGACGCAGAGCTGACATCTCAGCACATCTATAGAGTGAACAACAGTGAGCTGGTGGTGTTGAAGAAATAGATGGATGAGTTACAGGACAAGGGCTTCATCCGATCAAGTTCTTCACCATGGGGTATACCGGCGATTTTTGTGCCGAAGAAGGATGGGTCGGTACTGATGTGTATTGACTACAGGGCTCTCAACAACCTCACGATCAATAACAAGTATCCGCTGCCGAGGATCGATGATCTGTTCGATCAGTTGAGCGGAGTGAGGGTATTTTCCAAAATTGATCTGAGGTCAGGTTACCATCAGGTGAATGTGAAAAAGGAGGATATCCCAAAGACAGCATTCAAGATGCGGTATGGCCAATTTGAGTTTATGGTGATGCCGTTTAGGTTTACCAATGCCCCGACGGTATTCATGGACCTGATGAATATGGTATTCCATCAGTACTTGGAAAAGTTCATGGTAGTGTTCATCGACGACATCTTGGTGTACTCGAAGACCCCAGAGGAGCATGAGGAGCACTTAAGAGTGGTTCTGGAGACTCTTAGGAAGGAAGAGCTTTATGGAAAGCTTTTGAAGTGTGAGTTCTTTCTTGATCGGGTTGAGTTCCTAGGTCATGTTGTGACCGGGGATGGAATCTTAGTCGACCCGAAGACGACTACTGCAGTCGAGGCATGGACTGCTCCGAGTTCAGTTACGGAGATCAGGAGCTTCTTGGGATTAGCAGGCTACTACAGGAGGTTTGTTTAGAATTTCTTCCGGGTTGCAGAGCCGTTGACTAGGCTGACCCGGAAGGACGTAAAGTTTATCTGGTCAGAGGAGTGTTAGGCCGCTTTCGATGAATTAAAGAAGTGGTTGAGTACAGCTCCGATTCTGACATTGCCACCAGGATCAGGCGGGTTCACTATCTATAATGATGCCTCAGGGAAGGGTCTGGATTGTGTCTTGCAGCAGCATGGGAAGGTGATTGCCTATGCTTCTAGGCAGTTACGTCCGTATGAGAAGAACTACCCTACCCACGACTTAGAGTTAGCAGCAGTTATCTTCGCTCTGAAGTTGTGGAAACACTATCTATACGGAGCGCGAGTGGAGATCTTTACAGACCACAAAATCTTGAAGTATGTGTTTATCCAGAAGGAGCTCAACATGAGGCAGAGGAGACGGTTGGAGTTGATGAAGGACTTCAATATTTCATTACAGTATCATCCAGGGAAGGCCGACGTGGTTGCCGATGCCTTGAGCAGGTATCCGATAGCCATGTGTTTGACGGTAGATCATCACTTGTTAGCAGATCTGGAGAGCTTGGAGATCGATGTGAAGTACTAGGAGTTGAGATACAGACGTAGGGACTGCAGATTCAGTCAAACTTGATGGAGAGGATCAAGTCGACTCAGTTCGACGATATAGTTCTGCGGTGTATCCGAGAGCATATTCGAGCAAGACTTGTTGAGGAGTTTGTTATTGTAGAGGATGGCACATTGAGGCACGGTTCCAGACTATGTGTCCAGTGGAGACCTTCGAGAACAGGTTATGCAGGAAGCTCACTGTTCTCAGTATTCTATGCATCCAGGTGCTAACAAGATGTATAGAGTCCTGAAGGAGCATGTCTGGTGGTATGGGATGAAACGGAAGGTAGCACGCTTTGTAGCCAGGTGTTTGGTCTGCCAACAGGTAAAGGTGGAGAGGCAGAGGCCAGGAGGATTGTTGCAGCCATTGTCTATTCCGTAATAGAAGTGGGAACATATCACGATGGACATCGTTTCAGGGTTGCCACGTACACCAGGAGGAAAAGACGCGATTTGGGTCATCGTAGACAGGTTGACCAAATCAGCCCACTTCTTGCCATTCAAAGTAGATTTGTCTACAGAGAGACTAACAGACATGTACGCGAGGCAGATTGTCAGACTGTATGGACTTCCCATGAGCATTATCTCAGATCGACATAGTTGCTTTACTTCCTACTTCTGGCTGAGTCTGTATACTAGTTTGGGCACTCATCTCAAGTTCAGTACTGCTTACCACCATCAGACAGACGGACAGTCGGAGAGGATTATTCAGACTCTCGAGGACATATTAAGGACTTATGTTATGGACTTCGGAGGTGTAGTGCCCCGTCCCTACATCGTGCCCCGTACTCAGTCCACGGGGTACGTGAGAAAGGAACACTTTCGCTATCGATTCGGTCGGGATCGACCGAGTCGATCGAACGGGAACGGTTGAATTAAGATCCATTCCTCGTTATGGAATGTCTTCTTCAGAAACCAAGTCCCATATTCAGCGGGTTGCGCCTCGAGGATTGACTCTGCGGCTGAGTCGGGAGAGACCTCACGTTGCTCTGCTTTTCACACCGCTTGCGTTGGTTTTGGCTTTGTTTTCTGAATACGTTTTCGTGAATGTTTTCGATGGTTTTATGGCTTGCATTTCGAACTCGCATTTCCTATCAAACTCCTTGAATAATGCAGTGTTCCAATCGGTTGCTTGTGCGATTTCAGATAATCGCGTAGGCGACGTCTAGTGCGACCAACAAGTTCTCTCGCCAAAGTAAACTCAAGGTGAGTGGCTGACCCTTCTCTTCTCGACCCCTTCTTAGGCAAAAATCGATACTGTTGTTGCGAATGAAAAGATAAATGCAAGGGCACGAACACGAAAGAATGAGCAAGTTTCTAAAGAAAAATATAGGCTATGTCTTAACAACTAAAAACATGTCTTTGTACGGTAATGGACAACTTGTCGACAAGGTAGAGTTTTTCCGTAACGGCGACCCAAGGCCATGGGACCGTTTCGGCCGAGAATGGAAACACGGTGTATAGCTGTGCTGGATAATAGCACGGGTTAAGCGGGGACTTGCAGCGGGGCTCGCTACTTGCGCTGTAAGGGCCCCGATTAACAAAAAGCTATCGAGTCCAGGATGGCTTGTTTTGCCAGTGACCAATCATACGTAATATTGCACTTGGTATGAAAATGATAACAATTGACAGGGAAGAACATGGTAAGTTTCATAAGGCGCGGCGCGGTCCGCCGTGGGTAAGTTTTAACGTAAATTTTATTATGCTTGTCATATGCTTGTTGAAATTCATTAGGATGGTTAGAAAGATTTATGAACTAAGTCATATAAACTCTTCAACCAAATGAGAGCTTGGAACTTAAATAGCCACGCACTAGTACAAAGTGTAATGTACTGATCCTCGCTCTCCATGCAGGTACCCCGAACCACGAAGGGCGTGCCACTTGAAACTCAAGGCGACGTGAACCCTTTTGAAGCCTCGTCCGCGTGTAAAGGCTTGTTTTTGGATTCCTTTTGAAGAAGACCCGCACTCAGTCCAAAAGAAAAGATGGCAACTCGACTTTTCGCGATAGCAGGTGGAAATGTGTAATAGTTTTTGCTTGTAAAAAGGGGATGTAATGTATGGAACGACTATCTCATCGGCGTTCATTTTGTAAGTCGAGTCATGTTGTAGCCCGCGCGGCAATGATTGTAAAGAAGTCTTTGTAAAGTTTTATTATTATCAATAAAAAAGTCTATTTCTATTTCAAATGTGTCATTCAATTTCTCTTCGTACTCGAACTTGATGTTGTGTTTCGGATAACCTTATGACTATGCCTTGTGCGATCGTAACTTAGGTTCGCACGACATCATGCCCGGGGGACGACTATCGATTCTACGGAATCGGGGCATGACATAATGGTATTAGAGCACGACTTTACATCCTTTGGCCTCGCATTTAGAGTTTTAAACCTTTAACATCACATCGATGAGATAAGTTATTCCATACAATGAGTCCATAATAAATTGAGACTGATGCGTTTGCCTTCGTATTGCAGAAGTGCCGGAACCCACGGCCGAGCAAGAACAGAGCGCTTCTAGCGGCTCTAGTAGTTCGTATCGTTCGCGGGCCGGACCTTCTAACGATACCATCGAAAGGATGCTGCGCATGATGGAGGCACAGCAGAACCAGTCCGAGAACTGACATCAACATACAGAGGAACGACAGGCCTAGTTCGAAGCTCGCTTCGAAGCTCGTTTTGACGCACATACAAAACTTCAACAAAAGCAGCTGGATACCCTGCAGCAGATTGTACAGACAATGGCGGCCAACGAAAATTCTGCGACTGTGCCTACCGTCACCGCACCTGCTGCCACCGTGCCGATGATCCAACCCATTGAAGTCGATACGGAGGAGCCCGAGCGTCAACCAGCGGTACCGAAAAAGTACAACTTTGAAGTGTCAGAATTCAAAAAGGCGTGTCGCACTTCCTTCAGCAGTACCGAAGGCCCTTCCATGGCGATCGACTGGTTGGATGAGCTGGAAGATCACTTCGAGCTTCTCGGCATTGAAGAATCAAAGCAAGTCGCCTGCGCACAACTTCAACTACGGTTGAACGCGCACGATTGGTGGGCCGTGCGCAAGCGAGCCATCCGACCGGACAATACCACCGTGCCGATCTCTTGGGCCACGTTCCATAAAGCTTTTGAAGTCCAGTACCTTCCGTCAGCCGTTCGTCAAGCGAAGGAAAATGAATTCATGCAGTTGAAGCAAGGGAGCCGGACGGTGGAACAGTATGCCGCAGAATTCAACAAGTTGTCTAAGTTTGCTAGTTAGTTTCTGCCAACTGAAGAGTGCCGTATGCGACAGTTCGAAGTGGGTCTACGATACTCTATCGGTACGCATATCGGGGTCCCGGAGTAAAAGACCACGGGCGAGGCTCTGAATCACGCTCTCTGCCTTGAGAGCCTATATCCTTCCGGTGCTGACGACGTTGTGCGCCACTCTAATCACAAACGTCCTAGCTATATGGGAGGCTACAATCACGCGTCAAAGCGTCCAAACAACGACGGCTATAAAGAAAAGAACCCATTACCTCGATGCACCAAGGGCAACAGTCTCGGACACGATGCCAACAACTGCTTCGTCTTCGACGGAGTATGTTTCAATTGTGGAGAAAGGGGCCACCGATATCGAAACTGCATGGCCCAAAAACCAAGTCATCCCAACGCACCACAACAACAATAAAATCGTCAAGAGAATCGAGGACAAGCGCCCCGACCTGCTCAGCCCACTCAACTCAACAACCAAGACAGACGTCCTAATGCACAAGGGCGCGTCTTCGCCCTAACTCGAGACGAGGCGTTCGCTTTCGACACTATTGTGACAGGTATATTGAACTTCAATAATGTACCTGCTCATGTGTTATTTGATTCAGGCGCATCGCATACTTTTATATCGGCAGACTTCGCCGCTGAGCATAAATTTCCTGTAATGTTGTTAGACCTTGATCTTAGCGCAACTATGCCTTCGGGTGTGCCACTACTCATAAATTTAGCCTGCGGGGGAGGAACCATATGTATTAGGGGTCAAAAGATCGTCTTGATGCGATAGTTCTAGATATGAAGGACTTCGACATCATACTGGGCATGGATTGGCTCGGTCCTTGCAACGCAAACATCGATTGTGCAGGAAAGAAGGTCACCTTTCGCATACCTGGAGTGCCCAAATTTTGCTATTCGTGTGGTGAAGCATCGCCGACGTGCATGGTGATCTCGGCAATCTCGGCTCGGAAGCTGCTGTATTTCGGATGCGAAGGCTACTTGGCGTCCGTTCACGACATGAGACAGGATGGCACAAACGCGGGTGAGACCGACGTTGTGGCAGAATTCCCAGACGTGTTCCCGGACGAGTTACCTGGCATGTCGCCCGATCGAGAGATAGAGTTCACCATCGATACATTCCCCGACACCAGGCCGATCTCGAAAGCTCTGTACAGAATGGCCCCTGCAGAATTGAAAGAATTGACGGCACAACTTTAGGAATTACTCGATAGAGGATTTATCCGTCCAAGTGTCTCGCCGTGGGGTGCGCCCGTGCTATTCGTGAAGCAGAAGAATGGATCGATGCGACTCTGCATCGACTATCGAGAATTGAATAAAGCCACTGTCCGAAACAAATACCCCCTGCCCCGTATCGACGACTTGTTCGACTAGCTCCAAGGTGCAACAGTGTTTTCGAAGATTGATTTGCGATCGGGTTATCATCAACTCAAAGTCAAGCCAGATAATGTGCCGAAGTCTGCCTTCCGTACTCGTTACAGCCACTACGAGTTCTTGGTAATGCCGTTCGGTCTGACAAATGCCCCTGCCGTCTTCATGGATCTAATGAATCGGGTGTTCCGTCCGTTCGTTGACAAGTTCGTAGTAGTCTTCATCGACGACATCCTCGTCTACTCAAAGGATCGAGCGCAACATCCAGAGCATCTGCGGACGATACTCCAAACCCTTCGAGAGAATCAGTTGTACGCGAAGATGAGCAAGTACGAGTTCTTGCTGAACAACGTCTCATTCCTTGGGCACATCATCTCCGCCGTGGGTATCGTAGTCGATCCGAAGAAAGTCGAGGCAGTTGCTGATTGGAAACGGCCCGCATCAGTTAGCGAAATTAGAAGCTTCCTAGGCTTGGCGGGATACTACCGACGCTTCGTGAAGGACTTCGCGAAGATCGCATCGCCGTTGACTCGCCTCACCCAAAAATGAGTCGCATTCAAGTGGTCAGACGACTGTGAAGCTTCTTTCCAGGAGCTCAAACAACGGCTCATTTTGGCCCCGATACTTGCTCTTCCTGAAAGGACGGAGGGATTTTAAATCTTCTGCGATGCTTCTGGCCAGGGCTTGGGGCGTGTGCTCATGCAGCGGGATAAGGTGATATCTTTTGCTTCCCGGCAGTTGAAGCCGTACGAGAAGAACTACCCCACGCACGACCTAGAACTAGCGGCAATTGTGTTCGCGTTGAAGCTGTGGTGTCACTATCTCTATGGCATAGCGTGCAGGATTTATACGGACCACAAAAGCCTCAAGTATCTCTTCACCCAGAAAGAACTGAATTTGCCGCAGAGGCGATGGCTCGAACTAATCAATGACTATGACTTATCAATCGACTACACGCCGGGCAAGGGAAATGTGGTAGCGGATGCGCTGAGCCGAAAGTACTTAGCTTCGTTATGCATCAACGATCGACTGCTGCACGACTTGGAAGGAATGGTCATCGAACTCCGAGTTCATTTCAGAGATGTGAAACTGGCGCAACTGCGGGTGGAACCAAGCCTATTGGAGAGGATTAAGTCTGCACAGAAGGACGACCCATACCTGGAGAAGATACGGAAGCTGATATCGACAGGGAAAGCGTCCGACTTTGCAGAGGACGAGTCGGGAGTGATGCGAGTGAAGGGACGGCTATGCGTTCCGGATGATGCAGAACTTAGAAAGGAGATAATGTCGGAGGCACACTATGCAAAATATTCCTTGCATCCTAGAAGCACCAAGATGTATAAGGACCTCCGCGTTGTCTTTTGGTGGCACGGCATGAAGAGGGACGTAGCGCTCTTCGTGTCAAAATGTATGGCCTGTCAGCAAGCCAAAGCCGAGCACCAGCGACCGGGTGGGGAGATGCAGAACCTCGCCATTCCAGAGTGGAAATAGGATCACATCATTATGGACTTCGTTGTTGGCTTGCCGAGGACGCCGCGAGAAAACGACGCCGTCTGGGTCATCGTCGATCGACTAACCAAGTCAGCGCACTTTATCGCCATCAAAGTTGCTTGGAGCGTCGACCGTCTTGCTCAGATATACCTTGATAAAGTAGTTCGGCTGCACAGGGTCCCAGTATCTATCGTCTCGGATCGGAATGGACGGTTCGTAGCGCGCTTCTGGAGTAGTCTTCATTCAGTGCCGGGGACCAAGTTGAAGTTCAGCTCAGCTTATCATCCTCAGACTAACGGCCAAACAGAGCGGGTGAACCAAATTCTCGAAGACATGTTACGACTCTGCGCGATCGACTTGAAGTCAAGTTGGGACGTCCATCTACCGCTGGCCGAGTTTGCATACAACAACAGCTATCAGTCCAGCATCCAAATGGCACCATATGAAGCTTTGTACGGCCGAAAGTGCAGATCGCCCATTTGCTGGGATGAAGTCGGAGAACGACAGATACTTGGTCCGGAGCTGGTGGAGTAGACCGTGCAGAAGGTCAAGTTAATACGGGAGAGATTGAAGATAGCACAAAGCCGGCAAAAGAGCTACGCCGACATGCACCGACGCCTCCTCGAGTTCTCGGAAGGTGACCACGTATTCCTGAAGGTGATGCCCATGCGTGGAGTTTCCAGGTTCGGTGCGAAGGGGAAATTGAGCCCAAGATTTGTTGGTCCATTCAAAATATTGAAGCGAGTCACCCCGGTAGCTTACCAAATCGCCTTGCCACCTACATTGTCAGAGGTACATGATGTCTTCTACGTCTCCCAATTGCGAAAGTACATGCACGATCCGGGGCATGTCGTAGATTTGAGTAAGATGGACCTGAAGGCGGACTTATCATATGTCGAAGTGCCGGTGCAAATCTTGGAGCGCAAGGATAAACTTCTCCACAACCGTGCTATTCCCCTCATCCGCATCCTCTGGAGGAACCATTCGGTCGAAGAGTCGACGTGGAAGCTTGAGTCAGAAATGAAGGAAAAGTTTTCTTCATTGTTCTCGTAGAGGTAGGTTCTATTTTAAGTTTCGAGGACGAAACTTTTTCTTAGTTGGTTATGGTGTAGTGTCCCGTCCCTACATCGTGCCCCGTACTCTGTCCACGGGGTGCGCGAGAAAGGAACACTGTCGCTATCGATTCGGTCAGAACCGATAGGTCGGGATCGACTGAGTCGATCGAACGGGAACAGTTGAATTAAGATCCATTCCTCGTTATGGAATGTCTTCTTTGAAAACCAAGTCCCATATTCAGCGGGTTGTACCTCGAGGATTGACTCTGCGGCTGAGTCGGGAGAGACCTCCCATTGCTCTGCTTTTCACGCCGCTTGCGTTGGTTTTGGCTTTGTTTTCTGAATGCGTTTTCGTGAATGTTTTCGATGGTTTTATGGCTTGCATTTCGAACTCGCATTTTCTATCGAACTCCTTGAATAATACAGTGCTTTAATCGGTTGCTTGTACGATTTTAGGTAATCGCGTAGGTGACGTCTAGCACGACCAACAAGTTCTCTCGCCGAAGTAAACTCAAGGTGAGTGGCTGACCCTTCTCTTCTCGACCCCTTCTTAGGCAAAAATCGATAGTGTTGTTGCGAATGAAAAGATAAATGCAAGGGCACGAACACGAAAGAATGAGCAAGTTTCCAAAGAAAAATGTAGGCTATGTCTTAACAACTAAAAACATGTCTTTGCACGGTCATGGATAACTTGTCGACAAGATAGAGTTTCCCCGTAACGGCGACCCAAGGCCATGGGACCGTTTCGGCCGAGAATGGAAACACGGTGTATAGCTGTGCTGGATAATAGCCCGAGTTAAGCGGGAACTTGCAGCGGGGCTCGCTACTTGCGCTGCAAGGGCCCCGATTAACAAAAAGCTATCGAGTCCAGGATGGCTTGTTTTGCCAGTGACCAATCACACGTAATATTGCACTTGGTATGAAAATGATAACAATTGACAGGAAAGAGTATGGTAAGTTTCATAAAGCACGACGCGGTCCGCCGTGGATATATTTCAACGTAAATTTTATTATGCTTTTCATATGCTTGTTGAAATTCATTAGGATGGTTAGAAACATTTATGAACTAAGTCATATAAACACTTCAACCAAATGAGAGCTTGGAACTTAAATAGCCACGCACCAGTACAAAGTGTAATGTACTGATCCTCGCTCTCCACGCAGGTACCCCGAACCACGAAGGGCATGCCACTTGAAACTCAAGGCGACGTGAACCCTTTTGAAGCCTCGTCCGCGTGTAAAGGCTTGTTTCTAGATTCCTTTTGAAGAAGACCCATACTCAGTCCAAAATAAAAGATGGCGACTCGACTTTTCGCAATAGCAGGTGGAAATGTGTAATAGTTTTTGCTTGTAAAAAGGGGATGTAATGTATGGAACGACTATCTCATCGGCGTTCATTTTGTAAGTCGAGTCATGTTGTAGCCCGTGCGGCAATGATTATAAATAAGTCTTTGTAAAGTTTTATTATTATCAACAAAAAAGTCTATTTCTATTTCAAATGTGTCATTCAATTTCTCTGCGTACTCTAACTTGATGTCGTGTTTTGGATAACCTTATGACTATGTCTTGTGAGATCGCAACTTAGGTTCGCACGGCATCACGCCCGGGGGACGACTATCGATTCTACGGAATCTGGGCATGACAGGAGGCTTCTAGGAGGATCATTTATACTTGGTGGAGTTTGCATACAACAACAGCTTCTAGGCCAGCATTGAGATGTCACCATTCGAGGCATTGTACGGGCGTAGATGTCGTACTCCCTTGTCTTGGGATGACATTGGATAGCGAGCTTTATTGGGACCTGAGATAGTTGTGGACGCAGCCGAGAAGGTGAAGCTCATTAGGGATCAACTTCGCGTGGCACAGCACAGACAGCGGCATTAGGCCGATAGCCACCGGAGACCTTTGGATTTTGAGGTACAACTTAGATTTAGGATTAGGAATTTGTTTAATTTTGTGATTTTGTTTGATCATGTTGATTGTTATAATTAAGTTTGAGACCATGTTTGTGATAGGTTGGAGATCTGGTGTTCCTGAGGATATCTCTGACACGTGGTACTATACGCTTTGGTAGAGGTGGAAAGCTTAGCCCACGTTTCATCGGACCTTTCGTTATCCGCGAAAGAGTCGGTGTCGTGGCATACAGGCTAGACTTGCCACCAGAATTAGAAGGAGTTCACAACGTGTTTCACGTGTCGTAGTTGAGACGGTACATGGCGGATCCCAGCCATGTACTCGATCATTTCAAGATCGAAGTGGGACCTACTCTCAGTTATCCAGAACAACGTACGGAGATTCTAAATCGATGGAATATAGTATTGAGGAACCAGAATATACCTTTGGTTCGCGTTGCATGGAGGCATCACTCTCCAGGTGAGTCTACCCGGGAGATGGAGGATGAGATGCTCGAGCGATACCCTTATCTTTTTGGACCTTTAGGTATGATTTTCTATCCTTCTCATCTGTTTGGTTTCGTCTTTAATTTCGAGGACAAAATTATTTTAAGGAGGGTAGATTTGTCACTACCACTTTTTAGACTAAGGATATTTTGGTAATTTGTGAAATTGGATTAATTTTGAATTTTATTTAATTAATATTGTGCTAAATGTTATATTAGGCCTAATCCTATAATTGTCCTAATCTAGATGTTGATCATGAGCCTAGATACTTAGTTAGTAGAATTCAACTAAATGACTAAGTCCTAAAATATCTCGATATTAAGTTAAAGTGAGATATTTGGTGGAAACCCTCAATTTGGGCCTTTACCTAAAGGGCTTGATTTCAACTAAAGGAAGGCCTTAAACCTAACTTGGACCTAACCCTAACCCTAGAGACACCTATGGCCGGCCAAGACACTCCTCCTTGCCTATATAAGATCACATTAGCCCCCTCTTGCCTCTTTCCTTACAAACCCTAACCCTAATTTGTGTTCTTCCCCAAATTTGTCCCTTTCTCCAATTCAACTCTAAATTGGACCAAATCAATTGCAATACACCCTCCTAGTGTAGAGGAGGTCTTTATTGTCTAGCTAGCCAGGATTGGGAGCAATTTGACCATAGGAATTGGTGTAGATTTATTTCAAGTGCAATTTTATTTTATTCCAACTATCAATAGGTAATGATCTCTAAACCTATTAATTTCCTGATTTCTTTCCATAGATGCATTCATTTACGGTTCCCCTAGCCCTAGGCCAAGTATGGTAAGAAATCGAATCCATTTAGGGTGCGTATCGGAGGAGTATCGGAGAGCTGTTCAATATGTTCGATGAAATGTCTCTTACAACTATTTAATCTTCATTTTCAAAAGTAATTACATAATTTTGTAGCTAATAATGTGTAGATCTCATTTCTATTTGACTGAGTCGAATTTGGGGAGTTTTTCATGTCGAATTTGGATACGGGGTCACTGTACGAGGTTGTGGTGCAGTGTCCTGCTACCCGAGCGTCGAAGCTCACTGGACACGACATGACTTGAGGTACCAATGGTTGGTAATGTTGGGGGCAGTGACTGACATCATACCCACGAAGTTTGGGTCGATCTTATGGTGAATTCGAGGAGTATTTCCTCTCACAGATGTCGTACAGCTCACATGCACACACATGTATCTCGTTTCTGATACAACTTGCTTGACACGACACGACACCACTTGGACATGTTTTGGTTGGATACTTGGACACCTTGACACATGGTTAATAGTTGACACACCTGCATGACCTATTTTTTGGACACATCGTGTCTTAAGGCACTCGACATACACGCAGGACGCAGTCTGATACTTAGTTCTGATACATGTTGATACCTTCTGTTCGACACTTTAGACACTGGTTTTTGACACAGTATGGACTTGGTTGGACACATTCACAAGCTCACATGATACTCTCACCTCTGATGCATGCTATACACTAGTTGACACACACACACACACACTCACACTTCTTACTGTACAACAGGCCCTTGCCTGTACAACAGCTATTCACACACCCCTCTGTACACTCACAGTAATTACACCCCCCATGCTGAGTTATAGGGTTGTGCTATGGGTTTTGGTTATATCTGTGGGTTTTGTATATGTCTGAGTTGTGTTGTGGTTTATAGATGTGTTGAGTTCAGTTATGATTAGTTCAGTTGTGGGTTGTTTTGGTAGTTCAGTTTACTGAGTTGAGTGAGGGTTAGTGTAGGGACGAATTTGTAAAGCACAATACTTTAGAAGGGGGTGAATAGAGTAGGCAGCGAAATATAGCTAATTTAAAAAGTTAGCAGCAAGATCACAGAGAAATATATATATCACAAGTAAATAACCGTAAAAGCAGAGATAAGAAAGGAAACGCAAAGACGGCGATGTATACTGGTTTTTCTCTTGTGAGGACTAGTCCAGTCAGAAGAACCGTAGCTTCCAGTTGAATCCACTATTAAAAAATACCACAAGTTTTAATACGAAGTCCTTGCAACTTCTACAATTGCGAGCTTTGATACGAAGTACTCGACCAACTTCAATTGTGAAGAGTTTTTCTTCAATCAAGCCTCTGATTACAATCGCTCTGAAGCTTCTAGACCCTACCGCACTGGCAAATCGACTAGAGGACTGTAACTGGCTTGGGATTTAAAAATTAACGCTCAGAACTCTTTGGAATAGAAATGTAGGCTTTAGAGAGAAGAGATGAAAGTGAATGAGTGAGTTGAAATGATCGAAATCCTTCTTTATTTATAGTTTTTCCAAAGGCAGAACTCTGTCAGAATTCGGACAGAACTCTATGAGAAAATCTCGTTGGGATCCGTAACTGCAGGGAGACTAAGTTCAAAAAGCAACGTTCACTAACCGAACTCTGGCCGAACTCGGGACGAATTCTAGCCGAACTCGGGCCGAACTCTGGCCGAGTTCTGTCAGGGTTGGTCAGGGTTTTTGCAATTCGATTTTTGGGCTTTTTGAAATAGTTTTAAGCAGTTAGGAGCTTTTTGTAAATATGGGGCTGTTTTTCAAAACATAGGATATTTTGAAAATATTTTTAGGGTAGCCTATTTGCCAGTACGACTCAGTGTACAATGTATTTCTAGACTCAATAAAAGTAAAAATTATATTGCATAAAGGAAATACAGACTCGAGTGGCAAACACAGCTTCGGTCTTGAACAGAATAGATAGCAGATCTTTGGCAGTATCCAAGAGTCCAAAACATCTTTAAGTAGCCCGTATATCGATATAGTGTTTGATCAATTATTAAAATCAGGTTTGACCATGACCAATGGGCCAATAATCTTCCCCATTCTGATAATTAACAAACTTTGACTGATATAACATCTTCGATCAATAAGATTTGAAAAATAATTAAAATTGTACTATATTCTGAAAAAATATTCCTGTATCTTGCAAAAGATGTTAGATCCTATTTCTCCTCCGCTGTCCTTAGCAAAATAATTGTAAAGAGATAAAGCTCCTCCACAATATATGCAAAAGAAGCAATCAGTGAAGAAATACAAACAGAATATATATATAGAAAAATAAACATTTCACAGGCAGTTAATATTGAAGCATAAAGAGATAGTCATCAGAATATGAAGCTAAACTGAAATAATATAAAATGCTAAGCAGAGCATAAAAAGATGTTCAAAGTACATCATCTCAGACTGTCATAATCTCAAATGCAAGAAATAATAAACTACAAGATAAAGTACTAGTGATATCTTAGAATGTCGGAGCATTTCCAAGTAAACAAAGACATAATAAAGTCTTAAAAAGAGTGACATCTAGACAAAATATAATGCGTCTAGATCACAAATCCTTATCATCATCGTCATCAGCAATACTAACATGTCCACCATGTCCGGATGGACCAGCTCTAGAAGTGCCACCTCCAGAATGGTGTGGAGTAGCACCAGAACCACGGTACCAGTCATAAGCGTTACCGGGCTAAAATAGAGAGAGTGTGTGTACCGCCTCATCCTCATAGCGTTATTCGGAGACAGTAGGATCTCTGGGAAGAGAACTGGCAGAGTGTCCTGTCTGGGAAAAACGGAGATCGGCGAAGGAGTTGGCGAGTGCATGAAATTGACTCACATCACGGAACTCACGTTCCCTGGATGCGTCAGTGATAAATGTCCGCAGATCAGGGAGATGCTGAAGAATACCCTTAAAAGACATAGGGTATGCCTGAGGAGGTGGAGCAGGTATAGAAGGAGGAACACGAGGAGCGGCTGTGCTGCAACGGGACAGCTGGAGATACTTGGGCTCAGGGTCCAGAGCACAAGTTGACAGATCGATGTCAAAACGCTGAAAGATGCGTGGAATGAATATCACATAAGAGCGATTTCGATCGCTTGTACGACATCGTCCCATCATCTGGATAATAGTCTTGGGAACCGAAAATAGAATTCCCTTATTGATGTGGTAGAGGGCAGATAGTTCAAGATTGGTAACAACATCTTTTGAAGTAGATTCTGGAAGAATAGTGGAATAGATGATGCGATATAACTTATAGTTAAATAAGTTCAAGTTTGCAGCCTTGAACTTTCCAGAACGAACATGCACAGGTGCACAAAGATCGTTCATGAAGCTGAGAAGAGTCGTGCCATCGAAAAAATCGAAATCAGTGATATCATCGAATGGGGCACCTTCTTTAGGAACACCAAGAATTTTCTCTAACAAGACATCATTAAACTCGATGTTGATACCCCCGACACGAGTCTTAACATCAGAAGTGTCTAACAGAAAGTTGCAGTAAAACAATCTAATGGCATTAGTAGCTATAGGAAATTTTTCGGTGACAAGTCAATGTAAACCTAATGCCTTAAAGTAAGACGGTGGTCAGGAAACACAGTCTACTTAATCGGGGCACAGCGTATATGTTGCGCATGATAAAATTACCATACCATAGTAATGATTGGTCATGAGTTTGAAAATAAAACTCATTGTATACACCGTCGGACGATTGGACCGAAGAAAAGAGTGAATCCTCTGGTGGATTCGAAGACGATGCCTCTTCACTGGCATTGGTCTTCTTCCTCTTGGAATGTGTGAATCCCTTAGACATTTCTCGCAAAATTGAATTGAAACTAATGAAATTGAAGGAGATGGAAGGAGATAGTTATAACTTCCAGAAATTGAGTATGTTGTAGAGAGAGGAATTCTCCGTATGAATCCAAAATTTGGATAGAGATCTCCAAGTGGATTAGGAGTAATGGGTTGGAGATTTTCTAGGGTTTAGAAAATTTTTCGGGCGACTGCTGCAGTTGTGAGAGAAGTTTGGAAGAGATGAATATGAGTAGGCCTCGGGTTCTGACTTAAACATATACCACCAACAAAACTCGGGCCGAACTCGGGCCAAATTCGCCTAGGGTTCTTTTGATGATTTCTTAAAAAAAAATTGTGGGCTACATCCTTTTCATCATCCCCTTTCAATTATTTAATTCTAACTTTAGTAATTTTAAATTTTAATTAATATTATTTTACAAATTAAATTTTGTTGCACAGCGATTGTTTTAGATTAGCTGTAGGGGTACTGTCCCAGCTAACGAGAGTTCACCGGAGAACCATTAAATACCGCTTCGCTTCGACCGTAGTCGTGGTGACAGACAGACCCTTTATAGGCTTGTCTCAAAAACAATTTTTGAGTATTGAAAAATAATTATATAAAACAAAATTAATTAATATTATTGACATCTAAAATTTCTAATTCCCGACGTAAATAATTGAAACGATCTTCGGCTAGAGGTTTTATGAAGATGTCAGCTAATTGATTTTTTGTGTCTATGTATACAAGATTTATATCTCCATTTAGTTGATGATCTCTAAGAAAATGATGTCGAATCTCGATATGTTTAGTGCGAGAGTGACATACTGGATTCTTAGTCAAATTGATAGTGCTAGTGTTGTCACAGAAAATGGGTATGTGTGTGTATAGTAAGCCAAAGTCTTCTAAGGTTTGCTTCATCATAAAATTTGTGCACAACAACGTCCTGCGACGATATACTCAGCCTCAGTTGTTGATAATGCGACAGAATTTTATTTTTTGCTAAACCAAGCGGCTAAAGCTTTGCCTAGGAAATGACATGTACCGCTGGTACTTTTTCTATCTATTTAACATCCAGCAAAATCGGCATCCGAATAACCGATTAGGTCAAACAACATGATTTTGGGATACGATAAGCCGATAGAAGAAGTGCCTTTAAAGTATCGTAAGATACACTTAACCGTACACAAATGTGATTCCTTAGGGTTGGCTTGAAAACATGCACACAAGCAAACCCTAAACATTATATCAGGACGACTAGCAGTTAAGTAAAGTAAACCACCAATCATACCTCGATACTTACGTATGTCGACAGATTTGCCTTGTTCATCAATATCAAGCTTGGTTGAAGTTGCCATCGGAGTGCCAAGTGGTTTGACTGCTTCCAGATCGAACTTCTTTAATAAATCTTTTGTGTACTTGGCTTGATTTATGAACGTCCTATTCTTGGTTTATTTGATTTGCAGTCCGAGAAAGAATTTCAGCTCTTCCATCATGCTCATCTCAAACTCATTCTGTATACACTTTAAAAATTCTTGACAAAAAGATTCATCAGTAGATCCTAAAATGATATCATCTACATAAATTTGAATTAAAAGAAGATTGTCATTAAAAGACTTTATAAACTGTGTAGTATCAACCTTCCCTTTTGAATAGACGTTGTCAAGTAGAAAAGAGCTTAGACGATCGTACCAAGCACGAGGGACTTGTTTTAAACCGTATAATGCCTTCTTCAACTTGAAAACATAATCAGGATTTTTGAAATCAGTAAAACCTGGAGGTTGAGATACATAAATTTTTTCTTTTATAAAACCATTCAAAATATACTTTTAACATCCTTTTGAAATAACTTAAAATTTTGAAAACATACAAATGCACATAACATGCGAATAGATTCTAATCTCGCAACTGGGGCACAAGTCTCATCATAGTCGATACCTTCTTCCTAATTGTATCATTGAGCTATGAGTCGAGCCTTGTTATGAGTCACTAAGCCATTCTCATTCAGTTTATTTCGGAATACCCAACAGGTGCTAATGACCGGATGATCAATGGGCTTGGGAACTAGTTCCCAAACTTGATTCCGTTCGAATTGGTTCAATTCCTCTTGCATAGCATTTAACAAAAAATTATCACTACATGCTTCTTCAATATTTTTGGGTTCAAGCTGTGAAATAAAAGTAACACAGGAAGCTATATCTTTACTAGAAAACGAGTACTTACACCCCTGGTAATCTCACCAATTACCAAGTCCTTTGGATGGTCTTCCAAAAATCTTATTTCTTTTGGCATATCCTCTGGATTGCTGGTTTCGACTTCTGGTTCTGTACGTAATTTGCTTAGAGACTCAGCTGGTACTTTGTGTGAGGGTTCTACAGGAGCAGTACTTGGTGTACTTATGTCATCATTATCATTATCGACAAAAAGTTGATTGAGTTCGTCATATTTAACATTTATTGATTCTTCGATGATCATGGTTCTCTTGTTGAAGACTCTGTACCTTTTACTTTTCGCCGCATAACCTAAAAATATACCTTCATCAGTCTTTTTATCAAAATTTCCCAAATTATCTTTAGTATTAAGAATAAAGCATTTACAACCAAATACTTTCAAGTAAGAAACAAAGGGAGTTCTATAAAACCATAATTCATAGGGAGTCTTCTTCGATATAGGTTGAATTAGAATCCTATTGAGAACATAACATGCTGTATTTACAGCTTCAGCCCATAGGTATTTAGGTAGACTAAACTGATTTAACATTACTATAGCCATTTCGGATAGAGTCCTGTTCTTACGTTCAATAACTCTATTTTGTTGTGGAGTCCTAGGGCAAGAGAACTCATGCAAATAACCTTGTGTGTCATAAAATTGCTTGAACTCTACATTCTCAAATTTGTCGCCATGAAACCTTTTTTATTTTGAGCCTTCTTGCAAAAGGTGACAAATTCTGATAATGCATCGTTCTTGCGTGCAAGAAAATATCCCCACGTGTATCTAAAGCATCTACTATTACAAATGCATATAACTTACCACATAGGCTAGCAATTCTACTAGGTCCAAATAAATCCATATACAACAAGTGTAGAGGTCTAGTGGTACTTACAACATTTTTGGACTTAAAAGCGGATCGGGTAGCTTTGTTCTTTTCACATTCGCTACATACCGTATCCTTCTTGAAAGAAATGTCCGGTAAGCCTCGTACCAACTTCTTTGTGGATAGTCTTGAAATTGTGTCCATGTTTGCATGACCGAGTCTTATGTGCCATAGTTGACTCTCATCACTTTTGGCCATCAAGCATCTACCTGCTTTATTAGCATCTTCTAATAGATAGAAAATATATATATTGTCTTCCTTGATACCTTCAAAGATAGTACTACCAGTTGGGCTATCAACTATAGTACATTTGTCTTTGACAAAGTTAATCCCGTAACCGTGATCAGCTAAATGGCTTATGCTGAGCAAATTATTTTTTAACTCGGTAACTAGACATACATCTTTAATCACATGATAGAGAGCCTTACCAATATTACCAATACCAACTATGTACCCTTTCAAATTATTACCGAAGGAGACGTATCCTTCTTTCTTCTTCGACAGTGTTACGAATAATGAAGCATCACCGGTCATATACCGTGAGCAACCGTTGTCGAGGATCCATTTGTTTCTAGCATGTGAAGAGCGTTTCACCTAAAAAAGAATTTACAGATGAAAACTTTGGTACCCATTTCTTGTAGGGTCCTAGAATGTTAGTTTTTGGTATCTATGCACAAATTTTTAAATAAACAAGCTTTCTAACAGTATATGAAGAAGAAATATGACAAATGGTGCCACAATAGTGACATCTAGCATGCTGAATGTTGAAAGCAGAGTGATGTACATTATTGTCTTCTTGGGCAATGGTTTGGTTTGGTTAGGTCTGACAGTGTTGGGTTTGACCGTGTTCCGATGATTCGGTAAGAGACACGTGTTAAGGTAGGAAGCAGCAACTTCAGGCTGTTTCCCTATCCTAATTTTCAACTTTTTGGAGGTGTCATATAACAAGCTATATTTAGCAATGAGTGCATCATTTCTAACAGTAGCTTACTGGAGACTTTTCTTCTCTTTGAGTAAGTCTTCCTCTAATTGGGTAAAGGTCTTATCCTTCTCTTCGGATAGTCTTTGGGTCTCGTGTAATAACAGCTTAACAAAAGAAATCTCACCTTCCTCACTAGAACAATTACTACTTCTAACCTCAGCTAGTAGGTCGGTAAATCTTTCTATTTCACCTTTGTACTCTTTGAGTACCTTCTTAGAGGTCTGATATTTACTATGCAGTCTTATGTAATCCCCTAAGTGGTCAGTAAAGGCTTCTCCTAGTTGCTCAAAGGTAAAATCATCATAAGTATCAAACAGGGGGTTAGTGGTTACCTGATCATACGCCATCAAGCATACATTTGCAGCGTCATCTGATTGCTCATCTTCTGAGTTGTTAGCTTCACTTTCATGCCATATGATTTTATTAGCATATCTTCGGGACGTAGACTTCTTCAGGTAGCCCTTGTCATATTTGCTGCTCTTTCTGGTTGATAATGATGTTGTCGGACAGTCCTTCTTCATATGTCTTTTCTTCTTACAGCCATAACAAATAGGATCTTCATCGTTGTTGTTGATGTTGTTGTTGTTGTCCTTTGTTCTTCTGTTGAATCTCATAAACTTCTTAAATTTTCTCACCATAGGAGCTTGATCCTCAGTGTCAGAGTCACAGTCGTCGGAATCATCTTCTACAGTTCTTATATGTTGATCCTTGAAAGCGATCGACTTCTCTGACTTCTCCTTTGGTGTAGTATATTAAAAGTCTTGAAGTTCCAGCTCGTGAGTGAGTAGCTTACCCATGAGTGTTTCAAGAGACATTGTTGAGAGGTCATTCCCTTCAATAATTGTTGTAGCCTTTGGAATCCAATTCTTCGTGAGAGCTCATAGAATTTTGCAAATCTTCTTATGGTTACTCTAATCCTTGCCTAATGATGACGGAGGATTTATAATATCCATGAATCTCGTAAACATGTAGGTGAAAGATTTATTTGACTTCATCTTGAACGCCTCATACCCCTAAGTAAGTTTGTTGATCTTTGACTCCTTGACTTGCGTCGTACCTTCGTGGGTTACTTCAAGAAGTTTTCTCACTTCATTTGATGTTGTACAAATAGATACCCTGTTAAATTCAGTCCTGTCTAACGTACAAAATAAAGCATTAATAGCACGTACGTCAAGACTGGCCTTTTTCTTTTCCTCATCAGTACACTTATCATGCGATTTTTTAACCAAAATATCTTCAACAAGAATACGAGAAGGCTTTTTATAGCCATTAACAACTATAGACCATAAGTCAAAGTCTAAAGATTTCAAGAAGAAACTCATCCGTGTTTTCTAGTAGGTATAATTTGTACCGTCAAACAGAGGAGGTCTGTTTGTGGCTTGGCCTTCACTTGTGAACTTCACAGTTGCCATGTGTTGTGCTGTGATCTATGTAACAGTTAAAAATAGTAAAATTATAACTACAATGTTACCTTGCTTTACCTATATAACCCGCTCTGATACCAATTGTAGGAACGAATTTGTAAAGCACAATACTCTAGAGGGGGTGAATAGAGTAGGCAGCGGAATATAGCTAATTTAAAAAGTTAGCAGCAAGATCATAGAAATATATATATATATATCACAAGTAAATAACTGTAAAAGCAGAGATAAGAAAGAAAATGCAAAGACATCGATGTATACTTATTTTTCTCTTGTGAGGACTAGTCCAGTCGGAAGAACTCTAGCTTCCAGTTGAATCTACTATTGGAAAATACAGTAAATTTTCATACGAAGTCCTTGCAACTTCTACAAACGCGAGCTTTGATACGAAGTACTTGAACAACTTCAATTGTGAAGATTCTTTTTTCAATCAATCCTCTATTACAATCGCTCTGAAGCTTCTAGACCGTACCGTACTGGCAAATCGACTAGAGGATTGTAACTGACTTGGGATTTGAAAATTAACACTTAGAACTCTTTAGAATAGAACAGTAGGCTTTAGAGAGAAGAGATGAAAGTGAATGAGTGAGTTGAAATGATTAAATTTTTCTCTATTTATAGTTTTTCTAAAGGCAGAACTCTGTCAGAATTCGGGCAAAATTCGGGCAGAACTCTATGAGAAAATCTCATTGGGATCCGTAACTGCAGGGAGGCCAAGTTCAAAAAGCAACGTTCACTAACCGAACTTTGGTCGAACTCGGGCCGAACTCTGGCCGAGTTCTGTCATGGTTGGTTAGGGTTTTTGCAATTCAATTTTTGGGCTTTGTGAAATAGTTTTAAGCAGTTAGGAGCTTTTTGTAAATAGGGGACTATTTTTCAAAACATGGAATATTTTGAAATTTTTTTTAGGATAGCCTATTTGCCAGTACGACTCGGAGTACAATGTATTCCTAGACTCAATAAATGTAAAAATTATATTGCATAAAGGAAATACAGACTCGAGTGGCAAACACAGCTTCGGTCTTGAAGAGAATGGATAACAGATCTTTGGTAGTGTCCAAGAGTCTAAAACATCTTTAAGTAGTGTAGAAGTATGGAAAAGAGGATATTGCTTTTAGTCCCACATCGAAAAGGAGAAGAAGAAAGGGCTCACTCCATTCTATATATAGAGCCCCTTCCCTTCTTTGAAAAGGGCACCAACTTCCCTTCCCTCCTTCCAGTTTGGACACTTCCTACTACGCACCTTCGGTGCTAAGTCGAAGAAGTCTAGGACAGTGCGGGCCCAACAAGCCCATTCAACGGGCACCATTAACTGTTATACTGGCTCCTGATAGAAAGTTGTATAGAACCACCCGTGTCCAGTCCTCTAGGGCTAACGGACAAGGTAGGTCTCAAAAGTCTCCCTACAACGATCGAGGGCAGTGCTTTACTACCCTCAGATCAGGAAGAAATATGATGGTCCCAAAATGTCACGACCCGCTCCTGAATAATCGGATACGAGTTGGACACGCCCAGCCTTCGTCGATGGATACGACGAAGTAAACTGTACAATACTAAGAAAAACTCCAAGTCATAATGTAATGTAAACAACACAGCTTTTATAACGTTCCCAAAAAATAACCAATATCCATCAAGTCATTTTAGTACAAAATCAGTCGGAGACAAATCTGGTCAAATAAAATAAAGATACAATAATAAATATCCAAAACACAATCTCCAGAAAAATAAATAAAATAAAAGCTGCAATATCCAGTGCAATCACATGCTCCATATGGCCTCAAGCTCACCTGCAACGTATCCTGTCAGGAAAAAAACAAAGTACAACCCTGACAAGAACAATATACAATATAATTTGTAGTACATAATACAAGGTGAAACCAGAATACCAGAAATGGAAGTGAAACTACGGTACCAGAAATGAAATATAAAACTGCAGGCAATGGACGACAATCAATATGCTAGGCAATGAACACGACTATCAATGATCAAGACAACGAACACGACAATCAATATACAAGTATGACAATTTGAAATATTAAACTAATGTGTGACCGGTTTAGGAGCACAATCAATCAATGAGTCAATCAATTCTACAAAGTACGGCTTTATCGTACGTGAAGTGTACGATTAGGCTATCCACAATACCTATGTTGGATATGGTCACACAAAAGCTAATATTTCCCCCAATCCCGCAATAAATAATGACTCACAAGCAATGAACAATGGTACAAGACAATCGTGTGTATCTCGTGTCCGATATGAGAACATGGCACATGAATGTAAGACAGAAAATACAGAGTACAAGTCGAGCCAGTGTACTTGCCTCGGTTTGGTTGCACGAGAGTAGCATTGCATGGTTGTAAATCACCTGGTAATATTTTGTACAAGTTATTAGGGTTTGAATAATGACATTAGCTAACTAACTTAGATAATTCAACTATTTCTAGATAAGAACAAGTTAACAATATTTAGAAAATATTATAGTTTTTAATCACCATAAATACTCATGAAAACATATACTATATAATTTTAGAAATATTTGGAAACATTTTTTTAGCAAGGTAATAATTATAGCTATACATACTTTTAGAAAATATTTGCTAGCTAAGCATACAATAAGATTAATGGAAAAAATATTTTAATTGTTTTTAGAAAATATAAAGCAATTTTTATAATATGATTTGATCAAACTAAATAATAGTAATATCACTTTTAAATACTAGAAACATTTTGTAACTAAAATAGCATTTTTGAAATAAATACGTTTTTGATATATTAGAATTTTACTACCAATATATAAATTATAGCAAATACATATGGATAGTGTAAAAATAACTATTTTCTAGTAATATTGCATTTATTAAGCAATAACTTGCTAAAACAACATTTACAAAGTCCAAATGTTTAAGAAATAATTTCATAACAATATACATATTTTATTATATATAAAAATGTTTATACAAAATTTGTACACATAAGTATATATATATACACTATAAATTAGGCCTGGCTTTAACAAATATAACAACAAAATTACAAAGTTTCCAACCAGCCCATACTGCTACCAGCCCAATAGAGCAACCTAACATATAAACTCATTTCTCAATCCATACAACACAACCCAAGAACTAAACCTTAACCTTATACAAAAGGAACACACCATCAACTCAGCAACTCTTCTTTTTCTGAAGAGGCACCCAGCCTAACTCTTCTCGGATTTCAAAGAGCCAAAGTGCTTGGCACACCTTTCGAAGAGCCAATTCTCAATTACTCTTCCTATTCTAATTCCTAGTCGGCCATCAGATCAAAATCCCATCATCATCATCATTCATAATTCTAACTTTCTCTCTTTCTATCCTCACTTATTCCACAGTTGAACACTACTTCCATTCTTTATTTTTCTACCAGACAAGCAAACCCCAATTATTTCTAACACATCACAGCTCCTTCTCTATTTTGTCTTCTTCTCCCCACTTCTTCAACCTCTCACTTACTTCCAAAGTCTCCACTCTTATTCTTATTCGTCCAGCCACCTACAGGAACCAACCAAAATCCCTAATCCCACTTCTTCCTACAAAGCCAACGACCTCTCCACACACTTCATCTTCCCCATCCTTCACTCAGCAAGAAAACCCCTCTCTCTTCTTACAAAATGAAACTCTAGAACATAAGAAAGAAAAAGAAAGAAAAGAAGGGTCGATAACTTATAGTGGTGAACTCGAGCGCTCGTCGGCAATTTTGGTGTGGTCGTTAAGGCCGGCTCGGCACAGTAATCGGGGTCTGCTCCGATGACGAGGGTGACTCAGATCTACCAATCTGAGTCAGATCTGGTGGCGGGAGACCTTGTGACGACGAGTGGCGTCTCCGGTAGTGATGTCGATGGAGTCTCAAAGTGGAGGCGGCGTCTGGCAGCGGAGATCAACTGTCCTCGATGAGATCCTTCTTGCTTCCGGCGCGTTGCGGGGTGGACTAGCGATCTCCCGGTGGCTCGGTCGTGTCGATGTGGTGATCGAGATCCGATGGCTCAGCTCTCGTGGTGGATGGTTTATCAGTGTCCGATCTGGACACGGAGCTCGTGGTGGCTCATCGGCGACGAGATCCGTCTCGACTAAGGCGATGCGGCTCAACGCGGTGGAGGTGAAGGACTCCGGTGGCGATGGTGATACTGGTGGTGGCAAGAGATTGTGGAGTAGTGACGATCGGCCGGAGTTGGAGCTCGACGGTGATACAGGTGTTGGTGGCGAGCGGTGACGCACGGTGGCTCTCGGCCGGGATCAGCCAGTACAGAGATGAGAGAGGAGAAAGAGTGATTGCAATGTCAGTGTGATGTGGACACTGTGCTGTCTGAATTGGAAACTGTGCCATGTAATTTATACTAATAAAATATTGAGTGTGTGTGTGTGTGTGCGTATCCAGTAGGGACAATGGCAACTGTGGTAAATAATGGTAGATCTCGGGGTTTTCTCTGTGTTGTGATAATGGCAAATGGTGGTAAATAACAATAGATCTGAGGGTTTTCAGAAATAGCTTGTAGCTGATTTTCAAATTCAAAATTTCCAAACAGTTTCAAAACAGCTTTCAAAATTTCAAATATTCAAACAGTCAACAATATTCAATAATGCAAAGCAGATTTCAACACAGGTTTCCTTAATAAAAATATTTAATAATTACCAACTGTCAATTACAAATAGTTTTTCTTTTAATTATTAATCATTAAACTAGACTTGATTAATGAAACAAAAGTTTGAACAATTTGATTTAACATAAAGTAATAGAATGATAAGTCAATTACAAAAGTGACTAATACAATAATATTTGTCAAGATTTCCTATTAACAGAAAATTAGTAAAAATGGTAATAATAATAATAAGTGGAAAGCAATATAGAAAATTTCAAATAACAATTTAAAAAATATTCTTAAATTTCACAAAATTCGGTATAGGGAGTTACAAATCTACCCCCTTATAAAAATTTCGTCCTCGAAATTTCAAATAGCGCGGTAAGCACGATCAAAATACGAAAACTTGTAAATGATTATTTAAACATACGATCCGAATTAATACAACTAGTAAAATTTTGATTTTCTAAAAATGACCAAGTTAAAAAAAAATCTAAGCATGATAAATTCTAAACAGGAGAAAATTAAAATTTACGTATAGTAAAAATGACACCAAAATGACCTAAATCCAATAAAATCATTTAGGACAAAACCTTTCAGAAATCAAAATCATATAGGTATGTTCATTATCATGGCCATAATAAGTTCTTGGAAAATCAAGAGAAATTTTTATAGGAAACCTAGGGTAACAAAATGGTTTCTGAAAATTGGATCAGCTGCTTACGACATTCAAATAAAGCCAAAAATTAAAACAAATCAAGATAATTTCTAGTAAATCTCTAATGGCGATAAAAGATCAAGCTTGGTATATAACATGGATGTAGTCTCAATAGTATCCGGAAATCATATATATCTGAAATCACATTGCCTAGAGTTCATGTCCCGCCAGTGTAGTATACATCTGACTGCAACGAACCTTTGGCTCAATGATTTAAATAATATTAATTTACTGAATATTTCTATCAACTTTATCTATATTATCAAAACAACTCAAGAGATCAAAAAATTTATGATTTTTAGGACATAGTCTCAATAATATCCGATAACCTATAAATACCTGAAATTACTTTGACTTAGAGCTCATGCCTCGCCAGTGCGCAACTGGCTGCAGTGAACTCGCGGTCTCCGTAATCCAGATAAATGACTGCAGTACGCATCTGCCACGCCATAGTAGGTTGTCGAGTATTCTTTCAACTTGTCCATTAAAATTTCAAAGAAGTTTATGAAAAGTCAAAATCATGATAGAAAATGATATATATGCTCTTTTAGAAAACATATTGAGTTTTATAAGATAACAAACAGTAAAACAAAGTGACTACAAAACAAATCTCAATAGGAATAAAATCTCGAATTGGAAACAAAGTTTTGAATAACAATAAAATTTCACGTGCCAAGTGAATCTAAAGACAGATCAAATATTATCAATCAAACAATTATACTAGCAAAATGTATATATGAAATAAACTCAGAACTTTTAAGTGCAAGAAAATTGATAACCTCGGTGTTGCGTGTCTAAACCATCCTGCAAATCAGAAAATTGATTAGATAGGCCTAACTATAGGATAATAGGCAATTTTAGTAAAACCATACCCATAACAATTTTCTGCGAATCCTATGTTATGATGAGTTTTCCTTAGCTTCGCTGGTCCCCCAATAACACTTTATAGCCTAAGTGTCATTAGGATAGACCTGCATGGGCCACCACTAAAAACAAGTCACGATCCGCTCCCGAATAATCGGATACGATTCGGACACGCCCAGCCTTCGTCGATGGACACGACGAAGTAAGCTGTACAATACTAAGGAAAACTCCAAGTCATAATGTAATGTAAACAACACAGCTTTTATAACGTTCCCAAAAAATCAGCAATATCCATCAAGTCAACTTAGTACAAAATTAGCCGGAGACAAATTCGGTCAAATAAAATAAAGATACAATAATGAATATCCAAAACACAATCTCCAGAAAAATAAATAAAATAAAAACTGCAATATCCAGTGCAATCACATGCTCCATGTGGCCTCAAGCTCACCTGCAACGTATCCTGTCCGAAAAAGAGCAAAGTACAACCCTGACAAGAACAATATACAATATAATCTGTAGTACAGAATACAAAGTGAAACTAGAATACCGGAAATGGTAGTGAAACTATGGTACCAGAAATAAAATGTAAAACTGCAGGCAATGGACGACATTCAATATGCTAGACAATGAACACGACTATCAATGATCAAGACAATGAACACGACAATCAATATGCAAGTGTGACAATTTCAAATATTAAACTAATGTGTAACCGGTTGAGGAGCACAATCAATCAATGAGTAAATGAGTCAATTAATTCTACAAGGTACGACTTCGTCGTACGTGAAGTGTACGATTAGGCTATCCACAATACCTATGTTGGGTGTGGTCACACAAAAGCTAATATTTTTCCCAATCCCGCAATAAACAATGACTCACAAGCAATGAACAATGGTACAAGACAATCGTGTGTATCTCGTGTCCGATATGAGAACATGGCACATGAATGTAAGACAGAAAATAAAGAGTACAAGTCGAGTCAGTGTACTTGCCTCGGTTTGGTTGTACGAGAGTAGCACTGCATGGTTGTAAATTACTTGGTAATATTTTGTACAAGTTATTAGGGTTTGAATAATGACATTAGCTAACTAACTTAGATAATTCAACTATTTCTAGATAAGAACAAGTTAACAATATTTAGAAAATATTATAGTTTTTAATCACCATAAATATTCATGAAAACATATACTATATAATTTTAGAAATATTTGGAAATATTTTATTAGCAAGGTAATAATTATAGCTATACATACTTTTAGAAAATATTTGCTAGCTAAGCATACAATAAGATTAATGGAAACATATTTTAATTGTTTTTAGAAAATATAAAGCATTTTTTATAATATGATTTGATCAAAATCAATAATAGTAATATCACTTTTAAATACTAGAAACATTTTGTAAGTAAAATAGCATTTTTGAAATAAATACGTTTTTGATATATTAGAATTTTACTACCAATATATAAATTATAGCAAATACATATGGATAGTATAAAAATAACTATTTTCTAGTAATAATGCATTTATTAAGCAACAACTAGCTAAAACAACATTTACAAAGTCCAAATGTTTAAGAAATAATTTCATAACAATATAAATATTTTATTATATATAAAAATGTTTATACAAAATTTGTACACATAAGTATATATATATATATATATACACTATAAATTAGGCCTGGCTTTAACAAATATAACAAGAAAATTACAAAGTTTCCAACCAGCCCATACTGCTACCAGCCCAATAGAGCAACCTAACATATAAACTCATTTCTCAATCCATACAACACAGCCCAAGAACTAAACCTTAACCTTATACAAAAGGAACACACCAGCAACTCAGCAACTCAGCACCTCTTCATTTTCTGAAGAGGCACCCAGCCTAACTCTTCTCGGATTTCAAAGAGCCAAAGTGCTTGGCACACACTTCGAAGAGCCACTTCTCAATTACTCTTCCTATTCTAATTCCCAGCCGACGATCAGATCAGAATCCCATCATCATCATCATTCATAATTCTAACTTTCTCTCTCTATCCTTACTTATTCCATAGTTGAACACTACTCCCATTCTTCATTTTTCTACCAGACAAACAAATCCCAATTATTTCTAACACATCACAGCTCCCTCTCTATTTCGTCTTCTTCTTCCCACTTCTTCAATCTCTCACTTACTTCCAAAGTCTCCACTCTTATTCTTATTCTTTCAGCCACCTACATGAACCAACCAAAACCCCTAATCCTACTTCTTCCTACAAAGCAAACGACCTCTCCACACACTTCACCTTTCTCATCCTTCACTCAGCAAGAAAACCCCTCTCTCTTCTTACAAAATGAAACTCTAGAACACAAGAAAGAAAAGGAAAAGAAAGAAGGGTCGAGAACTTACAGTGGTAAACTCGATCGCTCGTCGGCAATTTTGGTGTGGTCGTTAAGGCCGGCTCGACACACTAATCGGGGTCTACTCCGATGACGCGGGTGACTCAGATCTACCAATCTGAGTCAGATCTGGTGGCGGGAGACCTTGTGACGACGAGTGGCATCTCCAGTGGTGACGTCGATGGAGTCTCGGAGTGGAGGCGGCGTCTGGCCGCGGAGATCAACTGTCCTCAATGAGATCCTTCTTGCTTCCGACGCGTGGCGGGGCGGAGTAGCGATCTCCCGGTGGCTCGATCGTGTCGATGTGGTGATCGAGATCCGATGGCTCAGCTCTCGTGGTGGGTGGTTTATTCGTGTCCGATCTGGACACGGAGCTCGTGGTGGCTCATCAGCGGCGAGATCCGTCTCGACTAAGGCGGTACGGCTCAACGCGGTGGAGGTGAAGGACTCCTGTGGCGATGGTGATACTGGTGGTGGCAAGAGATTGTGGAGTAGTGACGATCGGCCGGAGTTAGAGCTCGGCGGTGATACAGGTGTTGGTGGCGAGCGGTGACGCGCGGTGGCTCTCGGCCGGGATCAGCCAGTATAGAAATGAGAGAGGAGAGAGAGTGATTGCAATGTCAGTGTGATGTGGACACTGTGCTGTCAGAATTGGAAACTGTGCCATGTAATTTATACTAATAAAATATTGAGTGTGTGTGCGTGTCCAGTAGGGACAATGGCAACTGTGGTAAATAATGGTAGATCTGGGGTTTTCTCTGTGTTGTGATTGTGGCAAATAGTAGTAAATAACAATAGATCTGAGGGTTTTCAGAAATAGCTTGTAACATATTTTTAAATTCAAAATTTCCAAACAGTTTCAAAAAGCTTTCAAAATTTCAAATATTCAAACAATCAACAATATTCAATAATTCAAAGCAGATTTCAACACAGGTTTCCTTAATTAAAATATTTAATAATTACCAACTTTCAATTACAAATAGTTTTTCTTTTAATTATTAATAATTAAACTAGACTTGATTAATGAAATAAAAGTTTGAACAATTTGATTTAACATAAAGTAATAGAATGATAAATCAATTACAAAAGTGACTAATACAATAATATTTGTCAAGATTTCCTATTAACAGAAAATTAGTAAAAATGGTAATAATAATAATAAGTGGAAAGCAATATAGAAAATTTTAAATAACAATTTAAAAAATATTCTTAAATTTCATAAAATTCGGTATAGGGAGTTACACAAAAGTCTTCCTACAACGATCGAGAGCAGTGCTTTACTAGCCTCAGATCAGGGAGCAAATATGATGGTCCCAAAAGTCTTCCTACAATGATCGAGAGCAAGTATTTTTACTAGCCTCAGATCAGGGAGCAAATATGATACCTACGTACCCGGGCGCTCGGGATACCCGGGCCCATAAAACGGATGCAAAGGTAGATCAATCTGCTCTCGACTTGTGAGAGGTGGTCAATCACAAATGCAAAAAGAGAGAAGCAACCTTGATGTGTGAGGAGCCATTTCCAGGACATCACTGCATCCAAGCCGCCATCAACTACTGCTGCCACAAGACAGTGGCTCTACCACCAAGGCAGTTTGTGTTTATGCGGATCACCACTCCATGCGGCTAAGTGAAACCGAGCCGCGGAAGCAAGACTCTTGGAGACCCCATGCGGCCAAGTGGACTTGAGCCGCAGGAGGAAGACTCTTCAGACTTTATGCGGCCAAGATGATCCGAGCCGCAGAAGAAAGTCTCTTGAAGACCTCATGTGACCAAGCCAATTTGAGCCGAAGAAGGAAGACCTTTGAGACCTCATACGGCCAAGATGATCCGAGCCGTAGAAGGAAGGCTCTTGAAATTTCATGCGGCCAAGCCGATCCAGACCGCAGAAGAAAGACTCTTGGTACCGCATGCGGTCAAGTTGATCCGGGCCACAGAAGATTAATTTTACTCTGTTGTGGGGGGACACATGGCAATTTAACCAAGTCTCAACCACCCAGATTTGCTCCAACAAAGAAATCTCAACAAACCATCAGCTGCAAGCTAAAGAGCGAGTCTTCATGTGCTGTTGCAGTCACGTGGCTACGTGGCCATCTATGTGGCTCAAAATATCCTTCATCCCAAAATTACTATAAATAGCAGGGTACCACACCCATGCAAAAAGCTGGCAACCTACGAAAGGCAATTTCTTCAAGAGCAAGGATCGCGTCAAATAGTCCAAGGAGTAAGGCAGAGTTGCTACACTTTCCCGAGCCTCTATCGTCACCCCTTAGAATCAAAACTAAATAATTTTATTTAGATTGTTTCCTAGGATTTCTTTTCAGGCTTTCCCTTGTACAAGCGGGTTTGCAATCAAGTTCAATTCCTTTGTAATTCTTGTTCTTGATATTTATTGGCAAACAAGTAGCCCGTATATCGAGACAGAGTTTGATCAATTATTAAAATCAGGTTCGACCATGACCAATGGGCCAACAATTAGTAGTTTACTTTATATATGAGGTATGTATGTGTATAGTTAGTGTTGCTGTTGTGAGTAGTTAGGCTCATATATCTGATATATGTGAGGGTTTGGTATATATACATATGAGGTTTGATTTAAGTTTAGTTCCAGTTGGGTTCTGTTTTGATATATGTGGGTTAGTTTATATATATTGTGAGTTGAGATATAAATAGGATATGTTATCTATATGGTTATTTGATATATGTCCGGGTTAAGGTTATGTTATATATAGGGATTAAGCTATATTGTGGTAGAATATATAACTTTGGTATAGATATAGCCTATATGATTGTTAGTCCAGTTGGGGTTTGCAATAGTTGTGAGGGTTTAATGTATATGTGATATGCATACATAGATACATATGGTATGAGTGTAGGTTGTATTATACGTGAGTGATAGTTACATATATACTATATGTATATGGGATATATAAACATGAGGGTATGTTCATATATAGATGTGAGAGCAATAGATATAGTATATATATAGTGGTGTTGTATGTATGTACTTGATATCTGATATCTACTTAAGTGCCTTAGTATCATAGCCTATACTTTGTGTTACCTTAGAATTGACCCAATAGGCCTAAAATGACTTGTGGACTAGAGTTTGACCAAACCCTAGACAGTTGACCTAGTTAGCTAGATTGTTGACCTAGTTTGACTAGAATGTTGACCAGAGTTTAGTTGACTTTGACCTAGAATGACCTAGAATCATGTAGAATACTTTATAAACTTCCATTATTACATCTTGAATACATTATAACCTATGTTGCTCTAAATAGGACTCAGTTACTCCGGTTCAGACATCTCTTCTTATCAGTCATTCAGGATATCAGGCTAGTACATGCTCTGATCGTTTCATACTTGCTAGGACTTATATTATTGCTCTAGACTACTTTACTTGATGCTGTCACATTGTTATCATGGATTGGTACTGTATAAATCTTTTTATAAGATGTTATCCCCCCTTGGGTGCATCGGATACTTTATGTCATGTACTTTTCACGTACATCATATATTCCTTGTACTCTCATTATTCATGTACACTCATGTGCTCTCATGTTCACATGTGCTTCATGTATAAAACTATCATGTACGTAACAAAACTTGACTAGATCCTTGTGTATTGATTGGGGACGGGAGAGTAGAAGTGGTTATGTGATCAATTCCAAAGTAGTTTTGTCATGTACAACTCTGTAACATAGTCATGTACAAATCAATCCGATTACATAACCATCTTGTTCTCTAAATCACTTATATTCACTTACAGTTCTTATTTTCTATACAAACCTTCATGTACTCAAATTTATCTATTTTTATTACTCATGTACATCTCTTACATTGTTTCATATATTTTATTCTATTGCTTGTTCGACATTTCCTGCCATGATATGAACTACGCGAGAGTTATGTATTCGCTCCTGTCCTGACTGGACATGTTGAAAATATTACAGAGAACGAAGAGGATTTCTATCATACCTACTACGGAGCTGGTATAGATGACACTTGTGACCTAGACCCTCAGAAGGATCCAGCATTTGCTGAGGACATTACCTTATTACCTAGGCTAGACTGCTAGGCTTTATCTTTATGTTATTTGTGTTGTCTTTGAGATGTATTATTTGAGATGTTGAGTTTTGGTGTTGTTAAACACTTAGACTTATTTTTTTTTGGTTGTATCTCTCATTTGAGAATTTTATATCTATCTTATCGTACCATTATCCATTTTAGATTGTGATTGAGTAGTAACTTCTGTGTTGTCCTCCGATTGGAGAGTATATTTTGTACAAGTATATTTTTACTGTGTTAGATATTTGTGACCTAGGAGAGCATTCTACCGCCGACACTACGGCGTAGGCTGGACGTACCCAGGGTCTTGTGCCCTTACACTGGATGCGGGTCATGACAAAACAACAGTTTCTAATAAATGACAAGTGCTATGAAACAGTAAATAGAGAGAATATACAAGTGCAAATAGAGAGTACATAAAAGTAGCATGGCAAGGGTAAGCAGTAAACTAGAGCAAGAGCAAGAGGAACTGATCATACTATGTACAAGAGTTAAGAATCATCTATCTATGTGAGTGAATATTAGCTTTGACATGTGGCCGACTTGGGAACTTGCACAAGGTTTACTGGCCTGGTTAATCATACGTGAGTGTATAATTAACACTCACAAGGATCTACAATACACAAAGTAGGTATTGACCACATGTCTAGGCTAATATTCCTTCTCTCCCTGACTGGTAGAGTGGATCCAACCATGACACGTTACGACACGAGATTCTAAGAGAAGGTAGCAAGTCTCCTCGAAACTTGATGTCCATATATTGCATAAGAACTACAATGGGGCTTGCACAAGATACACCAAGGTAAACAAGGAATAACATCTCATGTTGGGATCCATAAATATCAATCCATGTGACCAATATGTCAAGAATTATGTATATCTACACTAAATATAAGAAATATAGTAAATATCCTGAATGAAAAATTATCAGGGAATGTACTCGCCTGCAAACTGGTGTGAATTATCAACGACGTCTGATACGACACCTCGAAGACCTAAATAGGTAATACTATGTCTACTACTAAAATATGCTAAAATAGCGACATATATTAGCGACGACGGAAATACCCGTCGCTGATAATTGCCGATAGCGACTTCTTGTGTTACACGTCGCTGTCCGTCGCTGTGTAGCGACGTTCAGCGACGTAGTATAAGTTACGTCGCTGATGGGTGACATTTTGCGACGGACGTCCATTTTACGTCACTGTATTGCACCGTTTAGCGACGTATAATTTATGCGTCGCTGTTGTATTTCATATAGGGTTCCTGGCCCGGTCGAAATCATAAAATTTTCACCCAAAATTTTTCTTCCCGCTCTCCCCTCTCCCCCTGGCGAACCCTCCCCTCCGGCGACCCCTCCCTCCGGCGACACCCTCCCCCTTCTCCCCCCGGCGACCCCGCTCGCCCGTTGAACCCTCCCTCCGGCGACCAGCCTCCCTTCTCTGACGAAGGAGCCTTCCTCGCCGCCTTCCTCCTCCGACGAAGCCACCCTCCTCGCCGCCTCCATCCTCCGACGAAGCCACCCTCCTCAGGTAAACCCTAACCCTAGCCCTAGCTATCTAGACACAGACACGGATACGAGACCCTAACCCTAGCTGTCGAAGGGGGAGAGAGGGGTGGGGGTGGGTGCAGGGGGTGGGGGGGTCTTACTGTCGAGGGGTGGAGGGAGGGGTGGGGGTACCCGGGGGCAGGGGAGGGTTGGGGTGGGTGCAGGGGTAGGGGGAGGGGGGCAGGGGAGGGGGAAGGGGGGCAGGGGAGGATTGGGGTGGGTGCAGGGGTAGGGGAGGGGGGCAGGGGAGGGTTGGGGTGGGTGTAGGGGTAGGGGGAGGGGGGCAGGGGAGGGTGCAGGGGTGGGTGCAGGGGTATGGGGAGGGGGGCAAGGGAGGGGGGGCAGGGGAGGGTTGGGGTGGGTGCAGGGGTAGGGGGAGGGGGGCAGGGGAGGGGGGAGGGGGGCAGGGGAGGGTTGGGGTGGGGCAGGGGTAGGGGGAGGGGTCAGGGGAGGGTTGGGGTGGGTGCAGGGGTAGGGGGAGGGGGGCAGAGGACGGTGCAGGAATCGGTATCGGACTATATGTATACAATGTATATACATGTATATATACTCACACACTTACATACACACACAAATACATATATACTCATACACTTACATACACACACAAATACATATGTATACATGTATATATATACTCACACACTTACATACACACACAAATACATATATAAATATATATGTATACAATGTATATACACCAAGGTTCACAATATCGGTATCGGAATCGGTATCAGACTATTCCTATGAGTATTGGTGTCGGCGATATCGGTAGTATCGACGGTATCGTATCGGAGTATCAGACTTTGGTATCGGAAAACAAATAATTATTAATAAATTATTTATATTTATAAACATATATTTTATACATTTAGGTATAATTTTAAGTATTTCAGCGTTATTTCTTAGTAGTTTTGAAATTATATGAAATAGTAGTCACCCTTACCGATTGGTTTTGCCGAATTGACCGGAACAAAGACCCCCAATGTCGGTATCGATCAATATTTGGTATCGGTCGGTATCGGATCGGAACTTGCCAAACCGTCTCGGTATCGGCCGTATCGGATCGGTATCGGCCGATACTTTAAACCATGATATACACACAAATACACATATATATACAATCCAAAATCCATTTGAAATTCATTTTAAGAATCTGAAATGTTGACGATATATACCCAAGGTTCACAATATCGGTATCGGAATCGGTATCGGACTATTCCTATGAGTATTGGTATCGGCGATATCGGTAGTGTCGGCGGTATCGTATCGGAGTATCGGACTTTGGTATCGGAAAACAAATAATTATTAATAAATTATTTACATTTAAAAACGTATATTTTATACATTTAGGCATAATTTTAAGTATTTCAGCGTTATTTCTTAGTAGTTTTGAAATTATATGAAATAGTAGTCACCCTTACCGATTGGTTTTGCCGAATTGACCGGAACAAAGACCCTCAATGTCGGTATCGGTCAATATTTGATATCGGTCTGTATCGGATCGGAACATGCCAAACCGTATCGGTATCGGCCGTAGGTTGACTAACGTTGACTATTTTGACTGAAAGTCAAAGTAGAGTCAACATCTGACCTAGATTGGACTAAGAGTTGACAAAGTCAACTGTAGGTCAATCCTTGACCTAGTTTGACCTTGTTTGACTTTGTTTGACTTAGCTTGACCTTGTTTGACTTTGTTTGACTTAGTACAACTTAGTTTGACCCATAATAAGACATAATATACGAATTTGTGCCTGTTGGATAATGTGTGTCCATCTTTGCAGAATTATTTCCAAATGAATATGAATTACTACTTACGGAATCGTTCATAGATGTACAATCGTCGTCCTGATGATATGTGTGGTATGCGGGTTGAATACATAGCGGGAGTAGAGCAGTTCCTGCAGTTTGCTAAGGCGTTCCCTCAGTGCATGGACGGCACCAAAATTAAGTGTCCGTGTGTGAAATGTCATAACGTGAAATATTATCCAGAAGTGGAAGTGACATATTATTTGTACTCGAGGGGTTTCACGCCTAATTACTATCAGTAGACCGCACACGGAGAACTTGTGTCTTTTAGCATCAGAGCCGGAGCCTTACGTTGAGCCGTATATGCATGCGGGACCTAATTTTGTTTCAGATAATCATGCATACGACGACGGGTGCGTGAACATGGTTTTCGATGCTGCGGGGCCTAGTTTCGTTCATGATGCACCTGAGGAGGCACCGAACGCCGATGCTACATAGTTCATGGAGTTGCTGGAGAATGTAAGGACTCCATTGTATCCTGGTTGTGAGGATCATTCACCGTTGGAGGTGGTTACATGACTGTTGAGCATTAAGTCAGATTTTAACATGTCGCAAGAATGCTACAACCGAGTGTTGGAGTTGATTATAGAGATCTTGCCGGCGGGTGCTAAGTTGCCTAAAGACTTCTACCGGTCTAAGAGGATGGTGAGATCGCTCTGGATGGGATACGAGAAAATCGATTCCTGTCGCAATGGGTGCATGCTGTACTACAAAGACGACAAGAGACGGCCGAAAATATGAGTTGGCACATGTGAGAACAGATTGAAGGAGTGTTGGATCACCCATCCGATAGAGAAGCGTGGAAGCACTTTGATCGAGTGTATCCTGATTTTGCTTCAGATCCGCATAATATCAGATTGGGACTATCTTCTGACGGTTTTACTCCTTTTGGTCTTTCGGGATACCGGTATTCGTGCTGGCCTGTGATTGTCACTCCGTATAACCTACCTCCTTGGATGTACATGAAGACTCAGTACATGTTTCTAACAGTTATAATTCCTAGTCCGAACAATCCCAAGAGGAACATTGACGTGTACTTACAGCCTTTGATAGATGAGTTGAATCAGTTATGGGAAGTAGGCGCTAACACGTACGATGTATCCAGGAAGCAGAATTTTCAGATGAAGGCAACCCTTATGTGGACCATCAACGACTTTCCGGCCTATGGAATATTATCTGGATGGAGCACTCATGGCCGTCTCTCATGTCCATATTGCATGGACCGTAGTAAGGCTTTCCGCTTGAAACACGGAGGAAAACCGTACTTCTTTGATTGTCATCGGCAATTTCTGCCAAAAGATCATCCGTTCAGAAGGAACAGGAATGCATTCCGTGCCGACATTATAGAGAAGGGTGATCCACCGCCAAGGTGGTGCGGAGCCACGATATGGAAGGAGGTTAAAGATTTTCCAAGTGCTATCGAAGATCCTACAACTGGGTACAGGTGCGATGGATTTGGTAGAGATCATAACTGGACAAAGAGGAGCATATTCTGGAATCTGCCATACTGGAGTACCAATCTGATCAGACATAATCTTGATGTCATGCATATTGAGAAGAATGTGTTTGATAACATAATTAATACTGTGATGGACGTAAAGAAAAAAACGAAAGACAATCCCAAGGCCAGGTTGGACTTAGAAGAAATATGCAAACGCCCTGCGTTGTATTTGATACAGCAGAATAGAAAACAGTTCCTGCCGAAGTCAATTTTCTCGCTGGACAAGGAGGATAAAGTGAGACTTTGTCGGTGGATCCAGGGCCTAAAATTTCTAGACGGATATGTGTCAAATTTGAGAAGATGTGTCGATCCGAAGGAAAATAAATTGACGGGTATGAAGAGCCACGACTGTCACGTATTCATGGAGAGGTTAATTCCGATTGCATTTCGAGAATTCTTACCGCAGGCAGTTTGGGATCCATTGACGGAGCTTAGCATATTCTTCAGGGATCCTTGTTCTAAGAAATTGCTCATTGATCGTCTAGAAAAGCAAGAGAAGGACATTGCGGTAACACTATGCAAGCTAGAGAGGGTGTTTCCTCCTGGATTCTTCGACTCTATGGAGCATTTGCCGATTCATCTATCCTATGAGGCACGTGTTGGTGGACCCGTCGAATATCGATGGATGTACCCGTTCGAGCGATATTTGAATCACCTAAAAAAAGGTGAAAAATAAGGCACGGGTCGAGGGTTCTATTTGTGAAGCCTATGTTCTCGAGGAGATTACAAACTTTTGTTCCATGTATTTCAAGCCTCATGTTGCAACTAATAGAACGAGAGCTTCCAGAAACGACGACGGAGATCATGAAAGTAATGATACAATACTGAAGGTATTCAATGCTCCAGGAAAGCCATCGGGTAAAATGAAGAAGAGATATCTGAACGATGATGAGCTAAGGGCTGCTCAGGTGTATGTATTACTCAACTGCGACGAGGAGGAAGTAGAGAAACTGTAGGGGTAAGTAAATAATACGTCTACATTATTTTAATAGTATTGAGAATAATACTATTACATTAATTGCACGATGTTGTTTTCAGCATATTTAATGATGATGTGAGGTCAGGTAGGCCACACATAACAGAAGAAGAACTAGAACAAAAAATGAGGCATTATTTTCCATCATGGTTGAGTGCATATGTAAGACTTGCGAACTCTGTAATTATATTTCTGTATATGCACTTGATTTAGAATGAGCTTAATTGCTTCTTTTGTGGTATTTAGGTCGATCGTCCATACGCAAGACTTGAGAATAAGTCTATTAGAACGCTAGCCAAGGGACCAATTTATGCTGCAAAAATATGGCCAAGCTACTGTGTTAATGGATTTAGGTTCAAGTCAACAACTTGCCCGATCAGAGATAACTTTGTGGATCTCGACTCCACCAAAAATAGCTGTTTGTGTATCAGATCTTCGAACTACAAAGATGTTGATGCGGGCAACGATTTCTATAGCGTTCTACGGGAGATCGTGGAGCTGACATATAGTTATGGAATAGAGCCTGCTAAGATTGTGTTATTCAGGTGTGATTGGTTCGATCCGATTGAAGGTCAGGGTTGGAAAGTAGACAAGCACGGTCTTGTTGATATAAACTATCGGCGTCGATATCAAGCCTATGAACCATTTGTCCTATCAAGTCAGGCTCAGCTCGTGTACTTCACAAGTTATCCTAAACGGGGAACAACAAGGTCGGACTGGTGGGCAGTATGCAAGACCAAAGCTAGAAATACCTTTGAGGTTGACGATATAGCTTATCAACATGATGAACTACCTCTTGTAACAAATATTATAGAAGTGGACACGACGGAAGTTCCTCATTACACATCTAATTGTGTAGAAGAAGTAGAATTATCTGAAAAGGAAGATACAGATGAAAGTGAAGATGTAGAGGAGGAAGAAGAAGAAGAAGAAGAAGATGAGCTAAACGAACTAGATGAATTTTTAGAAGAGGATTAAAATCTGTGATGTCTATCATATAAATATGTATTTTTGTAATAATAAATCTGTGACACTTTAGTGACACTTTTATCTGTGACCATGATATTTTTCAAAAACCTGTGATGTCTATCATATAAATATATATTTTTGTTTTATTGTCATATGTTATTATCAGGTATGACTAGACCAGGAGGACGACGCAGAGGATTATATATTAGCCAGTCCCGTCAGCCTCCGGCTGGGGATGGAGACGGCAGTTTCGTACCCTCATCCTCATCTCCGAGTACGCCATTGTACCGTTCTGTTCCCGATCCATTACCGGGACAGGGCAGTTCCAGCAGGTTGCCGACTCCTCCCTCGTCGTCCAGCCTTCCTGATCTCTCGTCCAGCATCCCCGATCCCCCGTCCAACATTCCTCCTGTCGACGGCTCTATGGGGGGAGCCGACGTCGAGCATATGGAGGCCGACGATCAGACTGAACCTGCCCAGGCAGGAGGTGAGAGCGACCCTCCATGCGCTCCCCCGGGCGAGACGCATATGGAGATTTGGACGGACGGGCCTATGAAGTAAGTTAATTAATTAATATATATTTCTCAAATGATTATATGTACATATATATTCATAAAATTTTTTATTGTATAGATATCGGCCTTCTGTAGTACAGAGACAGCTGGGACAATTTCTGAGGCAGAACTATGGTGGGCCTTGGCTTAACTACTCAGATGCTCCCGCAGATAGGAAGGCCTTTTGGTTCGCCCACTTCAAGGTAAAAAATTTATTTATTTTTAAAATTTAAAAATTATTTGTGTATATTATACAACTTTTGTATTTTACTTCTTGTAGAGGACCTATTTCTATCCACCACACCGGGCGGCGAGGATCGAGGGCCAATTTTTTGCCGTCGCAGCCAAGCTCATCCGTGATGCGATCGACGACCAGAAGCGTCGTGATCGCTCCGGACAGCCGATCCAGGGTTGGATTATGCCAGAGCAGTGGACTGCGATGAAGGCTAGATTCAGCGAGCGCAAGTACCAGGAGCGGTCTGAGAAGGCCAAGGTGGCGCGGTCGAGCGCCGGTAAGTGGGGTGGTGGCTCCATTCCGATGACGGAGCATTTTCGTCGTCTGGTACGTTTCCTATGACGGACATTAATTTATATATAGTTCGATATAGAATGTTTAATACTAATAATAGATAATATATTTTAACAGGTAAAAAAGGGTGAGGATCCGAACATGGTGACCGTCTTCCAGGTCACACATCGGAGGGCTGGGGAGTTCATTGACGAGAGGGCGACGCAGGCATATGTACGTTCTATTCTTTATATTAATTTACTATAACTTAGAAAACATGAAAATAGATATCAATATAGACTTTAGCAAACACTTACACGTTAGCAAACATGTTCTAGGCCGAGTTTGTTCGGCTACAGCAGGAGGCGGCTGCTGCTGCTAGTGCGCCAGCAGAGGAAGGGGATGATAGTTCCTCCCAGCCGCCTACAGCTCCATCGTAGGACGAGCTCTGGATGACCACCGTTGGCGGTCTTCAGAAGGGTACGTACTACGGTACGGGATCCTACGGTGCGTATTTGGCTACGGAGTCATCCCGGGCCCCCTCTGTCAGTGCGCAGTCTCCGGCTTCGCAGGTGTCGTCACGAGTTGGAAATATCCTTCGTCAGATCGGGGAGCTGTGTCGTGAGTTACAGCAGCAGATTTCTGATGTGGTCGAACGACGATCCGACCCTTCGATCGTCATCGGACGATTTGATGCGGTCGAGCGCAGTATACAGGAGCTGATGACTCTGCATCAGGCTACAGCTGCCAGCTTGCAGACGCTCACCGAGTCTACACAGCGTACAGAGCATAGACAGGTCGAGCTGGAGGGATCGCAGAGGAGTATGTCTGCCTCACTCACTCAGGTTTCGGCTTCGCTTGAGGCGAGTACTGAGAGGGTGGTGAGATCCCTTGCTGCGCATGGTGAGCGACTGCGAGAGCTGGAGCAGATACGTCCTCCCGGTACATCGACGGCGCCGACTCCAGACACTGTACTGCCTCCGGCGCCGACTCCAGACATTGCACTGCCTCCTACTGCCCCTACGGTACAGCTCACCCAGGAGCAGTATGACTACATTCTATCCCAGTTGCGCGGCAGGGGTCCGCAGTAATTTTATTAGTTTTTTATGACTTGTATGTATTGGCCCTATGGGCAAATTGTTTATTCATACAACTGTTGTTTATACACTTGGTGGGAGACTTTTTATCATCTTCCATTTTTATTTGACTCTACTGGATGTTTGTGAGGATTTGAGTCTGTGATATTTACTTTGTACTGTCTCCTGTTTTTATTGTGATATTTACTTTGTGATATCTGCGACGGGGATGACAAATATACCTACGCTGGGTTATAAGCGATGATCTGATATACAAAAGAGGTGCTGCCAAAATTTTAAAAAAATATATTGTGTATTTTTGTTATGATGTGTGTCTGTATTTACAGTGAATGTGAAATGCAGTGTTCGAAACCATCGACAGTTTCGATTACTGTTGTATGTGTTATCTTGGATAGAAATAGCAACAGTTCAGGGTGTACTTCTGAGAGGTTCATTTTCACGTCCTTCACTTTCTCGGGACGTCGTAAAGGTTCCCGAGAAGGTGAAGGACGTGAAGAGGAAGCTCTGAGAAGTGCACCCTGAACTGTTGCTCTTTCTATCCAAGATAAAACATAGAACAGTAAGCGAAACTGTCGATGGTTCGAACACTGCACTTCACACACACTGTAAACACAGACACACAGCATAATAAAAATACGAATTATATTTTTTAAAATTTTTTTTATAATATCTGCGACGTATAGCGACGTTCTGCGATGTCCTGCGACGGAATGTAGAAGTCGCTATACGTCGCTAAATAGTGACGTCACGTCACTAGACGTCGCTAAGTTACGTCGCTAATCTGTCGGTAGCCGTCGCTAAGTTGCCCACGTGGCTGCCATGCCATGTCATCATATATAAATTATACAGCGTCGCAAGTGGTCGCTTTACGTCGCAACGTTGGCGACGTAGTGATACGTCGCTATCTGTCGCTCCGTTTAGCGACGTCTAACGACAATGAACGCCGCGTCGCCAATAGCGACGTTCGGCGACTAAATTGCCATTTACGACTTGCATATAAGCGACGTCCATTTTTCGTCGCTAAATACGTCGCAAATAGGTTTTAGCGACGTATTTCCATTTTTAGCGACGTCTCCTGACGTCGCTAAAATGGGTTATTTTAGTAGTGGTCACAACCCGCACCCGATTTAGGGGCACGAGTACGTGGGAACGTCCAGCCTACATCGTAGTGTCGACGATAGAACGTTGTCCTAGGTCACATACATCTAACACAGTATAAATGTACCTGTACAAGATATACTCTCCAATCAGAGGATAACACAGAAAGTACAACTCAATCACAATTCTAAGGTAGAAATAGCACGATATGATAGATATGATATCTCAAAAGAGAACATACAAACAGAAGAAAATAAGTCTAAGTGTCTAAACGACACAACATCTCTACATCCACAAATAATACAGCTCAGATGTCAAATACAAATAACATAATAAAATAAGATAAACTGCCTAGCTATTTAGCCTAAGCAATAGGAGTTATGTCCTCAGCTAGAGCTGGATCCTCCTATGGGTCCAACTCACAAGTGTCATCTAGGACTGCTCCGTAATAAGAAGGGCATAACTCCTCAGTATCATCTGTAATATTTTCAACAGGTCCAGTCAGGACATGAACGAGCACAAAATCTCTCATGCAGTTTATATCATGGTAGAAAATCCAAATCAAGCAATAGAGTAAGATACATGAACTGTAAGAATGTACATGAAAGACAAGAGAGATATGGTAAACTGAAAATATCTGTATGATAAGTAAGAACTGTAAGTGACTAGTGATTCAGAGCGCAAGATGGTTATGTAACCAGCACGATGTTATACACGAGTAATCTACAGAGGTTGTACATGAGTAAACTAATAAAGTTATCATATAACCACTTCTACTCCTCCGTCCCCGATCAATACACAAGGATCTAATCAAGTTATGTTATTGTACACGAAGTTTAGTTTTTACACGAAGATCATGTGAGCACATGAGAGTACACGATTTTATGATTTGTACACGAATAACATGAATACAATGAGTACAGGATGCCCATGATAAAGTACACGAACACGAAATACCTGATGTATCCGCTAAGGGGATAACATCGCATAAAAAGATCCATATAGTACCAATCCGTGATAACAAGTGTCAACATCAAGTAAAGTAGTCTAGAGCAAGAATATAGATCCTAACAAGTATGAAACGATCAGAGAATGTACTCGCCTGAGATCCTAAACGGCTAATGAGAATAGATGTCCGTACAGGAGTAAATGAGTCGTATTAAGAGCAACACAGGTTATGATGTGTTCAATATAAAATAACTACAGTATACAATGCAATATACATGATTCTAGGTTAATCTAGGTCAATTCAACCCTTGGTCAACCTTGGTCAACATTCTAGTCAAACTAGGTCCACATTCTATGGTTTGGTCAAACTCTAGTCAAACTAGTCCTTTAAAGCTATTGGGTCAAATCTAGGCTAATCTCAAGACTATCACAAAGTAGACTAGGTTACTACATATATACATATAGCTATATACATCATATATCTAAACCCCACACCACTATACAATATATAGTATACACACACACACACACACACACACACACACACACACACACACACACACATATATATATATATATATATATATATATATATATATATATATATATATATATATATATATATATATATATATATATATACTCTCACAAACGTATACATATATAGACCAACCTATATAGCTATATAGGCATATAGGAATATCTAAACTCCTGTAACATATGTCTATACATATATCTATATTCCAATACTCATATATATATATATATATATATATATATATATATATATATATATATATATATATATATATATATATATATATATATATATATATATATATATATATATATATATATATATATATATATATATATATATATATGAGTATTGGAATATAGATATATATATATATCTTATATATATATATATAATATATATATATATATATATATATATATATATATATATATATATATATATATATATATATATAATATATATATATATATATATATATTTATATATATATATATATATATATATATATATATATATATATATATATAATATATATATATATATATATATATATATATATATATATATATATATATATATTTTATATATATATATATATATATATATATATATATATATATATATATATATATATATATATATATATATATATATATATATATATATATCTTACATCCCTACTATACATCCCTACTAGTTACCTACTATCTAAGATTACTTGGCTAATTTATCCTTTATATATCCATAGATGTATCCAGTGCATGTCACATATACCATTATCTTTATCTATCCATAACATATACCAATATGTCCTTTATCCATATTTAACATTTATCCTTTACCTATATTATATACCTATATATCAATATACCATTCTATTCCATTACCTATCAAAATTGCCCCAAGATATCATATGCTTACCATATCCTACCAATCATACACACATGGACTCACACATCCTGCTCTTGGCACTTGACATCTTGATGTTATCTATTACCTATTTCTAATACCCAATATTTTAGTAACTTGACAAATACCTTATCCTCCCAGATACTTATCCAACTAACTCTAATACTAATACTTGATACCAAATATGATACCTTACTCAAGTCCCAATACTGAGTTATCCTTACTCATGATACTTGAGTGTCATTATACCAATATCCACATGGTAGCCAAGTATCACACTAGTACCTTGTCCAAAACTTTAATACCTTGACACATAACTTATCTATATTTTGTTCACTTGATAACCATTTGTACCAACATTAACACATACTAACTAACACATATTATATAACAATAATATATATATATATATATATATATATATATATATATATATATATATATATATATATATTTATATATATATATATATATATTATCATACACATATTCGACAACCTATGATACTTGCATTCACTTAATATCTATACTACATAGGCTCATAGGTTACACAAAATGCCTATGTCGTATAGTCACTTTTCTACTTAAAATCAATATTGTACCAATTAGGTCTTCACTAAATTCTATAATTAAATTATGTCGTAGCCCTTCGTGTTAGCTTTTTGAAACTTAATACAGATTGCATTTTTGTGTCCGAAAGCTCCCGAAATCGCAAAAATACCGAAACGCGTTCGTCTTTCGTACACCTGACACTCAAACAGTTTTACAGAAAGTTGTAGAACGATTTTGGCCTACTAATGTTATGTTTGGAAAGCTAACTTTGATACGGTTCTTTTTTAAAAAACGGTAGATTAATCGGAGTTCTGAGCTAAAAGTTATGGCATTTGTAATTTGCTATTGTTACTAAAAACGTGGATAAATATTATGACGAATTTTGGTTGTTTTGGGACAAAAGAAACACATGTATATACCCAAATATAACCATGTGTATAATGAGATACCATGACACAATACTACGTATCCTATTTAGGACACAAACACCCAATCTCGACTCAAAAAAGACACGAAAGTTTCTTTGGGAACACGTATCGAATACTTGGTGGTCACAAATTCGATTTCCTCCAATTTGTATCAAAATAAAATGGGAAAAACCTTCAAATAGAAAGAGGAGAGCCTCAACTCCTCTCTAATGGTATCCTAATACAAATGGGGTCCTAAATGAGTGTAGTTACACTAATGAAATGAAATTGAAGGATTTAGAGAGCTCATACCAAAAGGGAGATAGATTTCCAATGTAAAATTCCTAGATCTAGATCTCCACCAAGCTTCTAGGCTCCAAATCCTTCTAATCCCTTCATAGCTAGCCAATAGAGGCTTCTCCTCTCCAAGAAAGAGAGAATAAAATAAATTTGGCTCAATTTGGAGAAAATTTGGGTGTAGGAGCAATTTGGAGGAAAAAACTCCTAAATTGGGGCTTGAAATAAAAATGGAAATAGGAAGAAGATGAAATGGGGCTTTATAAAAATATGTGCTACTATATGATGTTAGGATTAGGGTTTTGGGTAAGTAAAAATGTCTACTACACCCCTCTCTTTAGTCATGACAAGTTAGGGATCAAACTTCTCTTCCTAATTAGAAGAATTAATTAAGCCTTCTAACTAATTCTTATAATCTAGCTAGAGGCTAACTAAAGTTCCATTAGGCTAGTCCTAATCATCTTGTTGGGTGGCCATGACAAGTGTGTTTGGAGCTAAATATCTACTTAGCCATAATATCTAGATATTACTAACCTTGTCATCTAGTTGGAAGCTACTAATGAAATATCTAGGCGCATGATTAACATCTAGATTAGGGCTATTCTAGGTTAAGGCCTAATATTTCAATTAGCACATTATTAATTAATTAAAATTCAAATTAATTCAAATGTCACAAATGACCAAAATATCCTTAGCATAAAATATGGTAATTAGCTAATCTAATCACATGGTTAGGTCTCCATGGTCATGGTTAGTCTCTAGGCTAATTAGCTCTAAGGTTACACTAGCAAAATGCCAAAATCATAATACATCTAATTAAATGGTATAAAATAATCTAAATTCACTAATAAATCATTAACATGATCAATTTATAAAAGTTTCAAAATTAACCTTATTTTAGAAAAGTGGTGGTTATAAGTCTTCCCCCCTTGAAAAATTTTGTCCTTGAAATTTAGGTTGGTCGTACTCCTCTTAGGGTCACGTCCCCAACAATCATGGTCTCAGAAAACTCTATCTAAATCATTCAATTTGGAGGAATAACCTACGGGGTCATGGTATACAATATCAATCTCGGGTCTTATCTAGCTATAGTAGTCATACTACAGTACTAGGCAGTCACAAGGTATCAAATCATACAGGCAACAGTAGAGTGCATCAATTCATCGAAGACATGCTAAGGTCTTGGTTAGAACTCACCTCCAACTAGGTCTGGTGACTAGAACTCCCTCATGGAGGCGGGGCCTAAATCCCAAAGGCATTTCTCATGAATCATGCTCTTGTTAAAACTCTTCTTCCTTCTTTTTGATCTTATTCTTCCCTATCAACTTAATCATCCAAAATTTAAATTCCTACACCTTGTCCTAACTTGGATCCAAAATCGCTAAATCAAAGTTTATGAAATCCTCAAACTTGTTCAAATCACTGTCCTCGAAATTATTCGAAGCTAATACTACTATGTCATGCTGGAACTTATTCTCCTTTATAAAATCAACCTTCGTATTTCCTTCACATACACCTTCAATATCATCCTTCTTAAAATTTTAAAATCTCCAACAAATCTTTAAATTTTTCCTATAACTCAAAATCCTTGTGTTTACTCTATTCCTAGTCATCATCTTACCAATATCTTATTCAATTTTGTATCATCATCGCATTATAGTTAAATTCTCTTCTTCATTCCTAAATTTCTAAGTTTAGCATCACAATCTTAAGTAAAATATAACGAGAATCAATATCCTAAAATTATTCCAGTTCACAAAAACAAACCGACCTCGAATATCCTTGTTAATTCTAAAGTACACATACAAAATAATATTGTTCTAACCATCAATATATACATCTTACTATCCTTCTGATTAGTCAGAGGGGTCACTATCTCCTGAGCAGACTAACATTCTATACGAAAACTTGTAATCATACACAACAGAGATTTAACTAAAAGGGTTACTATTCTAATGTCAGAGCTATACTACCATCTCTAAGATAAAGACCTATCACAAGTCATCAATTCATTGTATTATAAAAGAATTATATCTAAATAAAGTTCTACAAGGGACTAGACTAAATAATTAAACTATCCCTACTCCTAAGTTAATTGATGATGAAACAAAACAATTTTTTTTTGAAAAGACTGAAACGGAAGGTAGGGATGATATGTTTAAGAACCTTCTCAAGATACAATCTGATAATCATATGCGTCTGTCCAAAATCATGATACTCAAAGTCCTCGTCATACTAGTAAACAAGGCTACGATAAACCATAGAGTTCGTGACTAAGGTATAAACCTCTAGAATAATGGTATTTAAAATTTTTGCATGGCCGCTAGCTTGGCTGAGAAAACCTTAAATTCCCACACCCAAAAAATACATCCAAAATCAGACTATATGTCCTCACCATACCAGCTAATATTGAAGTACATATAGGCAACTCTAGAGGGGGGTGAATAGAGTACTTGTGTCAATAATGAACAATTAAAAAACTAACTCTATTAAATTCTAATTAGCAAATGATTAATCAGAGTATAAGCGCAGAAAATAAATGAAGATCATAGAGCATATGCAGACACAACAGTTTTAACCTGGTTTCTCTTGTGGAGGACTAGTCCAGGCCTGAGAACACTAGCTCGGGATTGAAATCCACTATTTGTGAAATAGCTTTACAATCACGTGCCTTTACTCAGAAGAGGATGCCAACTTCTTGAAAGATCGCTGAGACGAAACTTGGAAATTTTTAAGTGAATTCTTCAAGACTCTTGCATACAAACTTTTAATTGACTCGCACCGAGCACGTTGTAGGCTTGGAAAGTTTTATGGCTAGTAGATGAGAAGAGTATAGCTCTTTAGGATGTATAGGCTATAGAAGTAGAAGAGAAGAGAAGATTGGATAATTTGAAATAGGAGAAAAGGGTGCCTATATATACTAGTTCTGGAAGGCAGAGTTCGGTCAGAACTTTGTCCAAAATATTCAAAATTTTGGCCGTTGGACAACTTGCAATGAGCAATTCCTAAAATTATTAGCTCCTGAAAATCAGGGGACAGAGTTCGGCCCGAACTCTGTGTGGGGACAGAGTTCGGCTCGAACTCTGCCTCCTTGGAGACAGAATGCTCATGGGCAGTTGTAGGCCTTTGGCACTTTGGCTTTTTGTTCGTGGAGCTTTTGGTTATCTAGTCTATGGTTGAGGTACACAGTGCGACTCAATATACAATAACCTAGACTCAATAAAAGTGTAAAAATACAGACTTCCGAGGACAAGTTCCAACAGTATTCGTCGAACAGTCGTCGATGATGATTGTCTGACTTGATTTGTGATAGTCGTCTGATTTGTAGCTTGATGACGATTTATGTGTCAAGTTGGATCATGCCAAATATCGATTTGTTAATTATCAAGATTAGGTTGACTGCGATCCATTTTGGGTCAACAATCTCCCCAATTTTGATAATTGACAAAATTGCGATATTTGTGTGTCGCAACATTAATACCTAGACACATATATAGCTTCCCCATAGATGGACATTTCGGCTCCCCCCTAAATAGAGAAGTCCTGATACAAGTACTAGTCCAAACAATATAACACATAGCACAAGTATTTATCCAAAATGGTTAAGCAAATATCACATATTCTCCTCCTTTGGCATTTAACAAAATGAACGATAAGCTCTTCCATAAAAAAATAACCATGGAGAAAATTTGCAATCACACAACCAAGGTTCAAATCCAAAGTAAGAGATAACTAGCAAATAATCCAAATAGAAGCTATATAAGCATAAAGTAGTACCAAGCAAAGAGTTCAACTACATAACCACGAAATAAAACTACAAAGTGCATAAACAAAAAAATCCTAAGCATCAGTAGCAGCATCATAAAAGGAACCACGACCGTCACGGAGCACGGGAAGGTCCAGCAGATTCAAATCGACCACTGGCAGAGCGACGAGGATCAACAAACGCTGCATCCGGATCCAAATACCTTCTGACCCAACTGTCATCGATACGATAACCTTCGCGAGAAGGGTCCCGTACCATGGGATAAGACACTGTAGGATGAGTAGCCAGGGAGTACTGGATGTCATGTAGGGTGTTGCTGATGGCCGTCATCTGTAAGGCTGTGCGATAATCCATCAGAGTCCAGTGATCGTCCTTCAAGCGGAAACGATCTCTCAGCATAATCTGAATGAACTCAAGGGTAGCAGGAGGCTCGGGCTCAGGTTGGCCAAGAGCAAGAGGATCAGCATGAGCATCAGACTCAGAGTGCTCAGACTCAGGGGACTCAACAGTTGCTAGAAGTTGCCGTACCTTAGACAGATAGGCAGGGGCAGAAAGAAACTGACACTCATCAAGTGGAATATGGAATGTACGAAACATTATCGGCAAATACAGGGCCTAGACCAATGATCGGGGTCTCATCCATACACGAATCATCCAGTCCATCATCGTGCACAGGAAGTTAAAAGGGACATGGAAGTGGAGATGGTAAAGAGCAGAGATCTCAAGATAAGATACTTCATCGATTGATCCCGCTTTGGGCAAGATCGTGGAGAAAATAATTCGATGAAGTTCATAAAAATACGGGTTAAGATATTTAGCCCGTAGCTTGCGGGGACGCGAGTGTTGGGAGTACACAAGTCATCCTTGAAGCTCTCAAGTGATGATCCATTAGAAAATTGAAACTGTCGGGCATCGACAAGTTTCTACCAAGAATTGGGTTCCGGGATCTCAAGATATTCCGTAAGCTCAAAATCAACAAAAGAAATGTCGATACCGGCGACACGAGAGTAGATCCGTGTGTCATCAAAGGTTAGGTTACAATAGAACATTTGGATAGCATTCAAATAGACTATAGATGAGGTAGTAACTAACTCATCTAAACACATATCATGGAACAATGAATCATAAGCCGAAAAGATAAAAATTAATCAGATGACCAGTATACACACTCCGTGAACAAAAATTGGCAAACCATTCATTGGAAGCCTCCTATGATACAAAAATTTGTTCATGGAATGTGTTGGGGTCTCGTGGTGGTGGTAGATTAAAAAAAGGATGGATTGGAGGAGCAAGAGGAGGATGAGGATGAGAAGATGATGCAACATCACTCCTTCTTCTCTTGCCTCTACCAAAGAGTCTTGGAGCCATGGAGAATTTTAAAGTTGGAAAAGGAAATAGAGAAGAATATGAAATTATACCTCATCCAAAGGAGAAAAGATGGAAGAGATCCCCCCAAAAGCTTTAGATCTTGAGTTTGGGAAGAAAAAGAGCCCTAAAAGTGGAGTTTCTAGGGTTAGGGTTTGAGAAAATTATGTTTGAAGGAAGGTAGAAGAAGAACAAAGTGAGGAGAGAGGGTTTGCTCTCGGGTTTAAGAGGTTTGGGGGTAGCAAGTCGGGTTAAATCCTGCAAGCCCACTTCCCAAATTTTTAATTTTTTTAATTTTATTTGTTTATGATTAATTTTTATGGTCATTGGGAGTCATGCCAAAGCTTATAGGTGGACTATGACCATATTAAGGTCATATAACCTCTAGATAGCTTATATAAGCATTCTATAGCTATAATATATTTTATTATAATTTTTTTAGACATTTTTATATATTTTTAAATATTTATTCTATGAAGATTTATATTTATGAATGACTTTCATAATTTATGTTGAGGCCATTTGTGACTATTTTGAGACCCAGTATTTTTCTTTAGGCTCTATTAGGTTAAATATATTTTCTGTATTTTTCTACAATTTTTTGAAATTTTTAGATAATTAAATAAAGGAAAAACCTATTTTCTAAGACTTCTAGAATTTACTGTGCAAGCCTATGAGCAAATATTGACCCCAAATATTTTTATAAGGTTCATTATGTTATTTTATATTTTCTAGAATTTTTCCATAATTTTTTAAGTATTTTTAGTACTTATTATAATTTTTTGTAAGTTAAACTACAATAAAACTGTTTTCTGTAAATTAAAATCTTACTTCCCTAATTAATTACCCAGTCAGCACAACCCGACCCACTTGCTATTCTCCGCAGGGTTGGAGAGTGGGCCCGTCCATCAGTGACTCCGACCCTGGGTGCGCGCTAGACTCGGTCACCGAGTCGAATTTGGAGCCGAGCCGCTCCTATTTTGAGTCAGACTCGGGTTAAGCCAGCCGGGCACGCCATCCGACCGCTCATTTTGAGCGGGCTACAGAAGATGATGTCACGTGGCCCTTTATCCGCCATTGAGCCGTAGCTCGCTGCCTTCTATATATATATATATATATATATATATATATATATATATATATATATATATATATATATATATATATATATATATATATATATATATATTATAAACCCTAATAATATCCTGCCGCATTAAAGAAACTTCAGGAGAGAGAGAGAGTGGGGTTTGATCTAGGGTTCTTCCAACTTCCCGAAGCGATTTCCGCCAACCCCGACGTGCTTTTCGTGCGCCGTTTTTTTGTTGGGAGCGTATTGAGGTATAGTTTCTGAATAATAATATATTTTTATCAATTCTAAACCTTAATTTCTGTAAAATTTGTAGAGTGTTAGTTGTTCGAAACTTGACACGGTTTCGGTGTTTTCGAGATTTCGGGAGAACCAGGAATCTGAATCATGAACCGTTTAAAGTTTCAAAAAGCTAACACAGAGCTCTATGACATATTTTTTTCCTAGAAATTAATTCATTCATCTAGTATTTTAGTTATTCTGTTGAACTCAGAATTGATCGGTTGATCACCGTTTTGGTCACGATTAGCCATAACGGCGATATCTTTTGACCAAAGCGTAATTTTGCGGCACGGTTGATTCCAGCGCACTTGTGGCACTGAAATCTACCAAGGTGCACTTTCAAAATCTAAAGTTCACAGCGTTTGACTAGATAGACAACGATATACCTCGATTTAAGTGTCATGGTTTCCAAAATTGGAAACATAACTTTTGATGGCCAAACTTGCATGTTTAGATTATATTTAGATTATTATTAGGTTAAATGATGTTTTAAAGTAATTTATTTCAGAATTAACAATTATTAGATTAGTTAACCCAATTAGCTACTTATTTCATGAATTTAGAACTAGAACCTTAGAATTGATTTGCGGTTTTCGTACATGGTTCGTGGTACGATATATGTTATAGATTGACAGCTTCTAGATCGGCATTCCCCTCATCCACTACTTGTGACTACGGTTTGTGCAAGGATTCAGGCAAGTACATTATTGCATTTATGTTTTAGCTCATTATAACGTTTTTTCTATCGTTTCCTTGGTTGATATTCCGTTGAGACATTGCTTGATATTTCGTTGAGACACGATTGTGACACCGTAGTTATTGTATCCTTCTTAGTGTATCATTGACCGTTGTTGATTGTTAGAGAGTCGGGAGGGGAAATACTCAGTAAGTACGCGAACAAACTCAAATATTTTGATTGTGGATAGCTAAGTCATACACCCTACGTATGAGTTAGCCGTACCCTATTATTGTGGATAGCTATCGTATGATGTGCCGTATTAGCCCAGCCGTTCACGTATTAAAAGGTATTTCACACACACATAGTTGTTCCTATTTTTCCTTTATCTAGTTCTAGTTTATATCTTGTTAGTTCATATCTTCTTAGTATATACCTTGCTAGTTATATTCTGCTAGTTCATATCTTGATAGTTTATATCATGTTAGTTCATCTCTTGCTAGTTCTTTATATACCCTTGCCATCATTGTTTCTCGTTGTTCTAACTTGTTTTGGACTAATAACATTAATTGCAATATGGTTGTACTCTGCTCCTTTCCTGACTGGATCGTTGTTATAGGTGAGGATGACGTGTCTACTTTTGCACTATGGACCATACGAGGGGGAGATAGAGACTCGAAGGCTAAACCATAGAAGACTAGTTAGATGTGTGGTAATTTTTTTATAATTGTAAAAGCTTATATTCTTCTTCAAATGTAAAACTTCTAAATTTTGTAAAATTGATTTAGTTGTTGTGAATGAGCAGTTAGTATTTGTGAGCATTTTGTTTATTGTGGTCTAGACAGCGTATTACCGTCGACACTGCGGCGTAGGCTGGGCTTGGACACGTCTCGTATCCGAAAAGCGGGTGCGGGTCGTGACAAATTCTGACCTTCGGATCAAAAGAATGGGTGGCTGATAACCAAAGAAGGTTCTGTGACCATGGACATAGAGTTCGGCCCGAACTCTGTGTGGGGCAAAGTTTGACCCGAACTCTGCCTCCATGTGCACAGAATACTGGAAATTTTAAAAAAGGCTAAGTTTTGATGGAAAGTGAATAGAATTTGAAAGTTTGAATTTAAATAAGTCATAAACGTAATTAAACCATATAATAAATAATGATATAAGACAGCGATCATTACGATGAAACTGCCATAGGGTAGCTGTAGTGGCCGGATCCCAGCTAGCGGTAGTCCGAAGACTAGTGCACCGTGTTGCTTAGGCTTTTACGCCTTGTTGTCAAAAGGACCCTTTCGACTTGTACCCATAGCAAAGTCACCATAAAGATATATGTCATAATCGTTATTTACGCAGGCCAATTTATTTTATGACTGTTTCATCCAAAATTTCTAACTTACGGTAAAGAAAGTTGAAGCGCTTTCGGCCAGTGGTTTGGTAAAGAAGTCAGCTAGCTGATGTTCAGTGTCTATGAATTCTAAATTGATCGTGCCTTGTTGTTGATGATCACGCAAAAAGTGATGTCTAATCTCTATATGTTTAGTGCGTGAATGACAAACTGGGTTCTTGGTCAGATTAATAGTACTAGTGTTATCGCAGAAAATAAGTATGTGCTTGAAACATAAGTTGTAGTCTTCAAGGGTTTGCTTCATCCACGAAATCTGTGCACAACAACGACCAGCTGCGATGTATTCAGCTTCTGTTGTGGATAATGTGACAGAGTTCTACTTTTTGCTAAACCATGAGACTAACGCCTTTCCTAGCAAATGACACGTGCCGCTGGTACTTTTACGGTCCACTTTGCATCCTATAAAATCAGCATCGGAATATCCGATTAAGTCAAAGGAAGTGGTTTTGGGATACCACAAGCCTACCGTAATAGTTCCTTAAAGGTATCTAAAGATATGCTTAACTGCGGTCATGTGTGATTCCTTAGGATTGACATGGTATCTAGCACGTAAGCAAACACTAAACATAATATCGGGAAGACTAGCAGTTAAATATAATAAACTACCAATCATACCTCAATACTTACGTTGATCGACCGGTTTGCCGCTTTCATCAGGTTCCAGCTTTGTGGTAGTAGCTATAGGGGTGCTGATCGGTTTGATGCTGTCAAGCTCAAACTTTTTCAGCATGTCCTTTACATATTTTGATTGACTGATGAAGACGCCTTGCGAGAGTTTTTTGATTTGCAGTCCAAGAAAGTAGTTGAGCTCCCCCATCATGCTCATCCTGAACTCGTTCTGCATACATTTGGCAAATTTCTTGCATAGACACTCATTAGTAGACCCAAAAGTAATATCATCAACATATATTTGTACTAGACCCTCATTAGTAGACCCTCACTAGTAGACCCAAAAATTAACTCTATTCAATCCCAGCTAACAAATGATTAATCAGAGTATAAGCGCAGAAAATAAACAAAGATCAGAGAGCATACGCAGACACAATAGTTTTTAACCTGGTTTCCCTCGTGGAGGACTAGTCCAGGCCTGAGAACTCTAGGTCAGGAATGAAATCCACTATTTGTAAAGTAGCTTTACAATCACGTGCCTTTACTCAGAAGAGCATACCAACTTCTTGAAAGATCGCTGAGGCAAAACTTGGAATTTTCCAAGTGACTTCTTCAAAGCTCTTGCACACAAACTTCTAATTGACTTGCACCGAGCACCTTGTAGGCTTGGGAAGTTTTGTGGCTAGTAGATGAGAAGAGTATAGCTCTTTAGAATGTATAGGCTATAGGAGTAGAAGAGAAGAGAAGATTGGATGATTTAAAATGGAAGAAAATGGTGCCTATATATACTAGTTCTGGGAGGCAGAGTTCGGCCAGAACTCTGTCCATAATATTCAAAATTTTGGCCGTTGGACAACTTGCAATGATCAATCCCTAAAAATTAGCTCCCGAAAATCAAGGGACAGAGTTCGGCCAGAACTCTATGTGGGGGCAGAGTTCGGCCCAAACTCTGCCTCCTTGGAGACAGAATGCTCATGGGTAGTTGTAGGGCTTTGGCAGTTTGGCTTTTTGTTTATGGAGCTTTTGGTTATCTAGTCTATGGTTGAGGTACTCAGTACGACTCAACGTACAATAGCCTAGACTCAATAAAAGTATAGAAAAATACAGACTTTCGATGACAAGTTCGAGCAGTATTTGTCGAGATGTCGTCGATGATGATTATTTGACTTGATATGTGATAGTCGTCTGATTTGTAGCTTGATGACGATTTATGTGTCAAGTTGGATCATGCCAAATATCGATTTGTTAATGATCAAGATTAGCTTGACTACGATCTAATTTGGGTCAACAATCTCTCCCATTTTGATAATTGACAAAATTACGACATTTGTGTGTCGCAACATTCATACCTGGAAACATATATAGCTCCCCCGTAGATAGCCATTTTGGCTCCACCGTAAATAGAGAAGTCCTGATACAAGTACTAGTCCAAACAATATAACACAACACAAGTATTTATCCAAAATAGTTAAGCAAATATCACATATTCTCCCCCTTTAGCATTTAACAAAATGAACGATAAGCTCCCCCATAAAAAAATAACCATGTCGAAAATATGCAATCACACAACCAAAGTTCAAATCCAAAGTAAGAGATAACTAGCAAATAATCCAAATAGAAGCTATATAAGCATAAAGTAGTACAAAGCAAAGAGTTCAACTACATAACCACGGAATGAAAAATACAAAGTGCATAAACAAAATAAATCCAAAGCATCAGCAGCAGCATCATAAAAGGGACCACGACCGTTACGGAGCACGGAAAGGTCCAGCAGACACTACCAAAATTTATCGTTTTAGCGACGGCCACATCCGTCGCTAAGACGACGGTAATTACAATTAGCGACCGAGTACCGACGGATATTGGCCAAAAACATCCGTCGGCAATCAGCTCATCGCTAATAACCTTCCGTCGCTAAGTTGTCGTCACATGACGGATTAGCGACGGATAGTCGATGTTACAATACGAAGACTTAGCGACACGTTCTCGACGGATTTCCGTCCATTTCAACTATTAAGTATTGAACTGTGTAGGAAATAGCGACGTAACTTTCCGTCGGTAACCCGTCGTAACAGCGTATCAGATCGTATCTATCCGTCGCTATGCCGTCGGTATCCGTCGATAATTAACGACGGATTTGCGACAGTTTTATGACGGACTATCCGTCGATCAGGTTCTGGAAATGCTTGGCATTTCTAGCACCATGGCGACGGAATAGTCATCGCGGACCCGTCGCTACCGCGACTCAACAGCGACGGATTACTGACTGATTATCCATCGCCATGGTTCTGGAAATGTCATGCATTTCCAGAACCATGGCGACGGATAACCAGTCGCTAATCCGTCGCCAAATACAGCGACGGCTTAGCGGCTGGTTATCCGTCGCCCGGGCGACGATCTTTCCGTCGCTGTTCCGTCGAAGCTTATACCACCAGAACGTTGCTGACGGATGATCCGTCGATAACCCGTCGCTGACTGCAAACAGTTTAAAAACTCCAGATAGCGACGGATTATCCGTCGAAAACCCGTCGGCAACTGGGAATATCAGTCGCTAAACGGTCACTAGTCCGTCGCTAACTGGGTTTTTTGGAAAAAAAATTTGGCAGCACTTTCCCTGTTCACAAATATATGCATAAACCAAACCAATATATAATGCACACCAATTATCCAACAATCACACAGACCAAATATATAATACACACCAATTATCCAAGAATCATATAGACCAAATATGCACATACGACCAATTATCCAAGAATCACAGACCAAACCAAATTAATAGAAAATAAATATCAATTATCCTAAAGAGTAACATAATATCCGGTGCTATAAGCCGATTATAGCACAATTAGTTCAAAGCTCTCACAAATAATCCAAATTTTCTTAATACAACATTTTAAGAAGGAGGAGGTCGATTGTCCGTTCCCGTATTCGACCGACGCATATACTCCTCCACAAGGTACGGAGGCAAGGCATCGTAGACAGTGCTCGGAAGTCGGCGAAGCTGCTCTGCGGATATGAGATCTAGGAGTGCCGTCACAGCCGTAGGCGGTAGCACAGGGGCTTCAAGGTTGAAAGAAAGGTGGCCCACGGAAGACGGACCGACACCTGCAGTCGATGGACCAGTAGAAGACGGACGAGCACCATCAGCAGACGTACCGGCAGCAGCAGACACCCCGGCAGCAGCAAACGCAGGCGGAAAGTGCGTGGCAAATTGCTCCCGCAAGGACGACACCGCCTCGTGCAGCTGCGTAAGCTGCGACCTAACATCATCGTCTGCCCGGGCCACGGGAGGAGGCAGTGTCGGTGAAAATCTCTGCGTCGCCATATGCAATGGCCCTAGGGAGCCGACTTCGTACAGGTACCCTTTCTTAAAGCCGCCGATGGTATCTACGAACAAGTCGTTCCGAGCGGCCAAAGAAGAGGGCGTCCGGAAGGGCGTCGTTTCACCGACATCCTCGGTGTCAGGTAACTGAGCCCGACTAAGGGCCTCACGATACGCAGCCTATCAAATGAATGTGTTTATATTATAAGATTTACCTAAGTTGTAATATAAATCCTATGTTTCACTAAGTTAAGTGTGAATCCTAAGTTTACCTAAGTTATAGTCCGAATACTTTTAATTCTAACGTTAATCTCATAATCATAAGTACTTACATCAGTCTCCTTGGCCCTCTCGTCGACGAAGCTCCCGTCCTTCCGTCTTTTGTGCGTATACTAGAAGACGTCGTGCATGGTGACCGATTCTGGCGCCCTTCCCTCCTTCACCGCCCGTTGGGCCTGCATACGAAATTTGCGTAGAAACTAATTAACTCCTTCAATTAATAATACCTAATTCGATAGTGAAATAAATTTACGGTTGCTCACCAGATCTGCAAGTGTCGCTGCGTGAGACCTTGATCCCCCCGTATGAAGGCCCGCGGCAGATCGGTTCACCTTCGCCTTCGCCGATTTCTCCTTGTATGCAGGGTTATCCATCATGCCTAAGAGGTCCTCATAATAGTCCTGCCGGATCCAATTCGGCCTCGTATGCCCCATCTTTAGGTCATGAATCATATCCCGTATCTTCTTCGAGCATACGCTTCGGTAGGTCCTGCGGATCCCCTCCTCGCGATGGGGGGGGCCACCAGTACGTTCTCTAACACAGAAAATCAATTATCAGGTAATTTACAAAATGGTTAATTAAAGAATCACATAGACTTAACCAAAAAATATAGATATATACCCTCAACTCGTCGAGCCAGACGTACTGTTCGGTTGGGGGCACCGACGTAAAGTTGAGGTAAGGACCGTGGAAGTTAGCCCTGATAATTTCTCCAAGGGCCCTGCCAACATTAAACGAAAAAAAACCTACAAAGAAGAAACGACTGGATTATTAACTTGAATAAATGAAAGAAATTTAATAAATTAACTTAAATTTACTTACGAGGTCCCCGCGGGCCATAGCTCTCGTCGGAACTCGCCTCTCGGCCTCTCTGGTGCCGTCGGAGGATCCGCGGGTCCGCGTATGTACTCCCCAGTAACCGGATGGAACCGAGTATGGGGGTACTCCGGGGCCCACTGTGCAGTAACTGGGGCATCCCCTGGTGGATCCGCTGCTGGTGGTTCCGATAGCGGATCGGATCCGCTAGCAGATTCGGACTGATGCCTCGATGAAGTGGTCGATCGAGGGCAGGATGCGTCTGTGCCCGGGGTACTCTCCGGGTCGGGCTCGCTCAATAGGGTCACATCCCAGGAACTCTAAATGCGACCACGACCACCAGCACCAGTACGACCATGACCATGACCCTCACCACCACCACCACCACCACCACCACCACCACCACGACCAGCACCACGACCACGGCCAGCCATCATGACCTGTAAATAGAACACATAAACATAATTAACAATATGTAAGTGTAAATGGATATAAAAAACTAAACTAAAATATACATACCACCAGTAGGGAGACGAGTGCCGCCACGACGAAAAAGACTAGGAGTGCCATCTGCAATAAGTAAATAATCGAATGAAAAAACATGAATTCACGTAATTACTTTTATGAGGTCAAACTTAATTCACGTAATTGGAAGTGTTTTTACTATACAACAATATTTAACCTAATCATCGTCTTCGTTCTCATCCTCGGCCTCGTCTTCATCATCATCCTCCTCATCCTCATCCTCATCCTTATCTTTATCGTCGATTTCATCTGTATCCTCATCCCCATCAAATTCTTCTTCTTCTTCTTCTTCTTCTTCTGCCTCAAAATTTGGAACAAGACGCCTCTTTCTCCCCTGGTTGACAGCTAAGTCTTGTGTATCAACCTCTTCCTCCCCTCTTTTTTCCTCAACAATATCTTCAATATCCATTGTATCTGAGTGTTGTCCCAAGTATTGGGACTTTTCGATCTGGTCCTCTTGGTATGCTGGGTCTCCAACGTTGAATGTATTTTTAGATTTAATCTTGCATACTGCCCACCAGTCAAATCGATCTCTACGATGCCTTAGGTAGCTTGTATAGTAGACTTGAACAGCCTGATTTGCTATTGCAAATGTATCGGACCCTCTATACCTCCTGCGATGATTTATATCGACGAATCCAAATTGTTTATCGATTCTCCAACCGATATTTGGTGTCGTATCGAACCACTCACATTTGAACATCACAATATGCATATCATGTGGGCCAGTATATTGTAAATCTACAATATCCCGAAACTCCATAATAGTCAAAGTCCGGCTCGTCGTCATAGACGGTGCCTCTTATGCAAACACCGGAATCCTTGGTATTGATGCCGTCATTGATAAATTCGACATTTATAGCATTCTGAGTTGACTTAAACCTAAAGCCATTAACGACATAGCCTGGCCAAGTCTTTATTTGCTTCTTCGGTCCCAGTGCCAGATAACGAACACTCTCATGAGTGAGTGTTGTTTCAGGCAATAAAACCTGTAAACAAATATTTATAATTTAAATGTTTCAGATTATATATTAATAATCTTAATTATAATCACAGTTACTTACGTATTTGCGAAACCATGACGGAAATGTACAATCAACCTCTCTTTGAAGTCCCTCATCGGTAATATCGGGTCTCCTCATTTTGATTTCATCTCTAAATACACTATTAGAGAAAATAAGAATATATAAGTGTAGTCACTTACTTCATCAAATTCGAGATTATAACGATATTTAGTGTACTGACTTACTTCTCCAAATCTCTCACTTCTTGTATGTCACAGTTTAATAAGACATATCGGTGAGCGGCATCATACTCGTCGTCTGTCAACCACCGTCTTTTACTAGCCCCAACAGGCTTGCCCCTTACATTGAATATTCTTCCATCCTCAACGTCCTCGTCATTCCTTTGAGGTCTATTTCGATTTGTTTTAATATGAGTATCGAAATAAATGGAGCAGAAGTTTGAAACCTCTTTGATAAGATATGCTTCGCATATCGAAGCCTCTACATGAGCTTTGTTGCCAACTTTCTTCTTTAGATGGTGTAGGTATCTAGAGAGACAAATTATCTTGAGAATTAAGAAAGAATTTTAAAATAAATAGAAATTCAGCTTAAATTATATCGATATTTATGTACCTTTCAAATGGGTACATCCATCGATAAGGAACAGATGCACCGACACGGGCTTCGTATGCTAGATGAATCGGTAGATGTTCCATGCTGTCGAAGAAGCCAGGAGGAAATATTTTCTCCAACTTGCAAATTGTTAAGATAATCTTCTCCTCAAGTTCAACCATGTGTTGCACAGTCAACTTAGTTGAACAAATATCCCTAAAAAATATTGATAGTTCGGCCAACGGAACCCATACAGCAGAAGGCAACAACTCTTTCAAAGCAATGGGCAGTAATCTTTCCATAAACAAGTGGCAGTCATGACTCTTCATTCCCGTTAGCTTGCGTTCTTTGAGGTCAATGCATCTAGACAAATTTGACACATAGCCGTCGGGAAATCTTAATGTAGATACCCACTTGCAGATTATTAATCTATCTTCTTTGCTCAATGTGTATTGTGCTATCGGCTTACTTAATTGTCCAGCAGCTCTCCTTTGTATCAAGTTCAGATAAGGACGCTTGCATATCTCGGCAATGTCTTGTCTTGCTTTTGGATTGTCCTTCGTCTTTCCTTTAATGTCCATGACGGTATTGAAGACATTATCGAACACATTCTTTTCGATATGCATAACATCAAGATTATGCCTTATAAGATTATCTTTCCAATAAGGCAAGTCCTAGAAGATACTCCGTTTGGTCCAGTTATGGGTTTGTCTGAACCCATCGACACGATTGTTCGATGGGTCTTCCATTACAGTGGGAAAATCCTTTACATCTTTCCAAATATCGTATCCCGACAATCTGGCAGGCTGATGAAAAAATTCTTGTTTTCCAGCTCTGAATGCGTCCTTGTTCTTTCTCCAAGGATGACTCGCGGGCAGAAATTGACGATGACAATCAAAGAAAAAAGTTTTTCCTCCATGCTTAAGGCGGAACGCGTTCCGCCTTACTATTTTGCATGCATATCGGACAAGACAGGGTGCCGTGAGTACTCCATCCCGACAGCATACCATATGCGGGAAAATTATTGATTGTCCACATCAGTGAAGCTCTCATCTGAAAGTTCTGTTTCCTGGAAATATCATACGTCGTGACGCCGATCTCCCACAGCTGTTTTAGCGCATCCACCAACGGCTGTAAATATATATCGATATTCTTCGTCGAATTTTTGGGACCCGGTATGATAGCTGTCAAGAACATATAAGGAGTCTTCGTACACATCCATGGTGGCAGATTGTAAGGGGTCAGAATGACCGGCCAGCAGGAGTATTGAGATCCCGACTGCCCGAAAGGGGCGAATCCATCAGAACATAGCCCTATGCGTACATTTCTGGGCTCTGCAGCAAAATCCGGATGGCGAAAATCGAAATATTTCCACGCCTCTCCATCCGAAGGATGTGACAATTCTCCATCGTCCTTTGTGCGTTCTTCGTTGTGCCACGTCATGTGTTCTGCTGTATTCTGAGACATATACATCCTCTGCAAGCGCTTCGTGATCGACAAGTAATGCATATACTTGTAAGGACGTCGTTTTCTAGTTGACTTTCCTTTTCCCCTGACTTCCTTGTAACGATCCGCATTACAGAAGCGGTAACTTTCTACATCCTCGTTCTCCTTGTAGTACAACATGCATCCGTTGCGACAACAATCTATCTTGTCGTACCCCAGTCCCAGTTGTCGGACCATCATCTTCGACTTGTAGAAGTTTTTTGGAAGCTCTTTTGATTCCTTCGGTAACACCTCCTTCATTAGTTGTGTAATCCGATCATAGCAAGTTTGTGGCAAGTTAAAATCAGACTTTATGTTCAACAACCGCATCGTCACTGACAGTACGGAATGTGGATCACAACCAGGATATAAAGAAGTTTCAGCATCCTGAAACATATCATAGAACTCCTTTGCCTCGGGATTAGGATCCTCCGGATCAAAATTAGGCCCTGCCGCGTCGTACACCATATCTCGTGCAAGGTTCTGCACGTCTCCATAATCAACGGAGCATTCGTCGTCATCGACGACAAAATCCGCTGCAGCATTATCATCAAAAGCATAAGTAGCAGCATTCGCAACCTGTCTTTCGGCATATAGTTCACCTTGCGATGACCACAGGTCGTAATCACGTACGAAACCCTTACGGGTCAAATGATCTCTTACACTCACCACTTCTTCGTAACGTCTATTGCGACAATTACGACATGGACACTTGATTTTGTTACCGTCCATAAACTGAGCTTTGCTCATGGCATACTTAAGAAACACTTCCACGCCTGCCTGAAAATCATCACTCACACCTATTCTGCTCTCGTGTTGTCATTTGTACATCCATGTGCGATCAACAAAATAACGATCCATCACAGATTAGATGTAAAAATCTGTATAGTAAGACAAACTAAACAGAATTAGTATATAATCATGTAACTGGTGGATCCGCTAGTATTCTAGCTCGAGAAGAGAAAAATATAAATACAATTGTTACTAGTAGTTCGATACCGATAGTGCGATACCGATACCGATACCGATAGTGCGATACCGATACCGATACCGATAGTTCGATACCGATAGTTCGATACCGATACTGCGATACCGATACCGATACCGATAGTGCGATACCGATACCGATAGTTCGATACCGATACTGCGATACCGATACCGATACCGATAGTGCGATACCGATACCGATACCGATAGCGCGATACCGATACCGATAGTGCGATACCAATACCGATACCGATAGTTCGATACCGATACTGCGATACCGATACCGATAGTGCGATACCGATACCGATACCGATAGTTCGATACCGATAGCATTGTTTAAAGTATCGGCCGATACCGATCCGATACGGCCGATACCGATACGGTTTGGCATGTTCCGATCCGATACCGACCGATACCAAATATTGACCGATACCGACTATATATGGGGGTCTTTGTTCCGGTCAATTCGGCAAAACCAATCGGTAAAGGTGACTACTATTTCATATAATTTCAAAACTACTAAGAAATAACGTTGAAATACTTAAAATTATGCCTACATGTATAAAATATATGTTTTTAAATGTAAATAATTTATTAATAATTATTTGTTTTCCGATACCAAAGTCCGATGCTCCGATACTATACCGCCGATACTACCGATATCGCCGATACCAATACTCAGGAATAGTCCGAAACCGATTTCGATGATTATGAACCTTGACCGATAGTGCGATACCGATACCGATACCGATAGTGCGATACCGATACCAAACTAAGTCAATCTATCTATTTCTAAATTGCAAGAGTCCACTTCTAGGATATGGGAGCTATATCCTAAATATCTAGTCTAAATTAACTTGGTTAGGATACTAGAGTGTCCTTATTATCTAGCAAGCACTACCTTAGTCTAGTCACACTAGCGTTAATTACTTATAATTCCTACCATGTCTACAATCACACATTACACCCCAAGCCGTCCTGCATGCTAATTATAATAGGCACATATATATATGTATATCACAGTTAGATGTATAGACCATGAACCCAAACACTGACTTATGCAGATGAAGAACTCGCACTGTCCTTGACACAGTGAACATATACACCATGAACCCAAACGCCATATTCACATTTACTAATACAAACACCACCAAACTAATGGATAACACCCAATATGGATAACACATTATTTAGCCAATATATAAATTAGATGAATTTGATAAGCAAAGCCCCCCGCCGCCCCCGACCAAAGCCCGCCGCCCCAAGCCCGCCGCACAGCCCCCGACGCCCCCGCCCCAAGCCCGCCGCCCAGCCCCCGACGCCCCCGCCCCAAGCCCGCCGCCCAGGCCCCGACGCCCCCGCCCCAAGCCAGCCGCCCAGCCCCCGACGCCCCCGCCCCAAGCCCGAATGTCCCCAAGCCCGCCGCCCCCGCCCCAAGCCCGAATGTCCCCAAGCCCGCCGCCCCCGCCCCAAGCCAGCCGCCCAGCCCCCGACGCCTCCGCCCCAAGCCAGCCGCCCAGCCTCCGACGCCCCCGCCCCAAGCCCGAATGTCCCCATGCCCGCCGGCCCCGCTGCCCCTACGTCGACACCGCGACACAGAGAGAGAGAGAGAGAAGATTACCTTCGGAAGAGAGAGAGGAGAGGACGCCGTCGCCGTTCACGAAGCCGCGCGAGAGAAGAGACAGAGAGAGAGAGAGAAAGAGAGAGAGAGAGAGGAGAGAGATTGAATTTGGGGGGAATGCCAAAAGTTCCCCCCGTCTTTTCATTTAAGTCTGGAACGCTAATTTAGCGACGGAATAGCGACTAAGAAATATCCGTCGCCAGGTAGTCGCTATTATTGATTATCCGACTGAATATTCGTCGCTACGTAGTCGAAGATATGTCCCGCCAATTATATACACAATTCCCGCCAAATAAACGACTACGTGGCGACGACCGAATATCCGTCGCTATAACACCGACACACTAGCGACGGATGTGCGACCTTTCCTGCCCCTAAAATTAAAATAAAAAATGGCAAATGTTTGTGGTCGATAATCAGTCGCTGAGCGGCCACGAACCCGTCACTAATACCGACGGAATAATTCCGTCGCTAAACCTCCATCGCTAAATGAGCGTATTTTGGTAGTGAGAGTCAGATGGGCCGCTGGTAGAGCGACGAGGATCAACAAACACTGCATCCGGATCCAAATACCTCCTGACCCAAGTGTCGTCGATACGATAACCTTCGCGAGAAGGATCCCGTAGCATGGGGTAAGACATAGTAGGATGAGTAGCCAGGGAGTACTAGATGCCATACAGGGTGTTGCTGATGGCCGTCATCTGTAAGGTAGTACAATAATCCATCTGAGTCCAGCGATCATCCTCCAAGCGGAAATGATTTCTCAGCATAGTCTGAATGGACTCAAGGGTCGTAGGAGGCTGGGGCTCAGGTTGGCCAAGAGCAGGAGGATCAGCATGAGCATCAGACTCGGAGTGCTCAGACTCAGCAGAGGACTCAACAGCTGCCAGAAGCCGCCGTACCTTAGACAGATAGGCAGGGGCAGGAACGAACTGACACTCATCAAGTGGAATTTGGAACGCATAAAAAATCATCGGCAAATACAGGGCGTAAACTAATGATCGGGGTCTCGTCCGTGCACGAATCATCCTGTCCATCATCGTGCGCGAAAAGTTAAAAGGGATATGGTGGTTGTTTGACAAAAACCTCTTCTTTGATAAAACCGTCACTACTAAAATATGCTCTATTAGCGACGATGTTTAGCAACGAAATGAAATTACATCGCTAACTATATAATATAGCGACTTCTTTCTAATGACGTCGTAAAACGTCGCTGAATAGCGACGTTCAGCGACGTTAGATAAAGTATGTCGCAGAATAGCGACGTTCAGCGACATATTAAGAAAATATGTCGCTTATATTAAAATTATTGCGACGGTTAGCGACGTTCACTGTTGACGTCGCTAACTTTTTTACTTAGTGCACAGGACTGCTTTTTCCCCCTCACTCGAAAAATCGAAAAATCGAAACACTTCCCCCCCCCGGTGACTCCCTCCCCCCCGGCGACTCCCTTCCCCCCCCGTCGAGCTCCTCCTCCTCCTCTCCGACGGTAAACCCTAACCTAATTCCTCCTCCTCCTTCTCTCCCACACACACACACGCACACAGACACACACACGCACACTGACACACACACACACACACACACACACACACACACACACACACACACACACACACACACACACAGAGACACACACACACACACGGAGGGTGACACACCAAGTATTTGTAGAAATGCCCAATAGGTCATTTAGAATCCTAATTTCAGTTTTGTGCATAAATGAGGGTAGGTTAGTCATGGTTAAGGTATCCCAATTGGTTTTCATATGGATTCCTATATATATCTATGTATTTTTGACCCACAAGTCATGTATATATGTAAATATATATAAATTGGTATATATTTATGTATGTGGACTATTTTAGATAAAAGTTTATAAATATATAGTGTGTGCGATTGTGTCTTTTGTGAGAGTGAGAGAGGGGGAAGCATGGCAAGTTATTGGCTATCCATTTGGCCTTTGGTTTGTGTGTTTGTGGCTTGGATTGGTGGTTGGTTGTTTGTGGTTGTGTGTTTGTTTGAAGAGAGGGATTAGATATTATTTTAATTGTGTGTTTGTGCTTGTGATGAGATGTGAGAGTGTGTGAGTGTATGATTGTGTTTTTTTAGTGTGTGTTTGAGGAAGGGGAGGTTAGATGTGGTAGTGTGGTAGTATGGTAGTATGAGTGTGAGTGAAGAGGGATATTGAGATAAGTGTTAAGAGTGTGGGTGTGTGTGTGTGTGTGTGTGTGTGTGTGTGTTTGAGAGTGAGAAAGGTGAGAGGGATTTAGATGTGGTAGTGAGTGTTGTGTGTGTGTGTTAGAGAGGGTATGATAGAGTAGCAAGAGGTGTTGAACAAGTGGCTGTAAAGGCAGCAGCGACAACTTGTGCTGCAGGGTAGTAGCAGCAGTAGCTGTAATGCCAGCAGCAGCTACTAACAGCAGTAGCAAGAGCAGTGAGGGCAGCAGCTGCAATAGTGACTAGAAGCTAGTGTCTCTTATTATGTTGGGGGAGTGTGGTTTTGTTTTAGGAAGAGTATGTTAGTGTCTACACATAAGTTAGTATCCTAAGTTAGATATTTAGGATAGTATCCTAGGCACTAATTTAATATCTTGTTTAGGATGTTAGTATCCTAGAGTTAGATAGGTGAGTTAATATCTTAGGATACTAGAAGTTAGTATCCTAGATAGGTTAGTTAGTGTCTTGGATAGGTTAGTTAGTATCCTATTTATCCTAGATAAGTTAGTATCCTAAATTAGATATCTTAGGGTAGTTAGATTATGCTAGTATCTTGAGGGTATCAAGATAATAGGATATTAGGATATGGGCTAGAAGTTAGTACCCTAAGTTAGTATCTTGGCTAGAATTTGGTATCCTAGGATAGTTAGATATCCTAGTATCTTAAGAGTGTCCTAGATTAGTCTATGTGTAAAACCCCTATTTTTTAATTATTTTTTATTTTATTAGACTTAAAAATAAATTTATACAATTTATGGTTTTATTTATTTTTTTGATGACCCGATTTGGCCAATTCAGCCCGAACAGGGCCCGAACAAAATTTAAGCCCATGTGAGCATGTGGGGTGACTGAGATGGCCATGTAGGAATATTTTATGTGTGTACAAATATTTTTAAATAATTTTGAGACTTGTTGAATATTTATTGACTTTTGGTACAAAATTTATATTTTATTAATAAAATAATATTTTACAAGATGGTACAATTTTCTGGACCCATACATGGGTGAGCGGTAAGATTCACCCATTGGGACGATTATTATTATTTTATTATAATTTAAGTTATTTTGTGGAGATTTAATAAACATGTTAAGATATTATTATTTGGAGTTGATTTATTGTGAATTGAATTTATGTATATATGTAGATATATTTAAATATATTAAATATTTGGATATGTGGCATTTAAAGTGTTATTCGGATTAAAATAAATTTTTGGATATATACATATACATATATATATATTTATATATATATGGATACTTCTATATATAAAGATTTAAAAGATAAAGCAAAAAGGAAAAAAAAAAACTATACCATGTGGTCGGCCCCACCATGTGGGAACCGACCACATGATGGCAAAGCAAGCAGCAGCTCAAGAAAGGGGGCCGACCCCTTTGCAAAGCTACAGTAGCATAACATATTTATGGCCGACCCCTAATAACCCTTTATAGTATATATACTTTTGACTCAAAAAAAAAAAACTAAACCCTAAAATCCGTATCCTTCTTCCTTCTCCCACTCCTCGGCATGCGTGCCAGCCTCGCCGGAGCGACAGCATCTCCGCCTCCCGATCGTCCCGGCGACAACGACAACAATAAAACAACAGGTTCCCACTTTAAGGTATTCTACTTCCCCGGTCGATTTCTCTGTCAATTCTACTCCGATTTTCGATCCGTAAATTCGTGTAGAAAGCCCACATGACCCTCTTTCATCCCCTTCAAATAGATTTATTTATTATGTAATAAATTCCAGGTTTAATTAGATTAAAAATCATGAAAAATTAGTTTTCAAAAACCTTAAAAACCCCGTACGTGGTACGTTCCGACAAACCGGGCGACCCCGCCGCAAACCGAGAGTACCGAAAGGTCCGTATCGAATTTGTGGACGTGCAAGAATTGACGGAATTCAAATTGGTTGCGTGTGCGCAACGAAATTGGTCCGTATCCGTCGATTTTTTGCGTATCGGGCTTTTCAGAATTTCCCAATTATTTTGTGCACACTCATCAAATCGCGACGAAACTTGCGCCATTGGACTCGAAATATTTTTCTGGTCATGTGAGCCAATTTTGGTCCGATTCTGAGATCGTTGATCGGGACGCTATTATGGCGGGCCCACAATCCCACTCAACGGGCGATTTTGTGCACAGTCCACCGGAATCCAAAATTGGACATACCGTTGGGTTCGTCTCGTCAAAACAAATTTGTAGACATGTGGTTTGACGACTTTAGAGACCGTAGATTCTGGCGCGCATTTCGGTGCAAAGCGGGTCCAACGGCGGACATCGTTTTGACCCGAAATTACGATTTTGCCCCTGTTCCAGAATTTGATTTTTGGACAGGCGTTTCCTAGGCATATCTTTTATTCCAAACTCGTTCGTGATGTTTGTTTCAGCATCCGGAGCTTCTTGTGAATTTTGACTTTCGTGTTGACGATTCTGATTGTTGGATTTTACTGCTTCTCGCACCACCCTCAGGCAAGATACCTTGCCTTATTTACTTTTATAATTATATGCACCCTTATTTATTTACTGCATATTTATTATCTGTTTTCAGTTGGATCCATTACTTGCTATTTTTGTTCACTTTATTTTGCTTTCAGTTATTTTTCTTTCTTGCCTTTTTGTTGCATATGGACCTAGTCTTAGCGAATTACCTTCTGTTAGTGACCTTGGGAGGGAGAAGACAATTAAATGTATGGGCTACCCCAAATCCTAAAGCTGTAGTAAATGCGTACTACGGCAGTCGAGTCGCGAGGGTCACTAGCCTCGAGCTATGTGGACTGATGGATCACGTGGGCCGCTAGCCTCGAGTTATGCCGGCTGATAGTATTGGTATTGACGTGTGCGTGTTGAGAGTTGTTACATTGTCCTGGGGGAGTCAGCCTTCACCTGCCCATACATTGAGATGTCTTCTAAATTGTCTACTAGAAAGGTTAGGAGATCTTAGCAAATTTTATGTTCCAAATCATGGCATGAAAAATGTCGCATCGTAGATTAGTAAGTTACCACTTGTCCTTGTTTGGTTGTAGGGGTAGCCTACTGTTTCGATGATGGGATATTGAGCCGTGTTATGGTTTGGACGCTTTTACTTTATCTTTATTTTATGGTGCATTTATATTCAGTTCATATGGCATGTTCTTCTTGTATCTTGTTACGTCCTTCTGAGGACCTGGTTATCTGTCCAGGTGTGTGCTTCTGTGAATTTTGCAGGTGTTCTAGCCAAGGCAGTGATCTTCTCCATTCTTTCGAAGACGATTGCGCTTGATTCGTCTCGTTATTTATTCGATCACTTCTTGTACATTTTATTTGAGATAGTTGGTAGTGGACTTTGTCTCCGCCCAAAGATTGTATTCATGACAAATTCAAAGTTCCTTTTATATCATTTATTTATTTAGTGGATGAGATTTAGTTATTATGGTTCTACTGTATTTTACAGCTTATGTATACATACAAGGGTTCCATATATTGGAGTGTACTTCGTATGTATACAGCTGGCATGGATACGTACCTAGTCCTAAGTATTTTGGGACTGGGGCGTCACATATTTTTGTGGTGGCCCATGCAGGTCGAGTTTATCACTTCGGTTACGTAATTTTGCCGATGTGAGCCTGCAACATAGGATTAGAATCTAGGAATCTCATCCATACAGCTTGACCTCTTCCGTTGGCTTCAAATTCCGAACTCTCGTTCGACTTCCTTGAATTGCATCTTGCTTGATTCTTTTCTACCGTTGATTCTTATTTTCGTGCTTAGTGCCAACTAGGAAGATGACTACACTAGTATATGCTCATAGGTCAAACACATGGCTAGAATGGTTATATTGGCAATTGGAATACATTCAAGACTCTAATCGAGTTAAAAAGGTTTTTTTTTTGTGAATTAATGATTTGTAATTTGTAAAGTAGGATATTACCACGGAAAGTTTTAATCTTGAGATTTCTAAATAGTAAACCCTATAGGACTGATACTGCAGAAAAAAAAATGCTAGATTCTTTATACCATTGATTTAAGAAATTGATTGGTTTTTTTTAGATTTAATATTTATGATTTATCGGGTTATAGTTATAATTCTTTGCACAAGTAAAGAAATTGATTTGCTTTTCGAGTTATGATAATTGTGGGTTTTGGGTGATAGATATATATATTTGAACAAATATAAAATTTATTTAATTTTCGAGTTTTGATGTTTATGATTTATTGTATTATAGTTATACACCTTCGAACAATTATAAATTTGGTTTGAAAATGATCTTAGCTTTTAAAAATGGTCGCAGGAATTATTTAATTTTGAGTTGTATAACTTGCAATTTTCGTGTTTAGTAAATTTTAAATTTTAAGTGGAAGTAATGACAGTAAATTTTGGTTTAAATATTTGAAAGTTATGAAAACGATTTTTGAGAAATTTTTTATTTTAAATGGTGTCCTATGATTGAGGATTTACAAATCTATTTAGATTTTTGGTAAAAAAAAAAATTGACTGATAAGATTATTTGAAAATTTAGTTTAATGAGGGATTGCTAATATTAAAATTTTGGGAAAATTTCGAATTGATGGGATAAAATGTTATTTTGGTTGATTAAAGTAAGTTACCATTTAAAAGTTGTGATTTTGTTGGAATAACTTAGCATGAATAGAAGTTAAAATTTATGAGAGCATTGAGCTAAATTTTTGAGAATGCTTTCAATATGCCAAGAGTTTTATTATGAGTTATTTGAAAATTTTAGAGTGTTAAATTTTTGATTGATTGTAAAATTTTTATGGATTCGTAAATTACGAACTCTTGAGTTAAATAGTTGAATTTAAACGTTAGTTTTGGAAAAGGTTAGTAGTAACGTGATAAAATTTGCTTTGAGATTTATGAGAGCGATTTAAATTTTTTTATGATGAATTTGAACGGCTTGGAGTGAATACAAATTTTGGTGGTTTATTTTTGAAAGTTTAATTTTAAAACTTTTGGAGGAAACTTGAGTTAAATTTTACTGGTAGGCCCCGAGATAACTCTACTGAGTATTCCACACTAATTGCCATGTCACTCATGACCATGATAGTAGTATATACACAAGTGTTGTTAGTCATCTACCCAGCTATGTGACTGTATTTCCACCTTGACTTACTCGACCTTCCTTCAATTCTAGATCGTTTAATTGCGACCTTCTAACCCATTTGTAATTTGAATAATGAGATAATGGTTCCTTAACTGTATTCATCTAGAAGACTATCTTCTCTCCGGAATTATGTTCCTAAAATATTTTTAATGGATTCTTTAATTAATTTTATTTCATGCTTTAACTTGATCTTCTTTATTTTGTGCATTAATTATCACCTCGTGAACTCCCACTTTCTATTTTTGATCTTCTGGCGTCCCCTACCGTGACTTGTATATTTGGAGTACAACACTAGACTATTTCCTCCAACAAATTTCATATGTAAGGCCTAGACGAGCCCACCTTCCTGTATACATATCATGTCCCACCAAAATCTATCTCCTTGTACTCTATTTCTTGATATGACCTTATGGTCAAAATGACCAAACTATAATCTTTTCCATGATACCGATATATTTTCGACCACGGATAGGGATTCAACCTCGACTCTATTCTTTCGACCCAATATGTGATTTTGTTCTACTTAAATTCCTTAATGCTTAGCATTGTACTTTATCTTGGTTGCTTGACCCATGGTCCCATCATACTACTAGTTTAACTCTTGTAAGTTGAGTAGAATACCACACCACCTAACAAACCTTTTTTCTTGTGAACCACATTGGTAAGTTCACTTAGACTATAAATTCAGAGAACCCTACCTTATCTAGTCTACCAAACCGTAAGTAAGGAACACTGGGACAACTGTATAGGCCCAAACTTTGGGCGAGCCTTGATTTTAAAAGATCCGGGACTATTTAATTTCCTTTATCAGTACATCCCTTGCACATATTTTGACTATCCCATGCTGCTAATGTAGCTTCAATTTTGCAAGCTTATTTCGTTATCAAGCTTGATCATGACATATTTTATTGGGTGCACCCACTAACATATTGTCTAATCAGAACCGGTGCATGATGGTCTGATCAACCTTTTGCACTTTGGTTCGCTTATCACATATTATTCTACGTGGATGGAGACATAGTAAAACCTGCCTTAGAGTCTCTTCCGCGACAGCTTTGACAACTCTCGTTTGAATTATTTCTGTCGCCTATGAACCTCGTATTTCGTACTCAATAGCATCGTCTTTGAACACTTTATTGTTGTTGACTCTACTTACTTTAGAAAGATCACACATGGTACTTGATAGATAGACCCAATATAGCATCTTTAGTTGCCCTATTAGTTATTTATACACAAGTGTAGGTAGCCACCGACCGACTCATGTGGCTATATCCTCGCCCTTAACCACTCCTCATTTTCTCAATCCTAGAATTATTATCGTGTCCTTCCAATTATTCTTGAGCACTGGAGAATGATTCCAATCATTCACTTCCATCAAACTCTCAATCGAGGCGATTAGCCCCCAGTTTCTCTCTAGGAACCACATCTCCCAAATGTCTAAATTAATCTCTTTGATCTACTCAATTCCTTATTAATCTCCAAAGTGGATTATCGAAGTTTTGCTACCTTCACTAGCAACCCTTATTCAATCTCATAATCATGATATTTTTGTATATCGACTCCACAATTTTCTAATGCACGGTTGTGTGGAATGCCGTTTCATCGCCCCCTCCAAAAATTTAATTGTATTTTGGTATTGACGAACTCTTCCTATCCCTCAACCCTATCTACCCTATTAATCCTTAATTTTGAGGACAAAATTCTTGTAAGTTGGGTAGGATATAAAACCCCTATTTTTTAATTATTTTTTTATTTTATTAGACTTAAAAATAAATTTATACAATTTATGGTTTTATTTATTTTTTTTGATGACCCGATTTGGCCAATTCAGTCCGAACAGGGCCCGAACAAAATTTAAGCCCATGTGAGCATGTGGGGTGACTAAGATGGCCATGTAGGAACATTTTATGTGTGTACAAATATTTTTAAATAATTTTGAGACTTGTTGAATATTTATTAACTTTTGGTACAAAATTTATATTTTATTAATAAAATAATATTTTACAAGATTGTCACTCCCCGTTTCCAGTATACGTATTTTAATATATGTACTGCTTAAATGTATTTATTTAATATTCATCATGTATTGTTTCGTATTTAAATCTCTTTAAATTCATGTTAATTAAATTTCTGCAATTTATTTTCTGTATTTTACTTTCTGCTCTTATTTCTCTACTTTAGCTAGACTTGGGTTCGGCTTGGTTTAGTTTAGTATGTTGGTTCAACATGAACCCAATACCCCCACCTACCACCCCTTCCATTTAAAGCCCCCAAACTCTTTCTCTCTCTTCATTACTCTCCTTCACCATTACTCTTCTTCTTCTTTCTCATTACTCTCTCCACCTACCAAACCCATAGGCAAGTACATCTTGATTCTTCATGAGGATCCATTTTTATGGTTCCATTCTCCTTCCCTTATGATTCTAAGAGAGTTTAGAACTTGGCATTTTTCGTTTTGAAGTTTTATTTTTAGTAGATCTAGAAATTAGTTGTTTTCGGATTTTGGTGGTTTTGATCTATCAAACTTCTTTGTTTTCAAGTTTTGATGGTTCCATGTTATAGAGAATTTTATTCTACCCAATTTTGACCTTTGTAAAGTTGGATTTGGACTTATTTTGACCAAGTTATGGATTTTGAAGCTTTGGGTTCAAACTATGGAGTTTTTGCTGTTTTGGAGAAGACAGTGAGCAGTGCATGAGCTTTTTAGCTTGCGTCACAGAGCTGTGCGCGCTCTTTAGCGCAGCGCAGTATGGACCTCATACGCTGCCTTTTGGCGGCGTATGTCTTGCATACGCTACCTTGATAAGGAGTCGTATGGACTTGCATACGCTGTCTTGAAAAGGAAGCGTATGGAGTACATACGCTGGCTTGGATAGTAAGGAGTCGTATGGAGTTCATATGCTGCCTTTTGGAAGCGTATGACTTGCGTACACTGGCTTGGATAGTAAGGAGTCGTATGGAGTTCATACGCTGCCTTTTGGAAGCGTATGACTTGCGTACGCTGGCTTGGATAGTAAGGAGTCGTATGGAGTTCATACGCTATGCTAATTGAGCGTATGTTGACCTGAGCGTATGCTGACTTAAGCGTAGCTTGACCCGAGCGTATGCTGACTGAGCGTATGCTGACTGAGCGTATGTTGACCTGAGCGTATGCCGACTTGAGCGTAGCTTGACTTGAGCGTAGGCTGACATGAGCGTAGACTGCTTACCCTGGATCTTTTATAGCCCTGTATATTGATATTTTATTAGATATTTAACGTCCATTTTATATCCTTACGCCTTTTTGCATAAACTTGATATAATCATGATATGCTAATATTTCTGTTAAATATAGATTGTTACGTACCATGTGTCGTGAATTGAGTTATAGATACCCCGATTGACTGGAATTAAACCCTGAGAGTTGTAGACTCGACCCCACTGAATATTAGTTGACTTTCATGCCTTGTCACCATTGATAATGATTGTGACCTTGACTAATAATTGATCATGCGTTCCTAGTTGGAACTAAGAGACTGGCTAGTCGTCTTTGAATTGAATGAATGAGACACGTTCATATTAATTATGAACTATTGAAATCGACTGGCTAATCCCGAATATTGGCATACAGGCACATGCAGGCTTCAATTTATTTATTATTTATTTATCTTACCAAAGAAGCATGTGTACTTTATGGTCAAGGCATGATTACTCCGTGGTTAGTTTTGATTGTCGCATTACGCTATGTAAGACCTACAACCTGACCGTACGGGTATCATTGTAGAGTTGTGCATATCGTATCCCGTACGAAAGTACTCATTCTGAATGACCATGATCCACGGCATGGTACTTCACTCAACGTAGAGACTATTAAGTTAAATAAAATAATGATTGCATGGAGAGAATGGATTCCCGAGTTCTTACATGGCAGCCCTCTTGGGACTAGTAGTGCCCGACAGGTCAGCTGGTCCCCACAGATACTGCAAACCTGCCACACGGGCACGGAGCGGTATCTGGTTATATTATTTATTGTATATTATATATTGATGATGGGCGTCCTGCTGGGACTCGTCTAATTCATGATTGGCGCAATTGATTGACTGGGTAAACTAGCCTTGCTTGCGCATAGTAAGAACTGAGAAATCCTCATTGCATAAAACCAAGATAACTTGGGACTCACAATAGCAAGCCGTATTAGTTGAATGGCCGTTTAAATTGATTTGTTTGTGTACTGTACCTACTCTGTTGCCTAACTAAGATGATCAGAATGTCAGGACATGACGGGCTAACTTCTGTCCTTGTTTGGTTGGGAGGTTGGTTCGAAGTGTCGTAACGTTGTGTGAGTCCTAGTAGATAGCAGAGATCTATTATCATATTCTCTCATTACTGGTTTTAGTTCTCATGTCGTGCTCCATTGCGGTACTTGCTATTAGAGGTCTAACCTCTCTGGTTTTGCATGGCCAGATTTAGAGCCAGTCCCCGAGGATCCAGCTTACTTCTACCTCCAAGATGGTCAACACTAGAGGGATGATCGCAGGAGGACTCGAGTGGGTTTCTTACCTCCCCGCCCGTTTTGTTATCTACTTTATACTTTGCCGTTTGGCACCGACCTGTTAGTCGGATCGTCTTGTACTTACTTTTGCATAATTGTAACTAAGTCAGACTGCAGCTGCTAACAATTGTGTATACTTACTACATCATCTGGCTGTATTTTGTAAAGCCAGATATCAAGAACATTTTGACTGAGCGTTTGGGACGCCTTACTGCTTTATCTCACATGTTCTCTATTTCTGTTTCTTGTTTGAATGATTGAGACAATAGAAGTAAAGTGACCATAGGGAGACTTTCATGTAGTATGCACCCCCTCGTCTTGTAGACAGCATTGATCGTATTATACGGTATTCATCTACCCGTAATACGTAGCTGGCTGAGTCATTCCCCCGCTCTCCAGTATTCTGGTTCTGGGGCTTGACAAAGATGGTACAATTTTCTGGACCCATACATGGGTGAGCGGTAAGATTCACCCATTGGGACGATTATTATTATTTTATTATAATTTAAGTTATTTTGTGGAGATTTAATAAACATGTTAAGATATTATTATTTGGAGTTGATTTATTGTGAATTGAATTTATGTATATATGTAGATATATTTAAATATATTAAATATTTAGATATGTGGCATTTAAAGTGTTATTCGGATTAAAATAAATTTTTGGATATATATATATATATATATATATATATATATATATATATATATATATATATATATATTTATATATATGGATACATTAAAAAAAAATTATATATGGATACATATATATATATATATATAAAGATTTAAAAGATAAAGCAAAAAGGAAAAAAAAAACTATACCATGTGGTCGGCCCCACCATGTGGGAACCGACCACATGATGGCAAAGCAAGCAGCAGCTCAAGAAAGGGGGCTGACCCCTTTGCAAAGCTACAGTAGCATAACATATTTATGGCCGACCCCTAATAACCCTTTATAGTATATATACTTTTGACTCAAAAAAAAAAAAACCTAAACCCTAAAATCCGAATCCTTCTTCCTTCTCCCACTCCTCGACATGCGTGCCAGCCTCGCCGGAGCGACAGCATCTCCGCCTTCCGATCGTCCCGGCGACAACAACAACAATAAAACAACAGGTTCCCACTTTAAGGTATTCCAATTCCCCGGTCGATTTCTCGGTCATTTCTACTCCGATTTTCGATCCGTAAATTCGTGTAGAAAGCCCACATGACCCTCTATCATCCCCTTCAAATAGATTTATTTATTCTGTAATAAATTCCAGGTTTAATTAGATTAAAAATTACGAAAAATCAGTTTTCAAAAACCTTAAAAACCCAGTACGTGGTACGTCACGACAAACCGGGCGACCCCGTCGCAAACCGAGAGTACCGAAAGGTCCGTATCGAATTTGTGGACGTGCAAGAATTGACGGGATTCAAATTGGTTGTGTGTGCGCAACGAAATTGGTCCGTATCCGTCGATTTTTTGCGTATTGGGCTTTTCAGAATTTCCAAATTATTTTGTGTACACTCATTAAATCGCGACGAAACTTGTACCATTGGACTCGAAATATTTTTCTGGTCAAGTGAGCCAAGTTTGGTCCGATTCTGAGACCGTTGATCGGGACGCTATTTTGGCGGGCCCACAATTCCACTCAACAGGCGATTTTGTGCACAGCCTACCGGAATCCAAAATTGGACATACAGTTGGGTTCGTCTCGTCAAAACAAATTCGTAGGCATGTGGTTTGACGACTTTAGCGACCGTAGGTTCTGGCGCACATTTCGGTGCAAAGCGGATCCAACGGCGGACATCGTTTTGACCCAAAATTACGATTTTGTCCCTGTTCCAGAATTTGACTTTTGGACAGGCGTTTCCTAGGCATATCTTTTATTCCAAACTCGTTCATGTTGTTTGTTTCAGCATCCGGAGCTTCTTGTGGATTTTGACTTTCGTGTTGACGATTCTGATTGTTGGATTTTACTGCTTCTCGCACCACCCTCAGGCAAGATACCTTGCCTTATTTATTGTTATAATTATATGCACCTTTATTTATTTACTGCATATTTATTATCTGTTTTCAGTTGGATCCATTACTTGCTATTTTTGTTCACTTTATTTTACTTTCAGTTATTTTTCTTTCTTGCCTTTTTGTTGCATATGGACCTAGTCGTAGCGAATTACCTTCTGTTAGTGACCTTGGGAGGGAGAAGACAATTAAATGTATGGGCTACCACAAATTCTAAAGCTGTAGTAAATGCGTACTACGGCAGTCGAGTCGCATGGGTCACTAGCCTCGAGCTATGTGGACTGATGGGTCACATGGGCCGCTAGCCTCGAGTTATGCCGGCTGATAGTATTGGTATTGACGTGTGCATGTTGAGAGTTGTTACATTGTCCTGGGGGAGTCAGCCTTCACCTGCCCATACATCGAGATGTCTTCTAAATTGTCTACTAGAAAGGTTAGGAGACCTTAGCAAATTTTATGTTCCAAATCATGGCATGAAAAATGTCGCATCGTAGATTTGTAAGTTACCCCTTGTCCTTGTTTGGTTGTAGGGGTAGCCTACTGTTTCGATGATGGGATATTGAGCCGTGTTATGGTTTGGACGCTTTTACTTTATCTTTATTTTATGGTGCATTTATATTCAATTCATATGGCATGTTCTTCCTGTATCTTGTTACGTCCCTCTGAGGACCTGGTTATCTCTCCAGGTGTGTGCTTCTGTAAACTTTGCAGGTGTTCTAGCCAAGGCAGTGATCTTCTCCATTCTTTCGAAGACGATTGCGCTTGGTTCGTCTCGTTATTTATTCGATCACTTCTTGTACATTTTATTTGAGATAGTTGGTAGTAGACTTTGTCTCCGTCCAACGATTGTATACATGACAAATTCAAAGTTACTTTATATTATTTATTTATTTAGTGGATGAGATTTAGTTATTATGGTTCTACTGCATTTTACAGCTTATGTATACATACAAGGATTCCATATATTGGAGTGTACTTCGTATGTATACAGCTGGCATGGATACGTACCTAGTCCTAAGTATTTTGGGACTGGGGCGTTACACTATGGTAATAGGATACCCTATAGGGTATATCTCTATGTAAATATTAGAGTATCTTAGGAGTGTTTGACCTTATTTGACCAAGGTTGACTATTTTGACTGAAAGTCAAAGTAGAGTCAACATCTGACCTAGATTGGACTAAGAGTTAACAAAGTCAACTATAGGTCAACCCTTGACCTAGTTTGACTTTGTTTGACTTAGCTTGACCTTGTTTGACTTTGTTTGACTTAGTACAACCTAGTTTGACCTAGATTGTATATCATGCACTAGAAATCATGCCTAACATTATTATTAGTAATTGTCCGCTACTAATGTGTGTCCCATAATAAGACATAATATACGAATTTGTGCCTATTGGATAATGTGTGTCCATCTTTGCAGAATTATTTCCAAATGGATATGAATTATTACTTGCGGAATCGTTCATGGATGTACAATCGTCGTCCTGTTGATATGTATGGTGTGCGGGATGAATACATAGCGGAAGTAGAGCAGTTCCTGCAGTTTGCTAAGGCGTTCCCTCAGTACATTGACGGCACCAAAATTAAGTGACCGTGTGTGAAATGTCATAACGTGAAATATTATCCAGAAGTGGAAGTGACATATCATTTATACTCGAGGGATTTCACGCCTAATTACTATCGGTGGACCGTACACGGTGAACTTGTGTCTTTAGCATCAGAGCTGGAGCCTTATGTTGAGCCGTATATGCATGCGGGACCTAATTTTGTTTCAGATAATCATGCATACGACGACGGGTGCGTGAACATGGTTTTCGACGTTGCGGGGCCTAGTTTCGTTCATGATGCAGCTGAGGAGGCACCGAATGTCGATGCTGCAAAGTTCATGGAGTTGCTGGAGAATGTAAGGACTCCATTGTATCCTGGTTGTAAGGATCATTCACCGTTGGAGGTGGTTACAAGACTGTTGAGCATTAAGTCAGATTTTAACATGTCGCAAGAATGCTACAACCGAGTGTTGGAGTTGATTATAGAGATCTTGCCGGCGGGTGCTAAGTTACCTAAAGACTTCTACCGGTCTAAGAGGATGGTGAGATCGCTCTGGATGGGATATGAGAAAATCGATTCTTATTGCAATGGGTGCATGCTGTACTACAAAGACGACAAGGACGCAGATGTGTGCAGATTTTGTGGTGCTGATCGCTATAAGACAACTAGTACCACTACAACAAAAAATCCTTTCTACAACGTTGGATATACGTTGTTAATACCTTTTTACAATGTTTTTAAAAATGTTGTTGCTCGAGGAGTTGTAGAAAGTTTGAAATACTTTTACAACATCGGGCTATCGTTACACCACACGTTGTGAACACAATTTTCGACTACATGTTTTATCATTGTAACAACGATTCTAGAACGTTGTAAATATTAGGTTTAACGACGGTTTCAATTTGTTGGCATTACAGCATTCAACAATGTTTTATAAATATTGCAAACTACCATTAACAATATTGTTTCAATATTGTCATTCTTACATGAGCAACTATTTACAAACGTTGTATATATGTATTTCACAATATTTCTTCTTCATTGTCTTACAGGTGTTAACAACATTTCATTAACGTTGTATATATGTATCAAATCATCTATTTTATAATTGAATCAAGTAAAATGGTGCAATAAAAAATAAAATAAATTAGATTAGCTAATTAAATATCAGACCCCCAACAAAAACAATAATATTTGTGTTAAAAAAATTACTTAATATAACTTTAACAAGAGGCCTATATGCGCTCCCAATTTAACAATTAAACAGTGAACTTGTGGTAGTAACTAAATTCCTACGATTAAACAGTACGGACTTGTGGTAATCATCTTATATTAATCATGAACTCTGCATACTACGGGGATCTATTGGCTTCTACATTTGCCGGGACCTGACGATGAACGAAGTAAACTGTACAGTAGTAGTACTTCTGTGTGAAAACTTATTTTCTTTCGCTGCCACTGTTACTTGAAACTTCAATAGTGGTTGACAAGTAACAAAGATTAATTCATTTAAACTTGGGAAGCCTTTAAACTAAATAATACTTGAGACATTTTGATGTTTAGTGTTGTCCCCTTCCATTCTAAAACATTATGAAAATTTAAAAACTAAAGGTTAGCCCTTATCGACCCCTTATTTTCTATGAGAGTTAATACAATCTTTCATCAAAAAAACAAATCAAAGGAATCCCAAAAAGCTTGTACAACTTTTCTCTTGGTATATATACTTTTTTTACAATCAAGTCCAGATATTGTACATCCACATATGCAATTGGAAAGCCCGTGCACTCATGGCTTAAGGCCATGTGTAATATCAAAGTGTCTCAACACTAATTAACCTGGCCGTCACATGCATTCTAGTAGCATCAACATCGCATTGACCAATGAAGAATATTAAAAAAACTAACCTGTTGGAAGGAATCGAGTGGTAGGGATGACACTGATGAATACCAATTTCTGCAATAATATAGATGAATCAAGACTCAGAGAATAAAAAGAAAAACAATCAAGAATAAAAATAATGTTTTAAAACATTCTGAGCTAAGGTTTGTTTATTTAATTTGCTTTTCAACCTTGACCATTCTATATGATTTTAAATCACAGCATAACTATGACTATATGTCAAAGAACACACAATTTGCCTAAAGAAATCGAATACATTCAGTTGTTTCAATAATCATGCAACAGAGCATTATTTGAACCAAGCTGCAACCGACACTAACCTGCAAGAGAATACCAACTGCAGCAATGACGACATCTAAAGCTACCAGAAATGCAACATATTTAATTTTTCAATCTGAAGACACTGGAGAAACTACTACATTTCTGACATTATTCTTATACAAACACACTTCTGATCCCCGGAGCAAGAGAGAGGATCAACAAGACACTGACTGACCACCATCATATTGTAAACCCTTCAAATATGTAATATGTTGTGCTCTTGAAGAGAACACAACTCTACTACGACAGAAAAATTAGGTTTGGGAGCACCAAAATAAACAAAACCTAAAAATTAGGTTGACAGAAAGAACAGACCAACTACAAATTAACAATAAAAACATATAAATTAACTTATTTCTCCCATAGATTTGGGAGCACCAAAATTATGAAGGTCATCGATCGATTAGGAAACACCAAATTTATGTAGACCATTCATCAATTTGGGAGAACCAAAATTTAGGGCTTTAATTAGGACATAACCCAAATAAAATCAAATTCTTGTAAATAAAAGGGTTTGAAACGTCGGTAAGATGAAGTCGAAGAAATCGGCAAGATTAAACATCAGCAAGATGAATCGAAGACGATGAAATGTCGGCAAGATGAAGTCGCACTCACAAAAAAAGAAAGAAATAACATACCAGATATTAGGGTTTTCTCTCCCCGCGGAGATGAAGATGAAGATGAGAGATTTCTCTGAAGGGGAGACGAAGACGAGAGATTTCTCTGAAGGGGAAATTTTGGATCCTGCGGGAAATATATTAGGTTTCCATCCGCGGGAAATATTTTAGGGTTTGGTCTCGCCGCGGGAAAATTTTGGGGGTTTTAGGAGTTGGGTTGCGGGAACAGCCAAGTCAGAGAAAGGGAGTTGGGTTTTTAGGAGTTGGGTTTTTAGGAGTTAAAAAAATGAAGGTGTGGATACTTTTATTGGGGTTCATTGTGCAATGAAAGGGAGTAAGTTGAAGTGTGGTGTGGTCTTCAAGCTGTGTTAAATTAGAAGCAACTCTTTCCCTTTATTGTCTCGATGGGCCCAAATAATTTGGATCCCGGATTCAACTCCTTCATTTTTTTTAACTACACAAAAATAATGTTGTTAAAGATTAAATCTACAACATTTATCCTAAATCATTGTAAAAGAGAATGAGATTCACAACATTTAAATACAAAACGTTGTCATCATTAATATTTTACAACGTTTTCAATAGAAACATTGTAAAAAAAACTCACTTTTTACAATATTTTTAAAATCGTTGTAAATGAAACGTTGTAAAATGGGTTTTTTGTTGTAGTGTACAGGAAGGTCTACCGGTGCAAGAAGACCGACCGATTCAATGCACTACTTGCCTTTAACGTCGCGGTTGCAAAGATTATTTATGGTGAAAGAGACGGCCGAAAATATGAGTTGGCACATGCGAGAACAGATTGAAGGTGTGTTGGATCACCCATCCGATAGAGAAGCATGGAAGCACTTTGATCGAGTGTATCCAGATTTTGCTTCAGATCCGCATCATGTCAGGTTGGGGCTATCTTCTGGCGGTTTTACTCTTTTTGGTCTTTCGGGATCCCAGTATTCGTGCTGGCCTGTGATTGTCACTCCGTATAACCTACCGCCTTAGATGCGCATGAAGACTCAGTACATGTTTTTAACCGTTATAATTCCTGGTCCGAACAATCCCAAGAGGAACATTGATGTGTACTTACAGCCTTTGATAGATGAGTTGAATCAGTTATGGGAAGTAGGCGCTAACACGTACGATGTTTCCAGGAAGCAGAATTTTCAGATGAAGGCAATTCTTATGTGGACCATCAACGACTTTTCGGCCTATGGAATGTTATCTAGATGGAGCACTCATGGCCGTCTCTCATGTCCGTATTGCGTAGACCGTAGTAAGGCTTTCCGCTTGAAACATGGAGGAAAACCGTGCTTCTTTGATTGTCATCGACAATTTCTGCCAAAAGATCATCCGTTCAGAAGGAACATGAATGTATTCCGTGCCGGCGTTGTAGAGAAGGGTGATCCACCGCCAAGGTGGTGCAGAGCCATGATATGGGAGGAGGTTAGAAATTTTCCAAGTGCTATCGTAGATCCTATAACTGGGTACAAGTGCGATGGATTTGGTAGAGATCATAACTAGACAAAGAGGAGCATATTCTGGGATCTACCATACTGGAGTACCAATCTGATCAGACATAATCTTGATGTCATGCATATTGAGAAGAATGTGTTTGATAACATAGTTAATACTGTGATGGACGTAAAGGGAAAAACGAAAGACAATCCCAAGGCCAGGTTGGACTTAGAAGAAATATGCAAACGCCCTGCGTTGCATTTGATAGAGCAGAATGGAAAATAGTTCCTGCCGTAGTCAATTTTCTCGCTGGACAATGAGGATAAAGTGAGACTTTGTCGGTGGATCCAGGGCCTAAAATTTCTAGACGGATACGTGTCAAATCTGAGAAGATGTGTCAATCCGAAGAAAAACAAATTTACGGGTATAAAGAGCCATGACTGTCACGTATTCATGGAGAGGTTAATTCCGATTGTATTTCGAGAATTCTTACCGCAGGCAGTTTGGGATCCATTGACGGAGCTTAGCATATTCTTCAAGGATCTTTGTTCTAAGAAATTGCTCGTTGATCGTCTAGAAAAGCAAGAGAAGGACATTACGGTAACACTGTACAAGCTAGAGAGGGTATTTCTCCTGGATTCTTCGACTCTATGGAGCATTTGTCGATTCATCTATCCTATAAGGCACGTGTTGGTGGATCCGTCGAATATCGATAGATGTACCCGTTCGAGCGACATGTGAATCACCTAAAAAGAAAGGTAAAAAATAAGGCACGGGTCGAGGGTTCTATTTGTGAAGCCTATGTTCTCGAGGAGATTACAAACTTTTGTTCGATGTATATCAAGCCTCATGTTGCAACTAATAGAACGAGAGATTCCAGAAACGACGACGGAGATCATGAAAGTAATGATACAATACTGAAGGTATTCAATGCTCCAGGAAAGCCATCGGGTAAAATAAAGAAGAGATATCCGAACGATGATGAGCTAAGGGCTGCTCAGGTGTATGTATTACTCAACTGCGATGAGGAGAAAGTAGAGAAACTGGAGGGATAAGTAATTAATACATCTATATTATTTTAATAGTATTGATTATTATACTATTACATTAATTGAACGATGTTGTTTTCAGCATATTTAATGATGATGTGAGGTCAGGTAGGCCACACATAACAGAAGAAGAACTAGAACAAGAATTGAGGCATTATTTTCCATCATGGTTGAGGGCATATGTAAGACTTGAGAACTCTGTAATTACCTTTCTGTATATGCACTTGATTGAGAATGAGCTTAATTTTTTCTTTCGTGGTATTTAGGTCGATCGTCCATACGTAAGACTTGAGAATGAGTCTATTAGAACGCTAGCCAAGGGACCAATTTATGCTGCAAAAATATGGCCAAGCTACTGTGTTAATGGGTTTCGGTTCAAGTCAACAACTTGCCCGATCAGAGACAACTTTGTGGATCTCGACTCTACCAAAAACAGCTGTTTGTGTATCAGATCTTCGAACTATAAAGATGTTGATGCGGACAACGATTTCTATGGCATGCTACGGGAGATAGTGGAGCTGACATATAGTTATGGAATAGAGCCTGCTAAGATTGTGTTATTCAGGTGTGATTGGTTCGATCCAATTGAAGGTCAAGGTTGAAAAGTAGACAAGCACGATCTTGTTGATATAAACTATCGGCGTCGATATCAAGCCTATGAACCATTTGTCCTATCAAGTCAGGCTCAGCTCGTGTACTTCACAAGTTATCCTAAACGGAGAATAACAAGGTCGGACTGGTGGGCAGTATGCAAGACCAAAGCTAGAAATACCTTTGAGGTTGACGATATAGCTTATCAAGAGGATAAACTACCTCTTGTAACAAATATTATAGAAGTGGACACGACGGAAGTTCCTCATTACACATCTAATTGTGTAGAAGAAGTAGAATTATCTGAAGAGGAAGATGCAGATGAAAGTGAAGAAGAAGAAGAAGAAGAAGAAGATGATGATGATGATGAGCTAAATGAACTAGATGAATTTTCAGAAGAGGATTAAATATGTACGTTTGTTTTATCATCATATTTGACACTTTAGTGACACTTCTATCATATAAATCTGTGACACTTTAGTGACACTTTTATCTGTGACTATGATATTTTTAAAAAATCTAAGATGTTTATCATATAAATATGTATTTATGTTTTATTGTCATATGTTATTATCAGGTATGACTAGACCATCTGGACGACGCAAAAGATTTTATATTAGGCAGTCCCGTCAGCCTCGGGCTGGGGATGGAGATTCCGTACCCTCATCCTCATCTCCGAATACGCTATTGTACCGTTCTGTTCCCGGTCCATTACCGGGATAGGGCAGTTCCAGCATTCCTGATCCCGCGTCCAGCATTCCTCCTGCCGACGGCTCCATGGGGGGAGCCGACGCCGAGCATATGGAGGACAATGATCAGACTGATCCTGTCCAGGCAGGAGGTGAGAGCGACCCTCCATGCGCTCCCCCGGGCGAGACGCGTATGGAGATTTGGACGGACGGGCCTACGAAGTAAGTTAATTAGTTAATATAGATTTCTCAAATGATTATATGTACATATATATTCATAAAAATTATTATTATATAGATATCGGCCTCCTGCAGTATAGAGACAGCTGGGGTTATTTCTGAGGCAGAACTATGGTGGGCCTTGGATTAACTACTCAGATACTCCTGCAGATAGGAAGGCCTTTTGGTTGGCCCACTTTAAGGTAAAAAAATTATTTATTTTTAAATTTTAATAATTATTTGTGTATATTATATAACTTTTCTATTTTACTTCTTGTAGAGGACCTATTTCTATCCACCACACCGGGCGGCGAAGATCGAGGCCCAATTTTCTGCCGTCGCAGGCAAGCTCATCCGTGATGCGATCCACGACCAGAAGTCTCGTGATCGCTCCGAAAAGCCGATCCATGGTTGGATCACGCCAAGCAGTAGACTGCGATGAAGGCTAGATTCGCCGAGGCTATGTACCAGGAGCGGTCTGACAAGGCCAAGGTGGCGCGGTCGAGCGCCAGTAAGTGGTGTGGTGGCTCCATTCCGATGACAGAGCATTTTTGTCATCTGGTACGTTTCCTATGACGGATATTAATTTATATATAGTTCGATAGAATATTTAATACTAATAATAGATAATATATTTTAACAGGTAAAAAAGGGTGAGGACCCGAACATGGTGACCGTCTTGCTAGTCACCCATCGGAGGGCTGGAGAGTTCATTGACGAGAGGGCGACGCAGGCATATGTACGTTCTATTCTTTATATTAATTTACTATAATTTAGAAGACAGGAAAATAGACATCAATATAGACTTTAGCAAACACTTACACGTTAGCAAACATGTTCTAGGCCGAGTTTGTTCGAGGAGGCGGCTGCTGTTGCTAGTGTGCCAGCAGAGGGAGGGGCTGGTACCTCCTCCCAGCCGCCTACAGCTCCATCGCCGGACGACCTCTGGATGACCGCCGTTGGCGGTCTTCAGAAGGGTACATACTACGGTACGGGATCCTACGGCACGTATTTGGCTTCGGAGTCATCCCGGGCCCCCTTTGTCAGTGTGCAGTCTCCGGCTTCGCAGGCGTCGTCACGAGCTCAGGATATTCGTCGTCAGATCGATGAGCTGCATCGCGAGTTGCAGCAGCAGATTTTTGATACGGTCGAGCGACGATTCGACCCTCCTATGATCACCAGACGATTTGATGCGGTCGAGCACAATATACAGGAGCTGATGAGTCTGCAGCAGGCTACAGCTGCCAGCTTGCACACGCTCACCGAGTCTACGCAGCGTACACAGCGTAGACAGGTCGAGCTGGAGGGATCGCAGAAGACCATGTCTGCCTCACTCACTCAGGTATCGGCTTCGATTGAGGAGAGTACTCAGAGGATGGTGAGTACCCTTGCTGCGCATGGTGAGCGACTGCGAGTGCTGGAGCAGATACGTCCTCCCGGTCCATCGACGGCGCCGACTCTAGATATTGCACTGCCTCCTACTGCCCCTACGGTGCAGCTCACACAGGAGCAGTATGAGTACATGCTATCCCAGATGCGCGGCAGGGGCCCTCAATGATCCAGTAGATTTTTTTTATCATCTTTGTATTTATTGGCCCTATGGGCCCATTGACCATTCTGTACACTGATTTTCATTATTATTTGACTCTGTTGGACATGTATGTTTGTTGGACATGTATGTTTGTGATATTTAATTTGTTGGTATTTTTATTGAGTACATGTATGATATTTAGTTGTAGACTGTTATGATGGAAGACTGTTATTCATCTATTAGTTGTAGACTGTTATGATGTAAGACTGTTAATTATGATGACATCTGGAACGGGGATGACAAATATACCTACGCTGGGTTATAAGCGATGATCTGATATACAAAGGAGGTGCTGCCCAAATTTTAAAAAAATATAATGTGTATTTTTTTAATGATGTGTGTCTGTGTTTACAGTGTATGTGAAATGCAGTGTTCGGTTCACACACACAGTAAACACAGACACACAGCATAACAAAAATACACATTATATTTTTTTAATTTTTTTCAGTATTCTGAGACGGTTAGCGACGTATAGCGACGGAGAGCGACGGAAAGTGCACGTCGCTATACGTTGCTAATTAGTGGCGGTACGTCGCTGTACGTCGCCACCTTGCTGACGTGGCAGGCATTGCCACGTCATCACGTCAATAGAACTAAACGTCGCTACAATATCGCACTACGTCGCTAAGTTTGCGACGTAAAGTTCTCGTCGCTCTACGTCGCTAACTTTGCGACGACCTAGCGACACGGGTGGGACGTCGCAAACAACGACGTAGGGCGACGTATTGGCCATATGCGACTAGCTAAAAAACGACCTTCACTTTACGTCGCTAAAGCCGTCGCCAATTACGATTAACGACGTAATTTTCATTATTAACGACGTATGATGATGTCGCTAATTTGCCTTATTTTAGTAGTGCATTTAGAAAAGCACTTTTCACATCCATTTGAAAAAGTTTAAAGTTTTGAAAATTTGCAAATGTACAAAGCATCCGAATGGATTCAAGTCAGACAACAGGAGCATACGTCTCATCATAGTCGATGCCCTCCTCTTGGTTGTATCCTTGGGCTACGAGACGAGATTTGTTGCGAGTGACTGAATTGTCCTCGTTTACTTTGTTACGAAAAACCAATTTAGTGCCAATTATTGAGTGGCCAGTAGGTTTAGGAACAAGTTCCCAAACTTGACTTCTTTCAAATTGGTTGAGTTCTTCTTGCATCACGAAAATCTAAAATTTATCATTAAAAGCTTCTAAAACGTTTTTAGGTTCTATTTGAAAATGAATGCAGTGCTAGCTATAGTGTCTCTTACAGAGGATCAAGTAGTTACCCATTTTGATACTTCATCTATTACCAAGTTCTCTGGATGAGAGGGAGTGAAGTGAAACTTCTTTGGTAATTCCTCCGGAGAGCTGGCTTCAGACGTTGTATTTATAGGTGTAGAAGTTTATGGTTCATCATCGTCGTCGGGAATGACAGCTGTACTATTATCCTCATCAAAGGTTACATTAGTAGACTCTTCAACAATCATGGAGTGTTTGTTGAACACTCTATATACCTTACTCTTGGCCGCTTAGCCAAAAAGAATACCTTCGTCAGCTTTGGCATCAAATTTGCCTAAGTTGTCTTTGGTATTCAGGATAAAACAGCGACAACCGAACACTCTAAAGTAAGAAACATTAGGAGTCCTACCAAACCAATGCTCATTAAGTGTTTTCTTCGAAATAGTTCGAATCAACACCCTATTCAAAACATGGCATGCCGTGCTGACAGCTTCTGCCCAAAAGTATTTTGGAAGAGAGAACTGATTTAGCATAACTCTAGCCATATCGCCAAGAGTTCTATTCTTCCGCTCCACAACACCATTTTGTTGAGGAGTTCTTGGACACGAAAATTCATGACTAAAACCATTTGAATCACAAAACTTTTCAAAATCAAAATTTTCAAATTCGCCACCATGATCACTTCGGATACGAGTAATCATGTAGCCTTTTTCGTTTTGAACCTTTTTAGCAAATACTTTGAAAACAGAAATTATATCACTTTCGTTTGTAAGAAATAAAACCCAAGTAAATCTTGAAAAATCATCTACAATGCCAAAAGCGTAGAGTTTTTCGCCAAGACTGGCTACTCTACTAGGACCAAATAAGTCCATATGAAGTAATTGCAATGGTCGGGTAGTACTTACAGTGTTTATGGATTTAAAGGAAGATGTGGTAGCCTTATTCTTTTCATATTCGGCACATACCGTGTCTTTCTTGAATGTGATATCCGACAGTCCTCTGTCTAGCTTCTTGGTGGATAGTCTGGATATAGTATCCATGTTGGCATGACCAAGACGCTGATGCCATAGGAGCTTTTCGTCTTTGTGCGCGTAAAGGCATCTTCCTGTACTGTTAGTATCACTAGATAGATAGAAAATATAAATGTTATCTTCCCTTATTCCCTTAAAGGCGATGTCTCCAGTTGATCTATCATAGATAAAGCATTTAGTTTTCCCGAAGTTAATATCATAACCATGATCAGCAAGATGACTAATGCTGAGCAAGTTATGCTTTAACTCGATCACTAAATAGACATCATTAATGACGGGAGAAGGAGGATAACCAATTGTACCGTTACCTATGATATAGCCTTTAAGGTTATTTTCGAAGGAAACGTATCCTTCCTTTTTTATTGATAGTGTTGCGAATAGTTTTGCATTTCCAGTCATATGTCGCGAGCACCCACTATCGAGAATCCACTTGCTTCTAGTTGAAGAGGGAAGGTCCACCTACACCACGAGTAGATGTGACCTTTGGTACCCAGATTTTTGTGGGTCCTGAAAGGTCTTTATATGCGCCCATGACTTTTTACTTGCTTATGTGCATAACTTCAAGTATGTCCTAAGGCATAGTGTCCCTTTGTTGTGGGCGTATAGCCCTTATTATGCGCCCACATAGACAGTATATATGGCTCCTGACTTAGCTTCTCATGCACCATGCCTCACTCATGTGGGCGCATAGACTATGCACCCTGCGTCACTCATGTGGGCGCATATATGTGGGCGCATAGATTATGCCCCTGTCTCACTCATGTGGGCGTATGTCCTTAGGCGCATAGCCTTGGGCGCATGCCACTCTCAGCATATTCACTTTTGGGTGCATGCTCTTGATGACACCCCATGGTCCTTAGTGTGAATCGTGACTTTGTTTGTACTCTTTACTTGACTAAGTCCTATAAAGTTATTTTCTTGTTGCACATGTACTCTGAGCTTTAAACACGATCTTGGTATGGCATGTACACTCTCTAACAACTCCTTGGTAGTGGCCCGCCGTGGTGCACTTACATGAACACGACAGGACATTGTAACTTTGCATGATAACTCTTGATAGTGACCCAACGTGGTGCACTCTTGACAAGTAACTTGACATGATAATTCTTGATGGTGGTCCGTTGTGACGCACTCTTGACTAGATAAGTAATATAACATGATATGTAATCTTGACAAGTAACATGTAACTCTCGTCTTGACACCATGGATGATTTTTCTTGATTGTATCGGTACATGCTACATATCTCGTCTTGCATCATGTCTAGGACATGAATTCTTGATTTTCACGGTCAGGGATTCGTACTGAATCTGACTAGGAGAATGACTAGATTGATCAAGTAGTCCATGAAGAAATTTTCCAGCTACAGGCAGTCCCGTTACCTGTGTAACGCCCCAGTCCCAAAATACGTAGGACTAGGAACGTAGACATGCCAGCTGTATTCATACGAAGTACACTCCAATATATGGAAACCTCGTATGAGTATATAAGCTGTAAAATGCAGTAGAACCATAACTAATCTCATCCACACAAATAAGTGAATCATATAATAAAAATGAATTATCTTGATACAAAATGTTGGGCGGAGACAAATCCACTACCAACAAGTAAAGGAAAAAGTACATAGAAAATGAAATGAGTGGCGAACGAAGCGAAGACGATCCAAATGCAATCATCCTTGAAGAAATAGCGATGAGCACGGCTAGAGCTAGGGCACCTGCGAAAGACAATAGCACACACCTGGCAAGACAACCAGGTCCTCAGAGGGATGTAACAAGACACATAATAGCATGCCATATAAACTGAATAAATATTGCTCAAATAATTAAGTAAATCGAATTATAACATGTTCCAATATGCACCTACTGAACGAGCGTACCATCCCCCCAACCAAACAAGGACAGGAGATGGTAAACTAATTTACGGTAACGTATCTTCCCATGCTATGAATCCAATATGGTATCCGGACCCCAACAAGGTTCAATACCTTCTCATCGAAGTAGTAAGTCACACCTACAACCAAACAAGGACAAAATGTGACGAACTAATCGCGACAAGTTATTGTTCCAAGCCACGGTCAGATACAAGTACCCAAACCAAAGGTACTCGTACCCAACGGATAAGGGCGCCTAACCAACTCTAGGTGAATGCAGTTTTAAGAACAGTTCATGGTCGCATGACTACCGGGTCAAGTCAAAAAAATACCAATGCAGTACCTCAGTAGCGAGTCACAACACCATATATTATTCCTCAGTATCGAGCGAGTCTATAGCATATAGTCTACCTATAGTTCCTTAGTAGCGAGCGAGTCTACGATAGATAGGGTGGTAGTCAACTTCCAATCATGTTCTTCCCGCCCAATGCTAACTCTATAACCGCTAAGTCAAACTAGCATGCAACCTCTATTAGCGGTTAACCCTATCGCACGGCTTGTACGTACTGGTGGCCAGCCAATCACGCACTTCCGTGTTCTACATGCGACACACCAATTCGTCGTACAACGTGTCAAGGCCATGAATGCAACACACAAAGGTGGTCCCTTAAATCTAGGTTTAATTTGAGAAAAATAATACATAGCAGGAAAATAAATAAACAGTAAGTTCTAACAGTTATGCCATGTATCACAGTTTATTTTGTATAAAGAAAATAATGAACATGCATGAAATATGAGCTAGAATAAATAAACAGCTAATGGCAAGGTGTCTTGCCTGAGGGTGGTGCGAGAAGCAGCAAAATCCAACAATCAGAATCGTCAACATGAAAGTCAAAATCTACAAGAAGCTCCTGATGCTGAAACAAACATCACGAACGAGTTTGGAATAAAGGATATGCCTAGGAAACGCCTGTCCAAAAGTTAAATTCTGGAACAGGGGCAAAATCGTAATTTCGGGTCAAAACGATGTCCGCCGTTGGACCCGCTTTGCACCGAAATGCGTGCCAGAACCTACGGTCTCTAAAGTCGTCAAACTACATGTCTACGGATTTGTTTTGATGAGACGAACCCAACGGTATGTCCAATTTTGGATTCCGGTGGGCTGTGCACAAAATCGCCCGTTAAGTGGGATTGTGGGCCCGCCAAAATAGCGTCTCGATCAACGGTCTCAGAATCGGACCAAACTTGGCTCACAGCACCAGAAAAATATTTCGAGTCCATTGGCGCAAGTTTTATTGCGATATGATGAGTGTGCACAAAGTTGTGAATTAATTTGCAAAGGGTCGATACGGGGTATCCCGACGGATACGCACTGATTTCGTCGCGCACATGCAACGAAATCGGGTTCCGTCAGTTCCCACACGTCGACAACATCCATACGCGCCTTTCGATGCGTATAGTGCGCGACCACGTCGCCCGGTTTGTCGGGACAGACGTCGTATCGGAGTGTTTCTCTACTTTTTGAAAACAGAATTTACAGTTTTTCGGAAAACTTTAACAACGTGTAACTTTCTACGTACTAGATGAAAAGTGAATCCAAAAGGTGTGTTATAATCTCGGTTAGGTTGTCTTTGACTGCCTCTAATTAGTTTTTATGAAAGTTTAATGGACAGCGAGAAAAGTGGCCGACAAGTTGGTGTTTCAAAACAGTTTTTAATATTCAGAAAAGTGGATTTTTCTCCAAATTCGTCTCAATTTTTCAAGCAAGATGGACGGCCATGTCAAAATCCACCTAGGGGATCTCGAAGAGGGTCAAGTCTACTTTCCAGAACATTTTACTGATCGAAAATCGGAGTTACGAGTAAAAAGTTACGTCGTAGGGAAGTAGGGTACCTTGAGTGAAAAAACTGCTCCGTGGGTGACGCGGGGCTGACTTCCGATGCTCCGTTCGTCGTGCACACAACTCCGTTGCTAGTGAAACGAACTCGTAGGCGAAGAGGGTATGTTCTGCTAAAATTTTCGTTTTAGAAGTCTAGAATTTTGAGGTTTGTAGAGGGAGTTATATATAAAACAAATTATGTGAAAACCTAAAAAAAAAAAAAAAAAAAAAAAAAAAAAAAACCTAATACTACTATTATTCCTAATACTAATACCCACTCACGCAATTATCGGGACTTGCTGCTGTACGCAGCATACAAAGAGGGGTGGGGCCCGCCCCCTTTAAGGGGTGGGTTGATTGTTTTTTTTTTTTTCTTTTTTTTTTTCTTATTCTTTTCAAATCAAATCAAATCTTTTATATTTATTACTATATATATCCAAAAATCATTTAAATACAAATAACATTTTAAATATCACATATCCACATATTTAATATATTTAAATATATTTACACATATATATATATATATATATATGAATTCATCTAAAATAAATCAATCTCAATAACAATAATAATAATAATATCTAAATAGAATGAACATATTTTAATCTCCATGAAATAACTTAAATTATAATAAAATAATAATAATCGTCCCAATGGGTGAACTTTACCGCTCACCCATGTGTGGGTCCAAAAATCATACCATCTTGTAAAATATTATTTTATTAATAAAATATAAATTTTGTACCGAAAGTCAATAAATATTCAACAAGTCTCAAAATTATTTAAAAATCTTTGTACACATATGAAATATTTCTATATGGCCACCTTGGTCCCACCACATGCCTACATGGGCTTAAATTTGGTCCAGGCCCAGTTCGGACTGAATTGGCCAAACCGGATCATAAAAAAATATAAATAAAACCATGCATTGCATGAATTCATTTTTTTAAGTCTAATAAAATAATAAAAAAATAATTAAAAATTAGGGAGTTTTACATCCTACCCAACTTACAAGAATTTTGTCCTCGAAATTTAGGATTAATAGGGTAGATAGGGTTGAGGGATATGAAGAGTTCGTCAATACCAAAAATGCAATTAAATTTGGTGGAGACGATAAAACGGCGTTCAACACCACTATGCAGTAGAAAATTGTGGAGTCGATATATACAATAGTATATCATAGTTATGGAATTGAATGAGGATCGCTAGTGATGGTAACAAACTTTTGAATATCCAATTTAGAAGAACAGTAAGGAAATGAGTAGACCCAAGAAAATAAATTAGACATTTAAAAAATATGATCCCTTAAGGGAGAACTGGATACTAATCGTCTTGGTCGAGGGTTGGATTTAAGTGGACGATTAGAATCATTCTCGAGTGCTCAAGAACATTTGGAAGGGCACGATAATAATTCTAGGGTTGAGAAATGAGGAGTAGTTAAAGGCGAGTATATAGCCACATGAGTCGGTCGGTGGCTATCTACATTTGTATATAATTAACCGATTGGGCAACCAAAGATGATACCTTGAGTCTATCTTACTAAGTACAGTGCCTTGTCTTTCCAAAATGAGTAAAAGACAAGAACAACAAGGTTTCAAACATGGTGTTATATATTGAGTACGAATTACGGGGTTTCATAGGCGGCGAAAATAATTTCAAAAGAGAATTGTCAAGGCTGTCGCGGATGTGACTCTAGGACAAGTTTAACTATGTCACCATCCACGTAGATTAATATGTGATAAGCGAACCAAAGTGCAATAGGTTGATCAGACCATCATGCACCGGTTCTGATTAGACAATATGTTAGTGGGTGCACCCAATAAAATATGTCATGATCAAGCTTGATAACGAAATAAGCTTACAAAAATGAAGCTACATTAGCAGCATGAGATAGTCAAAATATGGGCAAGGGAGGTACTGATGAAGGAAATTAAATAGTACCCAGGATCTTTTAAAATCAAGGCTCTCCCGAAGTTTGGGCCTATACAGTTGTCCTAGTGTTTCTTCACTTACGGTTTGGTTGTCTAGATAAGTTAAGGTCCTCTGAATTTCTAGTCTAAGTGAGCTTATCAACACGATTCATAAGGACAACAGAATCGTTAGGTGGTAAGGTATTCTACCCAACTTACAAGAATTAAGCTAGTAGTGTGATGGGACAATGGATCAAGCAATCAAGATAAAGCACAAATTTAAGCATTTAAGAATTCAACTAGGACACAATCACACACCTGGTCGAAAGAATTGAGTCGAGGTTGAATCCCTATCCGTGGTCGAAAAATATATCGGTATCATGGTAAGGATTATAGTTTGGCCATTTTGACCATAAGGTCATATCAAGAAATAGAGTACAAGGAGATGGGTTTTGGTGGGACATGATATATCTACATGAAGGTGGACTTGTCTAGATCTTACACATAAAATTTGTTGGAAGGAAAAGTCTAGTGTTGTGCTCCAAATATCTAAGTCACGGTAAGGGACGCCAAAAGATCTAAAATAGAAAGTGGGAGTTCACGAGGTGATAATTAATGCACAATAATAAAGGAGATCAAGTTAAAACATGAGATAAAATTAATTAAAGAATCCAGTAAAATAATTTAGGAACACAATTCCGGAGAGAAGATAGTCTTCTAGATGAATACCGTTAAGGAACCATAATCTCATTATTTAAATTGCAAATGGGTTAGAAGGTCGCAATTAAAAGTTCTAGAATTGAAGGAAGGTCGAGTAAGCCGAGGTGGAAATACAGTCACATAGCTGGGTAGATGACTAACAATACTTGTATATATACTACTATCATGGTCATAAGCGGCATGGCAATTAGTGTGGAATGCTCAGTAGGGTTATCTAAAAGAAGAGACTTGAAGTTCTACGTATTCTAAGTCATACAGTCATCCTATAGTCTTCTTGTCCAAGTCCTTGGTTGGCTAAATTGGTTAGGGTCCTCTAAATTCTAGAATCTAAGTAAGCTTGCTAATATAGGTCACAAGGACAAATGGATTGCTAGTTCATAAGGTATTCTACCCAACTTAAAGAATTTAAACTAATGGGTTTTGGGATGACTAACTAGTAGGGTCAATCTCTAACAAGCACGAAGGGAAGATAAGAATAGGGATGGAAGGAAGCAAGCAAGATGCAATTGATGAGTCAAACGGTAGAAAATTTAAGGAAAGGGGTCAAGTATGTGGATGAGATCCTAGACTTCTAATCCTATATGCAGGCTTGCTTGGTACGGTAAAGTAACCAAACAATTTATCTGACCTGCATGGGCCACCACAAAAACATGTAACGCCCCAGTCCCAAAATACGTAGGACTAGGAACGTAGACATGCCAGCTGTATTCATACGAAGTACACTCCAATATATGGAAACCTCGTATGAGTACATAAGCTGTAAAATGCAGTATAACCATAACTAATCTCATACACACAAATAAGTGAATCATATAATAAAAATAAATTATCTTGATACAAAATGTTGGCGGAGACAAATCCACTACCAACAAGTAAAGGAAAAAGTACATAGAAAATGAAATGAGTGGCGAGCGAAGCGAAGACGATCCAAATGCAATCATCCTTGAAGAAATAGCGATGAGCACGGCTAGAGCTAGGGCACCTGCGAAAGACAATAGCACACACCTGGCAAGACAACCAGGTCCTCAGAGGGATGTAACAAGACACATAATAGCATGCCATATAAACTGAATAAATATTGCTCAAATAATTAAGTAAATCAAATTATAACATGTTCCAATACGCACCTACTGAACGAGCGTACCATCCCCCCAACCAAACAAGGACAAGAGATGGTAAACTAATTCACGGTAACGTATCTTCCCATGCTATGAATCCAATATGGTATTCGGACCCCAACAAGGTTCAATACCTTCTCATCGAAGTTGTAAGTCACACCTACAACCAAACAAGGACAAGATGTGACGAACTAATCCGCGACAAGTTATTGTTCCAAGCCACGGTCAGATACAAGTACCCAAACCAAAGGTACTCGTACCCAACGGATAAGGGCGCCTAACCAACTCTAGGTGAATGCAATTTTAAGAACAGTTCATGGTCGCATGACTACCGGGTCAAGTCAAAAAAATACCAATGCAGTACCTCAGTAGCGAGTCACAACACCATATACTATTCCTCAGTATCGAGCGAGTCTATAGCATATAGTCTACCTATCGTTCCTCAGTAGCGAGCGAGTCTACGATAGATAGGGTGGTAGTCAACTTCCAATCATGTTCTTCCCGTCCAATGCTAACTCTATAACCGCTAAGTCAAACTAGCATGCAACCTCTATTAGCGGTTAACCCTATCGCACGGCTTGTACGTACTGGTGGCCAGCCAATCACGCACTTCCGTATTCTACATGCGACACACAAATTCGTGGTACAACGTGTCAAGGCCATGAATGCAACACACAAAGGTGGTCCCTTAAATCTAGGTTTAATTTGAGAAAAATAATACATAGCAGGAAAATAAATGAACAGTAAGTTCTAACAGTTATGCCATGTATCACAGTTTATTTTGCATAAAAAAAATAATGAACATGCATAAAATATGAGCTAGAATAAATAAACAGCTAATGGCAAGGTGTCTTGCCTGAGGGTGGTGCGAGAAGCAGCAAAATCCAACAATCAGAATCGTCAACACGAAAGTCAAAATCTACAAGAAGCTCCGGATGCTGAAACAAACATCACGAACGAGTTTGAAATAAAGGATATGCCTAGGAAACGCCTGTCCAAAAGTTAAATTCTGGAACAGGGGCAAAATCGTAATTTCGGGTCAAAACGATGTCCGCCGTTTGACCCGCTTTGCACCGAAATGCGTGCCAGAACCTACGGTCTCTAAAGTCGTCAAACTATATGTCTACAGATTTGTTTTGATGAGACGAACCCAACGGTATGTCCAATTTTGGATTCCGGTGGGTTGTGCACAAAATCGCCCGTTAAGTGGGATTGTGGGCCCGCCAAAATAGCGTCCCGATCAACGGTCTCAGAATCGGACCAAACTTGGCTCACGGCACCAGAAAAATATTTTGAGTCCATTGGCGCACGTTTCATTGCGATATGATGAGTGTGCACAAAGTTGTGAATTAATTTGCAAAGGGTCGATACAGGGTATCCCGACGGATACGCACTGATTTCGTCGCGCACATGCAACGAAATCGGGTTCCGTCAGTTCCCACATGTCGACAACATCCATACGCACATTTCGATGCGTATAGTGCGCGACCACGTCGTCCGGTTTGTCGGGACAGACGTCGTATCGAAGTGTTTCTCTACTTTTTGAAAACAGAATTTACAGTTTTTCGGAAAACTTTAACAACGTGTAACTTTCTACATACTAGATGAAAAGTGAATCGAAAAGGTGCGTTACAATTTCGGTTAGGTTGTCTTTGACTGTCTCTAATTAGTTTTTATGAAAGTTTAATAGATAGCGAGAAAAGTGGCCGACAAGTTGGTGTTTCAAAACAGTTTTTAATATTCAGAAAAGTGGGTTTTTCTCCAACTTCGTCTCGATTTTTCGAGCAAGATGGATGGCCATGTCAAAATCCACCGAGGGATCTCGAAGAGGGTCAAGTCTACTTTCCAGAACATTTTACGGATCGAAAATCGGAGTTACGAGTAAAAATTACGTCGTAGGGAAATAGGGTACCTTGAGTGAAAAAACTGCTCCGTGGGTGACGTGGGGCTGACTTCCGATGCTCCGTTCGTCGTGCACACAACTCCGTTGCTGGTGAAACGAACTCGTAGGCGAAGAGGGTATGTTCTGCTAAATTTTTCGTTTTGGAAGTCTAGGATTTTGAGGTTTGTAGAGGGAGTTATATATAAAACAAATTATGTGAAAACCTAATATATAAAACCTAATACTACTATTATTCCTAATACTAATACCCACTCACGCAATTATCGGGACTTCTGCTGTACGCAGCATACAAAGAGGGGTGGGGCCCGCCCCTTTAAGGGGTGGGTTGATTGTTTTTTTTTTTTTTTCTTTTTTTTTTTAAATCAAATCAAATCTTTTGTATTTATTACTATATATATCCAAAAATCATTTAAATACAAATAACATTTTAAATATCACATATCCACATATTTAATATATTTAAATATATTTACACACACACACACACACACACACATATATATATATATATATATATATATATATATATATATATATATATATATATATATATATATATATATATATATATAAATTCATCTTAAAATAAATCAATCTCAATAATAATAATAATAATATCTAAATAGAATGAACATATTTTAATCCCCATGAAATAACTTAAATTACAATAAAATAATAATAATCGTCCCAATGGGTGAACTTTACCGTTCACCCATGTGTGGGTCCAAAAATCATACCATCTTGTAAAATATTATTTTATTAATAAAATATAAATTTTGTACCGAAAGTCAATAAATATTCAACAAGTCTCGAAATTATTTAAAAATCTTTGTACACACATGAAATATTCCTATATGGCCACCTTGGTCCCACCACATGCCTACATGGGCTTAAATTTGGTCCAGGCCCAGTTCGGACTGAATTGGCCAAACCGGATCATAAAAAAATATAAGTAAAACCATGCATTGCATGAATTCATTTTTTTAAGTCTAATAAAATAATTAAAAAATAATTAAAAATTAGGGGATTTTACAACCTGGGCGCTCTAATTGGACTTGTAGCCTGCCGTCGATTATGGCACATTTCTAGCATACTGTCATGTGTTGCACCCCCAAGTCACCTAATCCAACTCTCTCAACTTGTGACCAGATAACCTGGATTAAGACTGCAGGGCTTGTGGCTGTTGGAATATCTCGATGCATCTTGTTTGTAACTAAGCTTGTGATAACCCTAGTTAGTTAAAGTATCAAGCCGTACTAATTTCTTGGCCGTGATTGATGGGTAGAGTCTAGTCTAGTCTTGTCTAGGCAAGACCAGTACATGGTTATCTCAGCACGTTACTGTTATACTTTTCTTTATCGATAATTGGTTAGAGACTAAGTTCTGTTTAGGTGAAGGGTTACAACCTCGGTCCTTGTTTGGTTTACGGGTTGTAACTTGGTTATTGGAATAGTCCTTTAGTTATCTTATCGTTTATCACCATGTTTCCTTTAATTCATATCTTTCGTTATCATTATGCCTTTATGTGCTAATATGCGGGTTTTAGTTCTTAAGTATAGCCTCCCTTGTGGCACTTGCTCTTTCTGGGGTCTGACCTAGCTGGTTTTGTATGGCCAGATTTCGGAGTAGCACCAGAAGATCTTCCAGCTCTCCAGCTAGATGGTGAACACTAGGCGCAACCATGGCAACGAGTGAGTTTTTATTTTGCTCTCCCACTCTATTTTAAATTATTCTTTTGAGGCGTTTAGCCGCAGAGCAAGTGTTAGCTCGTGTTAAATTTACATTTCTGTCTGCCTAAAGGCTGTAGCATGATTGACAAATCCTATGATTGATCATGTATTACTTAAACTCTCGCTAGTCTTCGCATTTTGTATGACTAGCTTTATGATCATCTGAATATGTAATATATGGGACGCCTTACTTTGTATGTCTGATGATCTACTAACTTGTTACATTTACTTACTTGCATGAGATTGAGACACTAGGTTTATTCTTGACCATAAGAGACTGTTGGCTTGTAGTTAAACCCTCATACATCTTGGCAGCCGTAACCGTATTGCGAGGTGGGATTCACTTCTATATACGTAGCTGGCTATGTCTGTCCTCCGCTCTCCAGTATTCTGGTTTTGGGGAGTGATACGGTTTAAGTGGTGGCCCATGCAGGTCTTGTAAATCAAGATGTGTGAGGGTTTTACGGAATAGATGTCTTAGTCAGCACTCATCTTTGATCTCCACTCGTGTCTTCTAATCTTTTCGAAATCTTGACCCGATCACAAGCATATATCCTCGATCTATCATGGTCCTTCCTTATTGTTCCCCATGTCATTTCTTCAGCGGCATTGTACCTGGTCCTACCAATCAGCTAGGTGGAGTACCTCCAGCGAACCAGGTGCAGCCTGGAGACCAAGCCCAGCATTCAGGGGTAGCCTCCAGAATCATGCCTACCGGGGGCCAAGAGCCACCAGTTCAGCCAGTCCAGCCTGCAGAGCCTGACAATAGAATCCTGGTGGGCCTCATCAGGGAATTGCTTCAATCTCAAGATCATCGGGGCGATGCCCTACACCAGACAGTGCAAGATGCCATAGGCAGAGTTGGTTACCAAGGGAACAACGCGGCCAACAGCTTGAAGCGTCTGAACCCTTCCTTCTTTGACGACAGTGAAGATGCTATCGCTGCTGATGCGTGGCTTCAAGACATAGAAGTTATCTTGGAGGCAGCTAGGATTCTTGAGGAAGAGAAGGTGGCCGTTGTGCGCCTACAGCTATTGGGCTTAGCCCGCAGCTGGTGGGCGATGCTAGCAGTTGGATTACCAACGCCTATTTTGTGGGCAGTATTCAGCAATAAGTTCCAGACGATGTACTTCGACGCAGTAGCTCGGTATGATCTGCAGACAAGATTCACCAATCTTAAGCAGATGGGAAGAATGGTCGATGGATATGCGACCGAGTTTTCTAGACTCAGTCGGTTTGCTCCTACCTTGGTTGGTACCGAATTGGATCGAGCACATCGATTCCAGCGGGGACTCCACCTAGAGATCATTATTTTGGTGGAGCAGTTTGAGCACCAGACGCTTGATGTCGTCTTGCGAGCAGCGAAGAGGCATGAGTATACTTCGCAGAGGATTGTGGATAGAAGCGGAGGACGGAAGAGGTCTCATGGGCAGATGTCCCAATCATCAACACCAGCCCCAACAGCTAGGGCTTTGACTATTAGAGCTCCCAGGAGGGCGACCACAGTCTCGTTGGTTCAGCACTCGACATCGACGTTTCCTTAGCAACAGAAGCAGTAGCAGTCTTCCGCAATGGACTGCTCTTATTGTACGAAGCCATGAGATGCAGTATCAGAGTGCCGCAGAGCATAGGAATTGTGCTTGGCTTACGGGGCACCGGACCATAAGATAGGGTCCTGTCCAAATAGAGCCAGTTCATCGTCATCAAACCTAACCCGTCCATCAGTTAGGGGTCCAGCACCCGTACAGCAGCAGTACCAGCCTCCGAGGCCATTGCCGTCTCAGGCTCAGCAGTATGCCCAAGCTCAGATTCACAACTGGTAGAGAGGTTTCCAGCAGAGGGGACCAGCACCAAGAGGACAAGGTAAGGCTACGGTTCTGACCGTGGCAGAAGAATTGGCATCAGGTGAGGTGGTGGTAGGTACCATTCTCATCAACTTTTTTCCAGCATCCATATTATTTGATTCGGGTGTATCACATTCATTTATGTCTGTACGATTCGGAATACGATAGGATTGGATTCCGAGTTATTATCAGTAAGGCTCAATATACTTACTGGTAACGGTCTTGTGGAAGTAGATAGAGTCTATTCCTCGTGTCGAATCGTAGTTAGCAGTAGAGAGTTCCCGGCTAGATTGATAGAATTTTTGATGGCCGACTATGATGTAGTCCTAGGAATGGATTGGTTGAAGGATCAATACGCAAGAATAGACTGTCATATTGGCAGGATTTTTTTGGTATTCCCAACGAACCAGAATTTTTATTTTCCAGAGGCGAAGTAGAACCTTCTCCACCAGTATTGCGGATAGCAGTAGCAGTGGCAGTTCAGTTTCCTAGAGTAGGAGAAGAGTTTCCTGATGTATTTCCTGAAGAGCTTTCAGGCATGCCCCGAGAGATAGAGTTCACCATTGATTTGCTTCCAGGGACGGCACCAGTGTTAGGAGGAGTCTACAGGATGGCACCTTCAAAGTTAGAGATCTTATATAAGATGATTGAATAACTCAGAACCAAGAAATTCATTCGTGCTAGTGGATCACCTTGGGGAGCCCCGATACTTCTTGTAAAAAAGAAGGATGGTACGTCAAGATTATGTGTTGATTATCGTACCTTGATCTCGGTAACCATCAAGAACAAATATCCTCTACTAAGGATAGATAATTTATTTGATCAAATCAGAGGAGCGGCGGTATTCTCGAAGATTAACTTGCGGTCAGGGTACCATCAGTTCAGAGTTAGAGAGCAAGACATCCTGAAGACAACATTCAAATCTAGATATGGACATTGGGAGTTCCTTGTTATGCCATTTGGAGCGACCAATGCGCTAGCCGTATTCATGGACCTCATGAATCATATCTTCATGTCCTATTTGGACCAGTTCGTGATAGTGTTTATAGACGATATCTTAGTCTATAGCAAGAATGAGGTAGAGCATGAGCAGCATCTTCATGTAGTTCTTCAGATTCTCAGAGAGCACCAGTTGTACGCGAAGTTCAGCAAGTACGAGTTTTGGCTGGATCGTATCTCGTACATAGGTTACATCATCACCAGAGGTGGAGTGGAAGTGGACCCCCAGAAGATAGTGGTTATAGAGACATGGCCAGTTCCCAGTACTGTCGCAGAAGTTTGAAGTTTTCGAGGATTGGTCGACTATTACCGACGGTTTGTATCAGACTTTGCTCGGATTTCAGCACCACTGACACAGTTGACCCGCAAGGATGTATAGTTTGCTTGGATAGCAGAGGGTCAGAGTTTATTTGAGAAGTTGAAGCGAGGACTGATGACGACACCCATTCTCACACTTCCAGATGGGACTGGACGATTTTTAGTCTATTGTAATGCTTCCGGCAAGGAATTGGGATGCGTCTTGATGTAGCATAGTAAGGTATTAGCTTATGCGTCATGTTAGCTTCGTGATCATGAAAGAAATTACCTAACCCATGACTTGGAGTTAGCAGCAGTGGTTTTCACACTTAAGCTTTGCAGTTATTATTTATATGGAGATCAGGTGGAGATTTTCACCGACCACAAGAGTCTTAAGTATGTGTTTACCCAGAAGGACCTTAATATGCGTCAGAGGAGATGGCTAGAGCTACTTGTGGATTACGACATCAACCTGCAGTATCATCCTGGGAAGGCCAATGTTGTTGCAGATGTGTGAGCACCCTAAATTTTGGGTTGATTTTTTTTCATTTTATTTTTATTTCTGATTGATTGGTTTCGATAAATAATTTATTCTGTTATTTTTCCTTAAGTGTGCTTTTCCATGCCTTTGATAATTGGAGTGTCAGGGATGTTCAACTCTGGAAATCTTCTTCACGAGTTTTGGAGTGGACAAGATTACCTTCATGACGGTATATGGTGTCCCACTAAAACTTGTTCCCTTGTGCCCTTTTGCTTCGCTGAACTTCGGGTCGATTTAGACCATTTGATCATTAATTAATTTTCTCACTCTTTTCCTTGATCATTATTAGCACGTTACCGTGACTTTTAATTTGGGAGCACAAGACCAGTCAGTTTCTTGAAACCAACTTCTCATGCAAGATCTACTCGAGACGTTCGTCACCCATGATCTTTGTGTCCCATCAGACACGGCATCTTGTACTCCATTTGCTTTGTACAACTTTTCTGACACATGACCCAATTTTATTTCACCCCACGGTGCCACATTTATTTTCCAACTTGATTTGTGGGTCCCCTATCGACCAAAACCTGTCAGCCCCAACTATGGACATGGCCCACTTTGAGCCTACTATCCGCCTGCCACTTGTGTCCCATTTATTGGAATTCTCATGTGCTACTTATTTGTCCATGATCATCGACGCATAATTTTAATTCGATTTTTGCACAATGTCTGATTTTGACCCAACCCGGCTCCACCGAGTCTAGTCCAGCTCCATGTTGCCCTCCATCATGACACCCTCATAATTCTTGACCAAAAATATCAAGTACTTATTTTACCTATTTTTAATATTTAATGGAAAATTTCTATTGATTTTAAATCCATTGGAATTACCTATTTTTCCTATATTCCATCATGGCCAATGATTTCCCCTAACTAAATCTCCTCCATTCAATCTTCTCTTTAGAAGCCAACACCCCTATGGCCGGCCCTAACTTTGATGTAGGATAACACTTTTTCTCTCCCTCCTTCATTAATTGTTATCTCTCTATCTTCCTAACTATTTCAACCACAACAACAAAAACTACACTAACAGCAGCTTCCTCCCTCTCCTCCACACCCGAGCTCCTATTAACCCGACCACCCTCTCCACCACCTCACCTCCGACGGCCGTCTACCGCCACCCACCTAGCCGTCGGCCACCCGAGCACGACCCCCGACCATTCTCCTCCATCTCCTCCTTCTTCTCAAGCCTCACCACCACCCCCACTTAAACCAATCACCTCACCACCGCCACCATGGCCGCCACCACCATAGCAACCCCACGACCACCTTCATCCAGCCGCCGTCCACCGCCGCCTTCGCCACCGTGCTGTCGCTGTATTTGCCGTACCGCCTCGCATGCGCTAGCGCAACACAGCAGCAGCGGCAGCAGCCTGGCCGCGCGCGCGCTGGCCGTGTTGGCCGTGCCGCCGCCGGCCATCGTGCCCCGGCGACCCCCGCCGTGGGTGGCCCCCCTCCGGCGGACCCAAGGCTGCCTTCCCCTGACGGCCACCATCCTCCGGGACGCGCCGTCGAGGCGATTCGTGCGTTTTGCACTACGTCCCGTCGTGACGCGCGCGGAATCGAGTTTATTTTGGTGCTCCGTCGCAGTGACTTCGCACACATTTTCCAAGAAATTTGACCATTGGATTGGTGATTTCTTCGCTCCGTCACAATCTTGGTATATCCACCTTCATACCTGTCAATTTTCGTCCGTTAATTTTATCGTTTGATACATCAAAACCGGCCACCAAGTTGACCGTTTAAATTGTATTAATTTTGGACAGTTTTGCGGGGCCAACTTCGTCAGCTTGTATCTCCTCCACCGCAGCTCCTTTTGGCGTGCTACCAGTTCCTGTGCGAAGCTGGTATAACCCTCTTACTACCCCTCCAGTTTCGTTTCATTGTGAGCTTGTTTTATTGGTTGAATTCGACGCCAAAGTTGGCCGTCCGAATTCGTAATTTCCAACTTATAAAATTCCATTTTTGAACACGGGACTCCGAATTTCATTTCTGACACCACCATTAGATTCGTGGCGTCGTTCTGGCATGTTTTCATATAAAATTTGTTAGATTTGGAGAACGTGGGTCCTGGCACGTTTTTCGGTGCAAAGTGGATCCCACATTCTGGGTCAATGGGACTTTTTGACGCCGGCTCATCGGAATCTAATTCCGGAGATACCGTTGAGTTCATATCGTCATTCTGGACTCGTTGACATATAATTTGCTAGGTTTTGGTAGACATTGGATCCGACACGCATTTCGGTGCAAGTCGGATACCAATATCCGAGTCAACAGGTCATTTTGAGATCGGCTCATCGAAATCCAATTCCGGATATATCGTTGAGTTTGTATCGTCATTCTGGACTCGTTGACATGTAGTTTGATGAGTTTTGAGAACTTTGGCTCCGACACGCATTTCTGTGCAAATCGAAATTCCAAGTTCTGGTCAACGGGCCAAATTGAGATCGGGTCAACGGAATCCAATTCTGGAGATACCGTTGGGTTCGTATCGTCATTCTGGTTTCGTGGACATATAATTTGTTATATTTTATAGACTTGTTTTCTTGCACGTTTTTCGGTGCAAAACGGCTTCGATACGGACACCGTTTTGACCCGAAATTACTTTTTTACCCTTGTGTCCAAATTGGACCAATGGGTAGGCTATCCTAGCTAATTTGACCATTCTGGACACGTTGGCGATGTTTGTTTCATCGTCCGACAATGTTTGTTGATAGTTATTCTGAGTTTAGCCTTTTTATATTTAATTAATAATTAATTCTTATAATGTTCGTATTTCGGGATTAGTACAACGAAACTGAGATCAGTCAATTCCAGTGATCTCACATCGCTGAAATTGACAAGTTGGACACGTGGATCACTGTAATAAGATTATCAACTTTACCGTTGATCATCTCATCTCGATTTGCGTGTCGTAAGTTTCGACGTACGAATAACGAAGTACACTTTATATTTTCAATAATTAGACTAGAATTGACCCAGCTCGATCAGTTGACCCAAAGTCAACTATAAGTCAACACTTGACCTAGTTTGACTAGATTATTGACTGGAATCGACCTAGAGTTAATTTGACTTAGAAGAACCTAGAATAAAATGGATTGTTGTAGAGGTTCATTTATTTCAACTTGAACACCTTGTAACCTGTGTTGCTTTAAATAGGACTCTGTGGCTTCAGTTGGACCCCCTATACTTATCAGCTGTTCAGGTTATCAGGCGAGTACATTCTCTGATTATTTCATATCCTGCTTAGAATTATATTCCTGCTTTAGATTACTTTACTTGATGCTGTCACGACATTATCACGGATTAGTACTATATGGATCTCTTCATGCGATATTATCCTCCTCGGGAGCATCGGGTACATTGTGTCATGTGTGTTTCACTTTCATCATGTACTCATGTGCTTTCATTATACATGTACACTCCTGTGAATCTTGTACTCTCATGTTCACGGAGCCCTCATGTATACTATCATGTGCACCCTTTCATGGGCTCCCATGTGATATCATGTACAATAACATAACCTGTTTAGATCCTTGTGTATAGATTGGGGAAACGGGGGAGTGCTAGTAGTCATGTGAACAATTCCATTGTAGTGTAGATCATGTACAACTCTTTAGTGTAGATCATGTGCAAATCTGTCATGTTCATATGTGCTATCTTGTACTCTGACTCACTAGCCACTGTTACTTCTCTATTTATAGTAGATATTTCTATTACAGTTCTCTCTCCCTGTTTACATACTGTATTTCTTCAGATCATGTATCTTACTTTACTGCATGATTATATTTTCTAACCTGCTATGATTTGTTGAGATGTATTGTACTCGCTCCTGTCCTGACTGGACCTGTTGATAAATTTTACAGATAGCCTGGGATTGCCTACTAGCCTAGAGGAGACACAGTAGAGGTTGTTTAGATAGTTAATTCCTTTGTCTGGAGTTGTATTTACTTTGTGGATTACTGTATTTGAGTTCTGAGATATATTTCTGGGTTATGTATCTTAGACACTTAGACTTCTATCTCCTGTATCTCTTTTGGATTTTATGTTTTATCTATCTTCCTTATCATGCTCTACCTTAGATGTGATTGAGACTGTATCTGCTATGTCACCCCCATTCGGGGAGTATAAACTGTTTAGCATTATATTGTTAGATGATGTGACCTAGGACAGCATTCTACAGCCGACACTGTGGCGTAGGCTGGGCGTTGTTACGCTCTCGTACCCTAATAGTGGGTGCGGGTCGTGACACGTTTTAGTGGTGGCCCATGCAGGTCGAGTTTATGTAGTGGTATTCGAACTAGAGTACCACTACAGCCTGCAGTAGGATTAGGATATATTTTGAAGGTACTCAATCACAGTTATGAACCCTTGAGAGATTCCTGGGACGACCCTTGAGAATCTTATTTTAACTTCGATTGAAAACTCTCTTTTTCCTTGATTGTTTTATCTTTATTTTCTGTTGTTGAATTTTATTTTGATGGATTATTGTTGAATTTGAGTTGTATTTATTGATTTTGATGGAAGATTGTTGAATTTTGAATCTTGATGTTAGTTGTAGCATCAGAGTGTGTACTTGTATGATTTGGAGGATTTTTGTTCATTTTTGAATCTTGATGTTCGTTGATAAATTTGATTTGATTTTAAGGGTATTCATTGTTGATTTAATTTAATTTTTGGTAAGATAAAATTATATGGGCTAGGTCATCTATGTTATGGAATCTAGTCTTCTACAGTCACATTAGCCAGCATGGTGAGGACATATAGTCTGACTCTGGATATATTTCTCGGGTGTGGGAATTTAAGGTTTTCGCAGCCAAGCTAGCGGCATCGCGAAAATGTTAAATACCATGATTCTAGAGGTATGTGCATAAGTCAAGGACTCTGTGATTATCGTAGCCTTGCTTACTAGTATGACGAGGATTTAGAGTACCATGATTTTGGATAGACGCATATGATTATCAGATTGTACTTTAAATATTTTCGAACATGTTTTCTCTACTTTTGTTGCAGTCCTTCAAAAAAAAAGAGAATTATTAATTGGTTTGTTTTGTTTAGTTTCTAATTATTTAACTTAGGAGTAGGTTTAGCTGTTTTTATAAACCTTGTGTAACTTCTTACCATGAAATTCTTCTTAATGAATCGATGATTTTGCTAGACTTTATCTTGGGATTGATATTTTAGTTCTGGGTTTCAAAATGGATCCTTCCTTTAAACAGATAAGCAGAACAGATTCTATTATCATTTCTTTTCTTGCCAATATTTTTCCATCAATCCTTGTCTTATATAACTGTCCTGATTATATCAATTCCGTCTCGTATCACATTCTGTCAGCTGTACTTGAACCCCTAAATCCTTATATATCGTTTTTATCTGAGAAATATTGAGGAAGTGACGTGAATCATCTAGGTCAAAAATGGCATAAGTGGTTATCATATAACGTTTTATAGGAATCAAAATGTTGGTTATCAAATTTGAAAATTTTGAAATGGAGATGTGGTAAAGGTTTAAAATGAAATCGAGGGATAAATGTTGTTAATTTAGAAACAATTGCAAAAAATTTGGTTATGAGTAATTCATTGATGTATTTCAAAAAAAAACTAATGAGGACATCAGAGGTCAACCCAGTTTTGAGAACTAGAAAATCTTGGTTATTGATTCTTTGAAACTATTACAAGGCCATGTAGAAATTTAGAGATGGAAAGGAGAATTTAATTGAATTCAATGATTATACGAAGTTGAACTAGATATTGTAAGAGGGTGACTACAGACAGAGGGAACACAAGGATTTTAAGTTATAGGAATTATTTTTAGATGATTGGAGAAAAATTTTAGAATTCAAAAAGGATAATAATTGGAGGTAAACGTTGAAAATATATGAAGGTTGATTTATAAATAAGAATAAATTTTGTATGACATGGTGGTATTAGGGTTGAATAAATACGAGACTTGATTTAAACAAGTACGAGGATTTCATTAACTGGATTTAGAGGTTTCGGATCTAAATTAGGACGAGGTGGAAGAATTTAAAAATTTGATTAAATGGATGAGTGTTGATACCTAATTAAGAGAGGTATGCTTCGAGGGAAATGTTTTAGAAGTTTGGAATTTTGTCTATGGTGATCATGGTAAAGGTTTAGATAACTGAAGGTTATAAAATTTCGATGATAGTCATATAAAGGTTGATTTTCATATTAGGACTTGTGAGATAAAAATATGGTTTGGCAAATGATAAACTAATAGTATTAGAGAGAGATGATTTACTGACTTCGTATGAAATCTTCTTGTTTTTTTCTCTAAAAGGGTTTTCCAATATCATTGAATCCTGGTTTCCTTGATCACGACCAAATCGACTTCGATTATCTTTTCTTATCTTGGGTTGTACTCAATTGAATTAAATTTGAATGTGAACGGAATCTCCATCCTTGTATGCTCATTCTCAGACTTTGTTGAACCTGTCCTCCATATTGCCCAAATCTTGATTTCTCCAATTTGATCAACTTAGATCGTATCGAGACTAAATATTTTATATATATATTGTAATTGAATTTCAATGCAATTGACTTTTATTCTTTAACTTTTGATTATGATTTTCTTGAATAGTATTTTTTCTAGATAATTGGTAGTTGCCTTTACTTTGTTTTGATAAGTACCAGTTTTCATATAGGATGGTAGACTGCCTTATAGTTTTGATGATTGTTATTTCTGTATCTTCTAAGTTTAGCACTCTGGATTGCTTGTGTGTTTTGATACCCGATGATCGTTTTGGTTAGTATGACTAGTATACCTAGATGAGACTTCACTACCACTGTATGCCATGACCCTGGACGTTGTCCTTTTTGATGGAATGATTTGTTTAAGTTCTGGGACTTGATTGTGGGGGTTTGACCTAGAGGGAGTATGGACATTTTAATTTCGAGGACGAAATTTTTATAAGGTGGGCAGGATGTGAGCACCCTAAATTTCGGGTTGATTTTTTTCATTTATTTTTATTTCTGATTGATTTGTTTCGATAAATAATTTATTCTGTTATTTTTCCTTAAGTGTGCTTTTCCATGCCTTTGATAATTGGAGTGTCAGGGATGTTCAACTCTGGAAATCTTCTTCACGAATTTTAGAGTGGACAGGATTACCTTCATGACGGTATATGGTGTCCCACTAAAACTTGTTCCCTTGTGCTCTTTTGCTTCGCTGAACTTCGGGTCGATTTAGACCATTTGATCATTAATTAATTTTCCCACTCTTTTTCTTGATCATTATTAGCACGTTACCGTGACTTTTAATTTGGGAGCACAAGACCAGTCAGTTTCTTGAAACCAACTTCTCATACAAGATCTACTCGAGACGTTCGTCACCCATGATCCTCATGTCCCATCAGACACGCCATCTTGTGCTCTATTTGCTTCGTACAACTTTCCTGACACATGACCCGATTTTATTTCACCCCACAGTTTCATATTTATTTTCCAACTTGATTTGTGGGTCCCCTGTCGACCAAAACCTGTCAGCCCCAACTATGGACATGGCCCACTTTGAGCCTACTATCCGCCTGCTACTTGTGTCCCATTTATTGGAATCCCCATGTGCTACTTATTTGTCCATGATCATCGACGCCTAATTTTAATTTGATTTTTGCACAATGTCCGGTTTTGACCCAACCCGGCTCCACCGAGTCTAGTCCAGCTCCATGTTGCCCTCCATCATGACACCCTCATAATTCTTGCCCAAAAATATCAAGTACTTATTTTACCTATTTTTAATATTTAATAGAAAATTTCTATTGATTTTAAATCCATTGGAATTACCTATTTTTCCTATATTCCATCATGGCCATTGATTTCCCCTAACTAAATCTCCTCCATTCAATCTTCTCTTTAGAAGCCAACACCCCTATGGCCGGCCCTAACTTTGATGTAGGATAACACTTTTTCTCTCTCTCCTTCATTAATTGTTATCTCTCTCTCTTCCTAACTATTTCAACCACAACAACAAAAACTATACTAACAGCAGCTTCCTCCCTCTCCTCCACACCCGAGCTCCCATTAACCCAACCACCCTCTCCACCACCTCACCTCCGACGGCCGTCGACCGCCACCCACCTGGCCGTCGGCCACCCGAGCACGACCCCCGACCATTCTCCTCAATCTCTTCCTTCTTCTCAAGCCTCACAACCACCACCACTTAAATCAATCACCTCACCACCGCCACCATGGCCGCCACCACCATAGCAACCCCACGACCACCTCCATCCAGCCGCCGTCCACCGCCGCCTTCGCCGCCGCGCTGCCGCTGTGTTTGCCGTACCGCCGTGCGTGCGCTGGCGCAACACAGCAGCAGCGGCAGCAGCCTGGCCGCGCGCGCGCTGGCCGTGTTGGCCGTGCCGCCGCCGGCCATCGTGCCCCGGCGACCCCCGCCGTGGGTGGCCCCCCTCCGACGGACCCAAGGCTGCCTTCCCCTGACGGCCACCATCCTTCGGGACGCGCCGTCGAGGCGATTCGTGCGTTTTGCACGACGTCCCGTCGTGACGCGCGCGAAATCGAGTTCATTTTGGCGCTCCATCGCAGTGACTTCGTGTGCATTTTTCCAAAAATTCGACCGTTGGATCGGCGAATTCTTCGCTCGGTCACAAACTCGGTATATCCACTTTCATCCCTGTCAATTTTTGTCCGTTAGTTTTATCGTTTGATACATCAAAACCGGCCACCAAGTTGATCGTTTAAATTGTATTAATTTTGGACAGTTTTGCGGGGCCAACTTCGTCAGCTTGTATCTCCTCCACCGCAGCTCCTTTTGGCGTGCTACCAGTTCCTGTGCGAAGCTGGTATAACCCTCTTACTACCCCTCCAGTTTCGTTTTATTGTGAGCTTGTTTGATTGGTTGAATTCGACGCCAAAGTTGGCCGTCCGAATTCGTAATTTCCAACTTGTAAAATTCCATTTTTGAACATGAGACTCCGGATTTCATTTCTGACACCACCATTAGATTCGTGGCATCGTTCTGGCATATTTTCATATAAAATTTGTTATATTTGGAGAACGTGGGCCCTGGCACATTTTTCGGTACAAAGTGGGTCCCACATTCTGGGTCAACGGGACTTTTTGACGCCGGCTCATCGGAATCCAATTCCGGAGATACCGTTGAGTTCGTATCATCATTCTGGACTCGTTGACATATAATTTGCTAGGTTTTGGTGGACATTGGATCCGGCACGCATTTTGGTGCAAGTCGGATACCAATATCCGGGTCAACAGGTCATTTTGAGATCGGCTCATCGGAATCCAATTCCGGATATTCCGTTGAGTTCGTATCTTCATTCTGGACTCGTTGACATGTAGTTTGCTGAGTTTTGAGAACTTTGGCTCCGGCACGCATTTCCGTGCAAATTAAAATTTCAAGTTCTGGTCAACGGGCCAAATTGAGATCGGGTCAACGGAATCCAATTCTGGAGATACCGTTGGGTTTGTATCGTCATTCTGGTTTCGTGGACATATAATTTGTTATATTTTATAGACTTGTTTTCTTGCACATTTTTCGGTGCAAAACGGCTCCGACACGGACACCATTTTGACTCAAAATTACCTTTTTGCCCTTGTGTCCAAATTGGACCAATGGGTAGGCTATCCTAGCTAATTTGACCATTCTGGACACGTTGGCGATGTTTGTTTCATCGTCCGGCAATGTTTGTTGATAGTTTCTCTGAGTTTAGCATTTTTATAATTAATTAATAATTAATTCTTGTAATGTTCGTATTTCGGGATTAGTACAACGAAACTGAGATCAGTCAATTCCAGTGATCTCACATCGCTGAAATTGACAAGTTGGACACGTGGATCACTGTAATAAGATTATCAACTTTACCGTTGATCATCTCATCTCGATTTGCGTGTCGTAAGTTTCGACGTACGAATAACGAAGTACACTTTATATTTTCAATAATTAGACTAGAATTGACCCTGTTTGACCAGTTGACCCAAAGTCAATTATAAGTCAACACTTGACCTAGTTTGACTAGATTATTGACTGGAGTCGACCTAGAGTTAATTTGACTTATAAGAACCTAGAATAAAATGGATTGTTGTAGAGGTTCATTTATTTCAACTTGAACACCTTATAACCGGTGTTGCTTTAAATAGGACTCTGTGGCTTCAGTTGGACCCCCTATACTTATCAGCTGTTCAGGTTATCAGGCGAGTACATTCTCTGATCATTTCATATCCTGCTTAGAATTATATTCCTGCTTTAGATTACTTTACTTGATGCTGTCACGACATTATCACGGATTAGTACTATATGGATCTCTTCATACGATGTTATTCCCCTCGGGAGCATCGGGTACATTATGTCATGTGCGTTTCACTTTCATCATGTACTCCTGTGCTTTCATTATACATGTACACTCCTGTGAATCTTGTACTCTCATGTTCACGGAGCCCTCATGTATACTATCATGTACACCCTTTCATGGGCCCCATGTGATATCATGTACAGTAACATAACCTGTTTAGATCCTTGTGTATTGATTGGGGAAACGGAGGAGTGCTAGTAGTCATGTGAACAATTCCATTGTAGTGTAGATCATGTACAACTCTTTAGTGTAGATCATGTACAAATCTGTCCTGTTCACATGTGCTATCTTGTACTCTGACTCACTAGCCACTGTTAGTTCTCTATTTATAGTAGATATTTCTATTACAGTTCTCTCTTCCTGTTTACATACTGTATTTCTTCAGATCATGTATCTTACTTTACTGCATGATTATATTTGCTAACCTGCTATGATTTGTTGAGATGTATTGTACTCGCTCCTGTCCTGACTGGACATGTTGATAAATTTTACAGATAGCCTGGGATTGCTTGCTAGCCTAGAGGAGACACAGTAGAGGTTGTTTAGATAGTTAATTCCTTTGTCTGGAGTTGTATTTACTTTGTGGATTACTGTATTTGAGTTCTGAGATGTATTTCTGGGTTATGTATCTTAGACACTTAGACTTCTATCTCCTGTATCTCTTTTGGATTTCATGTTTTATCTATCTTCCTTATCATGCTCTACCTTAGATGTGATTGAGACTGTATCTGATATGTCACCCCCATTCGGGGAGTATAAACTGCTTAGCATTATATTATTAGATGATGTGACCTAGGACATCGTTCTACCGTCGACACTGCGGCGTAGGCTGGGCGTTGTTACGCTCTCGTACCCTAACAGTGGGTGCGGGTCGTGACAACATACATTGAGCAGAAGTGCCAGAGTTTATTTTCTAACAGTACAGCCAGAGTTGTTAGCAGATCTTCAGAAGATGGGTATTGAAGTTGTTCTTCATACCAATGTGGCATTGATGGCCAGTATGCAAGTTCAGTCTAGTATAGTTGAGAGGATTAAGTTAGCTCTGTCAACGGATTCTAAGCTTCAACGACTTAGGGCAGAATGTGTAGTAGGACGGAGAGCAGAGTTGTGTATTCATGAGGACGGCACACTTCGATATGGAAGACGTCTTTGTGTACCCAGTGGTGACATCAGGCAAGAGATCATGGCAGAGGCTCACAGTTTGCAGTATTCGATTCATCCCAGCGGTACGAAGATGTATTGTGATATCCGTCAGCATTTTTGGTAGAATGGCATGAAGAGGGAGATAACCCGGTTTGTCTCTCGTTGTCTAGTTTGCCAACAAGTTAAGGCTGAACATCAGAGACCGGTTGGACTTCTTCAACCTTTACCGATCCCAGAGTGGAAATGGGAGCACATTACCATGGATTTTGTAACTGGGTTACCTAAATCCCCAGCTGGGAGAGACGCTATCTGGGTTATAGTTGACAGACTCACCAAGGTAGCTTATTTTATCCCTTTTAGAATTGGCCAGTCGACGGATCATCTTGCAGAGATGTACCTCAGGCAGATTATCAGATTGTATCGAGTACCAGTCAGTATTGTATCCGACAGAGATTCAAGATTTATATCGCACTTTTGGCGGAGTCTTTAGAAGAGTTTGGGGACTCATCTCAAGTTCAGTTCAGCTTATCATCCGCAGACTGATGGTATGTCAGAATGCACGATCCAGACTCTTGAAGATATGTTGTGATCATGTACGCTTGATTTTGATAGTTCTTGGAAAGATCACCTGCATCTCGTGGAGTTCTCCTATAACAACGGTTTCCAGGCCAGTATCCAGATGGAGCCCTTTGAGGCCTTGTATGGCAGGAAGTGCAGATCCTCGTTAGCATGGGATGATATAGGTGAGAGGCAGATGCTTGGTCTAAAGATGATTACGCGGACTATTGAGGTGGTCAGACAAGTCAGAGATCATCTTCGAGTTGCCCAAGATCGTCAGCGCCATTGGGTCGATTCTCATCAGCGTTCCCTTGAGTTTTCTATCGGCGATCACGCATTCCTTAGGATCTCGCCTACCCCTGGCATCATTCGTTTTGGCGTACGGAAAAAGCTTAGTCCTAGGTATATAGGGTCGTTCGACGTTCTTGAGCGAGTAGGTGATGTGTCTTATCATCTCGCTCTTCCGCCGTCGTTACGTAAGGTACATGATGTCTTCCATGTATCCCAATTATGACGGTATATCCCGGATCTGAGTCATGTCCTTGATTATTCGGAATTGGTTATTGGTACCAACCTTTCGTATGAGAAAAGACCCGTATCTATTTTGGACCAGAGAGAGAAGATACTCAAGAACATGACTATTAGTTTAGTCTGTGTTGCTTGGGGTCATCACTCTTTGGGTGAGTCAACGTGAGAACGTGAGGATGATATCCGATCGCGATATCCACACCTGTTTGACTCATAAGGTATAATGTCTTCCTTATGCATTATACTTTTAAATCCCTGCTTGTATGAATGATTGCTTGATTAACTGCTAGTTATAGATTGCTCGTGATTAGTATAGCTTGCCCCGACTTCTCTAGCCTCTTGATTAAATTTCGAGGACAAAATTCTTTTAAGGTGGGTAGAGTTGTCATTCCCGTTTTCTATTATACGTATTTCCAGTATACTTGTACGGATTCCCGACCCATATCTTGGCTTGTCTAGTATAGCTTGGCATGGCTTGGCTTGGTTTATTTTGGTTTGATTTGGGTGAGTGGTTCATCATGATAACCCCCCTTTTTATATATAAACCAACCCCTTTTTCTCTCTTCCCCTTTACTTTCATTTACTTTTTTTTCCTCTATTAATTCTCTCCAACCACCTTAGGCAAGTGTAACTTGCTTCATGGCGGAACTCTATTTTTATTGTTCTATTGTCTTCCCTACAAGCTTCTAAGACTCTTTAGTACTTAGCATTTTTGGTTTTGGTGGATTAAAACTTGTAGATCTAAGTTTTCACAAATTTTGGTTTTCTTGGGTTTTGATCTCTCAAACTTCTTTGTTTTCAAGTTTTGATTGTTCTATGTCGTAGAGAATTTGATTTTACCCAAAATTGACCTTTGAAAACCCAAATTTTGATTTATTTTGAGTGATTTATGGACCTTGGAAGTTCATGGGTTACATGGTTCTTCTTATCAGGTTGGAGAAGGAGAACAGTGTGGGCGCATGGCATTTTATGCGCCCACAGGAACTTTATCCTTGGGCGTATAGCCCTATATATGTGCCCAAGCTCCCTGCCTTCCGCAGTGTGGGTGCATGGCTTTATATGCGCCCATGAATTTTTATTTGCTTATGTGCATAACTTTAAGTACGTGCCAAGGTATAGTGTCCCTTTGGTGTGGGCGCATAGCCCTTATTATGCGCCCACATAGCCAGTATAGATGGCTCCTGACTTAGCTTTCCATGCACCCTGTCTCACTCATGTGGGCGCATAGACTATGCCCCCTGCCTCACTCATGTGGGCGCATGTATGTGGGCGCATAGACTATGCACCCTGCCTCACTCATGTGGACCCATGCCCTTAGGCGCATAGCCTTGGGCGCATGCCACTCTCAGCACATTTATTTTTGGGTACATGCTCTTCATGACACCCCCATGGTCCTTAGTGTGAATCGTGACTTTGTTTGTACTCTTTACTTGACTAAGTCCTATAAAGTTATTTTCCATGTTGCACACGTACTCTGAGCTTTAAACACGATCTTGGTATGGCAAGTACACTCTCTAACAACTCCTTGGTAGTGGCCCGCTGTGGTGCACTTAGATGAACATGACATGACATTGTAACTTTGCATGATAACTCTTGATAGTGACCCGTCGTGGTACACTCTTGACAAGTAACTTAACATAATAATTCTTGATGGTGGTCCGTTGTGATACACTCTTGACTTGATAAGTAACGTAACATGACGTGTAATCTTGACAAGTAACATGTACTCTCGTCTTGACACCGTGGATGATTTTTCTTGATTATATCGGTACAAGCTACATATCTCGTCTTGCATCATGCTAGGACATGAATTCCCGATTTCCACGATCAGGGATTCGTACTGAATCTGACTAGGATAATGACTAGATTGATCAAGTAGTCCTTGAAGAGATTTTCCAGCTACAGACAGTCCCGTTATCTGGGCGCTCTAATTGGACTTGTAGCCTGCTGTCGAGTAGGACATATTTCCAGCACACTGTCATGTGTTGCACCCCCAAGTCACCTAATCCAAATCTCTCAACTTGTGATTGGATAACCTGGATTAAGACTGCAGGGCTTGTGACTGTTGGAACATCTCGATGCATCTTGTTAGTAACTAAGCTTGTTATAACCCTAGTTAGTTAAAGTATCAAGCCGTACTCATTGCTTGGCCGTGATTGATGGATGGAGTCTAGTCTAGTCTTGTCAAGGCAAGACCAGTACATAGTTATCTCAACACATTACTGATATACTTTACTTTATCGATAATTGGTTAGAGACTAAGTTCTGTTCAGGTGAAGGGTTACAACCCCGGTCCTTGTTTGGTTTACGGGTTGTAACTTGGTTATTAGAATAGTCCTTTAGTTATCTTATCGTTTATCACCCTGTTTCCTTTAATTCATGTCTTTCATTATCATTATGCCTTTATGTGCTAATATGTGGGTTTTAGTTCTTAAGTGAAGCCTCCCTTGTGGCACTTGCTTTTTCTGGGGTCTGACCCAGCTGGTTTTGTATGGCCAGATTTCGGAGTAGCACCAAAGGATCTTCCAGCTCTCCAGCCAGATGGTGAACACTAGAGGCAACCTTGGCAATGAGTGGATTTTTATTTTGTTCTCCCACTCTATTGTAAATTATTCTTTTGAGGCGTTCAGCCGCCGAACAAGTGTTAGCTCGTGTCAAATTTACATTCCTGTATGCCTAAGGGCTGTAGCATGATTGACAAATCCTAGGGTTGATCATGTATGACTTAAACTCTCGCTAGTTTTCGCAGTTTGTATGACTAGCTTCATGATCATCTGAATATGTAATATATGGGATGCCTTACTTTGTATGTCTGATGATCTACCATCTTGTTACATTTACTTGCTTGCTTAAGATTGAGACACTAGGCTTGTTCTTGACCATAAGAGACTGTTGGCTTGTAGTTAAACCCTCATGCATCTAGACAGTCGTGACCGTATTACGAGGTGAGATTCACTTCTATATATGTAGCTGGCTGTGTTTGTCCCCCACTCTCCAGTATTCTGGTTCTAGGACGTGACACGTGTTGTTGATGATCACGTAAGAAATGATGTCGAATCTCTATATGCTTTGTACGTGAGTGACATATTGGGTTCTTGGTCAAATTTATAGCACTAGTGTTATTACAGGAAATAGGTATGTGCATGAAAGATAAATTATAGTTTTCAAGAGTTTGCTTCATCCACAGAATATGTGCACAATAACGACCAGCTGCAATATACTCACTTCTGTTGTGGATAGTACGACAGAATTCTGTTTCTTGTTAAACAATGAGACTAAAGCATTTCCTAACAAATGACACGTGCCACTGGTACTCTTACAGTCGACTTTGCATCCCGCAAAATTAGCATCGAAATATCCGATTAAGTCAAAGGAAGTGGTTTTGGGATACCACAAGCCTACCGTAATCGTTCCTTTAAGATATCTAAAGATACACTTAACAACGGTCATGTGTGATTCTTTAGGATTTGCTTGATATCTAGCACATAAGCAAATGCTAAACATAATATCGGGATGACTAGCAGTTAAATACAATAGACTACCAATCGTACCTCGATACTTACGTTGATCGACCGATTTGCCGCTTTCATCAGGTTCCAGCTTTGTTGTAGTAGCCATAGGAGTGATGATAGGTTTAATATTTTCAAGCTCGAACTTTTTCAACATGTCCTTTGTATACTTCGACTGGCTGATGAAGACGCATTGCGAGTATTGTTTGATTTGCAGTCCAAGGAAGAAGTTGAGCTCCCCCATCATGCTCATCTCAAACTCGTTCTGCATACACTTGGCAAAATCTTTGCATAAACCCTCATTAGTAGACCCAAATATGATATCATCTACATAAATTTTTACTAACAAAACAGTGTCATCAAGGGATTTTATGAAAAGTGTAGTGTCAATTTTTTCTTTTGAAAAACCTTTAACAAGTAAGAAAGTACTAAGGCGTTCATACCAAGCTCGAGGAGCTTGTTTGAGGCCGTAAAGAGCTTTCTTAAGTTTAAAAACGTGGTCGAAAAATTTGTGATTTTCAAAACAAAGGGGTTGCTTGACAAAAACCCCTTCTTTAATAAAAACTGTTTAGAAAAAGCACTCTTCACATCCATTTGAAAAAGTTTGAAGTTTTGAAAAATTTGCAAAGGCGTAAAGCATCCGAATAGATTCAAGTCGTGCAACAGGAGCATACATCTCATCGTAGTCGATACCCTCCTCTTGGTTGTATCCGTGAGCTACGAGACGAGCCTTGCAGCGAGTGACCAAACCATCCTCATTAACATTGTTGTGAAAAATCCATTTAGTACTAATGATTGAATGATCAGGATGTCTAGGAACAAGTTCCCAAACCTGATTTCGTTCAAATTGGTTGAGTTCTTCTTGCATTACAGATATCCAAAATTCATCGGTCGAATCAAAACCCTATTCAAAGCGTGGCACGCTGTGCTGACAGCTTCTGCCCAAAAATATTTTGGAAGAGAAAATTGATTCAACATGACTCTAGCCATATCGCCAAGAGTCCTATTCTTTCGCTCCACAACACCATTTTGTTAAAGAGTTCTAGGACAAGAAAACTCATGATTAAAGCCACTTAAAACACAAAACTTTTCAAAATCAGAATTTTCGAATTCGCTACCATGACCACTTCGGATACGACTAATCATGTAGCCTTTTCGTTTTGGACCTTTTTAGCAAAAACTTTGAAAACTGAAATGGTATTATTTTTATTTGCGAGAAAGAAAACCCAAGTAAATCTTGAAAAGTCATCAACGATAACAAAAGTATAGCGTTTACCGCCAAGACTAGCTACTCTACTAGGATCAAATAGATCCATATGAAGTAATTGCAATAATCGGGTAGTACTTAAAGTGTTTATGGATTGAAAAGAAGATTTGGTAGCCTTATTCTTTTCACATTCAGCACATATTGTGTCTTTCTTGAATGTGATGTATGGCAGGCCTCTTACTAGCTTCTTGTTTGATAATCTGGATATGGTATCCATGTTGGCATGACCAAGACGCTGGTGCCATAATAATCTTTCGTCTTTGTGGGCGTAGAGGCATCTTCCTGCATTGTTAGTATCTATAAACAGATAGAAAATATATATGTTATCTTCTCTTAACCCTTCAAAAGCAATCTCTACAGTTGATCTATCATAGATAAAGCATTTAGTTTTCCCAAAGTTAATATCATATCCATGATCAGCAAGATGACTAATATTGAGCAAGTTATGCATTAACTCGGTTACTAAACAGACATCCTTAATGATGGGAGAAGGAAGATAACCAATTGTACCGTTACCTATAATATAGCCTTTCAGATTGTTGCCAAAGGATACATATCCTTCCCTTTTCATCGATAGTTTTGCGAATAGATTAGCATCTCCAGTCATATGTCGTGAGCACCCACTATCGAGAATACATTTGCTTCTAGTTTGAGAAGGAAGGTCCACCTACACCATGAGTAGATGTGACCTTTGGTACCCATATTCTTTTAGGTCCAAAAAAGTTAGTCTTCGGTACCCATGCATATAGATTGATATCAACTAGTTTTCTAATACACTGCGGTGATATGTGTCCGTGTAAACCACAGTAAGTGCAGGTAGCATGCATATTAGTATTGGGTACAGGAAGATAGTTGTGTCTATATGTGGGTGTAGGATGATGATAGCTATGTGTAGCAGTAGGATGACTGTAGTGAGTGTGTGTAGCAGCATGATGATAATGGTGATTGTGTGCAGCAGGATGATGATAGAATTTATGTGTGTGTGTTTTTCATGCTGCATGTGAGGAGGTGTATATAAAGGCATGATTTTGAGTAGTATGTGGATGAGTGTTCTTGTGGTGACGTGCTCTCTTGTGTTGAGCTGTCTCGTGTTTGTAAGTGTTGTGACTGTGAGACTGAGTTTGAGGTTGAATAACTTACTTGCCCAGTCTAATCTCTAATTTCTTAGAGGCAACATATAACTCATAATATTTAGTAGTAAGGTCATGTATTCTAGCAGTAGCAATCTTGTACTTGTTTTTCTCTTCAGCAAGTTCTTTATTTAAAGCAGTGATGCCATGTGTTTGCTTCTCAATAAGAGATTCTGCATCGTGTAAGCTTAGATACCTCCTCATGGTTTTCGTGGGTGTACTGTTTCTAAATTCTCAAGTAAGCAAGAAAGTCTATGGATCTCGACTTCATGGGTCTTAATCTTTTCCTTAGCATGCTTATACTTATTAATAATCTTTTTGTGGTCTTTAAGAAGATCACTAAAGGCATCACCCAGTTCATCAAAGAAGAAATCTTCAAAAGAGTTATTTACCTTGTCCGAAGTTGCCATTAGACAGACGTTTGTAGTGTCCTGCGGAGAGTCCTCTTCTTCGTCTAAATTGCTGGCCTCGCTATCGTGCCAGATGCTAGTGTTGGCATACTTCTTTGAGGTTGGCCACTTGTACAGTTTTTCGTATCTGCTTCCTTTCTTTGCTATAGGACAATCTTTTCTGACGTGTCCCATCTTCTTGCATCCGAAGTAGGTGGGTTCTTCCTCATCGTCTTTCTGTTCCTTCTTCCTTCGGTTGAAGCGTAGAAAATTCTTAAAATTTTGAACCATGAGTGCTTGATCGTCACCTTCGGAATCATCGTCATCTGTTTCCTCTGTGATGGTTCTTCGGTGATGAGCTCTTAAGGCAATTTCTTTTTCTTTTCGAGCCGTTTCTTCAAAAATTTTGAGGTCGAGCTCGTGCGTCATCAGCTTACCCATCAGAGTTTCTAGTGACATAGCCGTAAGATCATTTCCTTCGATAATCGCTGTGACCTTGGATTTCCAAATCTTAGGCAATCCTCATAGCACTTTGCGTATCTTCTCATGGTTGGAGTATGCTTTGCCAAGGGAAGATAAAGGGTTGACGATATCGAGGAATCTGGTGAACATTTGAGTAATTGTCTCATTTGGCTTCATTTTAAATGCCTCGTATTCATGTGTCAGACGGCTGATCTTTGATTCTTTAACCTGTGTGGTTCCTTCATGAGTCACCTCAGAAGCTTCCATGCTTCGTGTGAGGTGGAGCATGTAAAGACCCTGTTGAATTCAGTCCTCTCTATTGCACAAAAGAGAGCATTAATAGCCCTAACATCTAGACTTGCCTATTTTTTTTCCTGGTCAGAATATTTGTCGTGGGGTTTTTCAACAAGAGTCCCCTCGACAGCTATTTTGGCAGGCTTTTTATAGCCATCCGTGACGATGGTCCACAGATAAAAGTCTAGAGAATTAAGATAAAAACTCATCATAGTTTTTCAATAGGTGTAGTTAGTTCTGTCAAAAAGGGGTGGCCTATTTGTGGACTGTCCCTCACCATAGTTGGAAAAGGTAGGTTGTGTGGTTGCCATGGATCAGCTCTTAGGATATTAATCCGATATAAAAGAACATAGCTCGGATACCAATTGAAGTACGTGTAGGCAACTCTAGAGGGGGGTGAATAGATTTTGTGTCGATAATAGCCAACTAAAAATAACTGTAGTAAAGTTCACCCAACAGAAATAATAATCAGAGTATAAGTGTGAAATATAAATAGAGATCAGAGAAGCATACGCAGACACATCAGTTTTTAACCTAGTTTTTCTCGTGGAGGACTATTCCATGCCTGAGAACTCTAGCTCAGGATTAAAATCCACTATTTGTGAAATAGCGTACAACTACGTTCCTTTACTCTGAAGAGCATGCCAACTTCTTACAGATTTGTAGATGGCGAGACTTGGAATTGTCCTAAGTGACTTTTTTTGGAATTCTTGTACACAAACTTCTAGTTGACTCGCACTAAGAACCTTGGGAGCTTGAAAAGTTTTGTGGCTAGTTAGATGAGAAGAATAAGCTCTTGAATGTATAGGCTACAGTAGTAGAGAAGATGAGAAGATTGGATGATTGAAAATGAGAGAAATCAAGGCCTATATATACTAGTCTAGAGAGGCAGAGTTCGGCCAGAACTCTATCCCAAATATTCAAATTTTTGGCCGTTGGACAACTAGCAACCAGCAAACCCTAAAAATTAGGTCCTAAAATTAAGGGGGCAGAGTTCGACCCGAAATCTGTGTGGGGCAGAGTTCGGCCCGAACTCTGTCTCCTTGGGGACAGAATGTTCAATGGGCTGTTTTGGGTTTGGCAGGTTTTTGGACTTTTGTTTGTGAAGCTTTGGGTGTAAAGTCTAGGATAGAGATACTCAGTGCGACTCAACTTACAATAGCCTAGACTCAATAAAAGTAAAATTACAGACTCAGAGAACAAGTAAACAGAAGCATGTCGTAGCAATTGTTGATGATGTTAGTCTTGAGCTGATATGTGATGATTATCTATTTTTGGAGCTTTGATGTAGCTTGATGTGTCAAGTTGGATAATAGCAGATATCGTCTTGTTAATTATCAAGATTAGGTTGACTGCGATCCAGTTTGGGTCAACAATTCTGTCTCCGTAGGCTAAGTTTGCAAGGAGTGACGTGCCCGACGGTACATTGACGCTAAGATTCAGGCCTAACGCTGTCACGGGGAATTTGTGTTCGGCGATAAAATCCGCCGATATAAAGCTATGCATAGCACCTGAATCAAACAGTACACGAGCAGGTTTGTTATTAAAATGCAGTATACCTGTCACGACTGTGTCAGATGCGAATGCTTCGTCCCGGGTCATGGCGTAGACATGGCCCTGGGTATTGAGACGACGGTCTTGGCCATTTTGTGGCATAGTCTGTGGAGCCCGAGGTGTTTGGCCTCGGTTCTGTTGGTGTTGCGAGGGGCGTTGGTTCGACCTACCTTCAGTGCAGTTGCGTGCGACGTGTCCTACTCGACCGCACCCGAAGCATGCTCCAATTTTCATTAAGCATTCGTTAGCCATGTGTCCCACCTTGTGGCAATGATTACAAACTACTCGGTTCCACACCTGGTTGTCGCCTCCGTTGTCATGATTTTGACGCTTATGTACATTATTGCCTCCTGTATTACTATGGCATTTATTATTAAAGTGAACAGCGCTAGTAGTGGCAGGAGGATACTGAGGCTCCAGACGGAAGGCATGGTTGAGTGACTCGTCCATCGTTTGATACTCGGGCACAGTCACATTGGCAAAAATTGAAGGCCTCAGGCCCACTTCGAATCTCCGTGCTCGACTCGCCGCCGTCAACAAGTGGACACCAGCAAATCGAGCCAACTTATTAAATTCTGCAGCATACTCGCGCACATTCATGTTTTCTTATTTCAACTGCATGAACTCGTTCTCCTTCGCCTGGCGGACCACAGCAAGTAAGTACTCGACTTTGAAGGCCTTGCAGAACGTAGCCCAGGAGATCGACACGGTGGAGTCATCGCAGCTGATAGCCTGCTTTTATACAGCCCACTAGTCGTGCACGTTCAACCGAAGTGGAAGTTGAGTGCAAGCAACTTTCTTTGCCTCATTGATGTCGAGGAGCTCAAAGTTATCTTTGATCTCATCTAAATAGTCGATCGCAAGGGAAGGGTCTTCGGTGCCGAAGAAGGAAGTGCGAAATGCCTTCTTAAAGTTTGTAAATCGAAGGTGTTATTCTCTCGTGGCGCAAGCTGAGACGAAGGCTCCCAAGGTACGACTTCGATGGGCCGGTTCACGGGTTCGATAGTACGGTTGCAGAGTTCCCGTTGGTTACAACTGTTTGCACCAACTGCCGTAGCATGTCAAGTTGCCCTTGCTGCATCTTGAACTGTGCTTCGAACCGGGCTTCAAATTGGGCCTGTTGCCTTTCGTACTGCAGGCATAGCTTCCCGTTTTCTTGTTGGAATGTTGCGGCCTGTCTCTGTTGTATTTCGAGCATATGCAGCATCCGCTACATAGGACTGCCAGGAGGTCCGACTTCGATAGGCATCCTCCCCGTTGGGTTGATGGAAGGCTCGGCTTCGGAACTACTCGAGCCACTAGAAGCGCTCGCTTTGTCCTCTGCCCGAGGTCCCACAACTCTTGGGAAAAAGGCAACTCTCATTAGTTTCAGAAAATTTCTTGGGTGCAATGTATGGAACAACTCATCTCATCGACACGAAGCCAACGGTTCGAGACTAGAGACTCGAGACTGGAGGCCAAAGATGTAAAGCCGTGCTTTACGCCCCGATTCTGAAGAATCGATAGTCGTCCCCCGGACGTGATACCGTGCGAACCTAGGTTACGATCGCACAAGGCATAGTCATAAGGTAATCTGAAACACGTCAACTAAGATAGAGAGAGCAGACAAATTGAACAACACATTGAGATATAGAAACTTTTATTATATTGATAATAGACATCATTTACAGACTCTATTACAATCGTGTCACGCAGGCTTTACAACATGACTCAATTACAAAAGGAGTGTCGATGAGATAACTATTCCATACATATATCCCTTATTTACAACAGAAGTATTCCAGCCACCTGGGTGCGAGGGATGTCGAGACACGTTCCTTGGACTTATGGAGAGTCTTCAAAAGTTCAGCAGCGGGATCTTCGACGCGCGGTCGAAGCTTCAAAAGCAAGAACGTCGTCTAGCTAGTTGGCGCGTTCTTCCTGATTCGTGGCACCTGCAAAGAGCGAGGGTCAGCACGATCACATGTACTGGCGAGTGGCTAATTAAACCCAAGCTCTACATTTGGTTCAAGCAGTTTTATAAAACTTGTTAGCTATTTTTATGATCTTTCTAACCATCCAGATTGATTTGCATGTTAACATATTTTGAGGCAAGCATATGAAATTGTATACATTGACAAGTTATCATAATCATCCCGTGTCATGTGAGTTAGTTCAAGCAGTGAAAGAGGTGTGAAGGTCACTGGCAATGTCAAGCCATCATGGACTATAGATGGGTTAGACGGATTCGCGGCGGGTAGCGAGCCCTGTACAAAAGTTCCCGAATCACCTATGCTGATTCATGGGTGGCACTTTCTATACTCGTTCCTCCCGTGCCGAATCGGTTCCTTGGCCTAGGCAACCGTTCGAGAAAACTACGCCTTATGCATAAATTGTCCAATGACCGTTTTGGTATATTCATAAAATATTCTATCTTTTTAATAAACCTTTAACTTTCTATTTTGGTTTGAAACCGTCCCTTTTCTTTGAACTTAGTCACTTATGCACTTTAGCCGTATCGTTGCGATAAACGTTAATCGATTCATCCTTTGGTTTGAATAGGCTAAGTGAATAAGGTATAAGAAAGTAGGCATCATTTTTTCATGTAAAGCAGTTCGATAGCAAGTGTTTCATGAAAAATTATACCATGATTTCATTGATTCTACACTATGGATACAAGCATTGTTTTTGTGTTTCATATTTGATTCTAAAACATAGGGTCGAGGTGAAGAAGGTCAGCCACTCACCTTTAGTCTTTGCTTCAGGAGAGGGACTGGTTGGCTGCGCTTAGACATCACGTACGCGATCACCTGCAATCGCATAAGCAATTGATTAGAACACTGTATTATTCAAGGAATTCGATACGAATGCGAAGTTCGAAAACACAAGTCATGAAAACTATCGAAAATATTAACGAAAATGCATTCACGAAAACCAAAGCCAAAGCAAGTACGACATAAAAAGCAGAGCAACGGGAGGTCTCTCCCGACTCAGTTGCAGAGCCAATCCTTGAGGCTCAACCCGCTGAATATGAGGGTTGATTTCGAAGAATCATTTCCATAACGGGAAAAGGATCTTAATTCAATCGTTCCCGTTCGACCAATTCAACCGATCCCGATCTATCGGTCCTGACTGAATCGGTAGCGACATTGTTCCTTTCTCACGCACCCGGTGGACGAAAATGGGGCACGATGTAGGGACGGGGCACTACAGGAACCACTTTTGAAGAAAGAGATGGAGAAATCTAAAGAGTCACTCAAAAAGCACGAAGAAGAATGGGCTAAAATTGGTTGTTCAGTTATGACCGACTCTTGGACCGACCGTAAGAGGAGGAGTATCATGAACATGTGCATCAATTGTATTAAAGGTATGATGTTTTTTGCTTAATGGTAAAATTCATATATAAGTATTAATATTTGGCTAATGGTAAAATATTTTGTGCTTGATGGTAAAATATTTTTTTATTCTTTCCTTAAGGTACAAGTTTCCATTCTTCACAAGATGCTTCAACAGATGCACACACTAGGGAATATATATTCCATTTTGTTGACAAGTGCATTGGAGAATTTGGGCCCAAAAGTGTAGTTCAAATTATGACGGATTCCCATACCATAGATCTTATGCTTACTATTTTCTGGACCTCGTGTGCCACTCACACCATAGATCTTATGCTTGAAGGGATTGCTAAAATTCCTAAGTTCAGAGATGTGATCGACAAAACAAAGGCATTCACGGTGTTCATTTATTCCCATCATAGGACATTGGCTATGATGAGAAAATATACAAAAAGACGTGACATAGTGAGACCGGGTATGACTCGATTTACAACGACATTCTTGACTTTACAAAGTATGCTTGAGAAGAAGCATCAATTTCATGCAATGGTGGGTTTTTTCTGATTGGGAGTCAAGCAAATTGTGTCATGATACCGCAAAAGGAAAGAAAGCCTATGCTATTGTGGTAAGTGTAAGATTTTGGTATGGTGTAGCACTATGCTTGCGATTGTTTTCTCCATTAGTCAAGTTACTTAGATTGACCGATGGAGATAAGAAGCCATCAATGGATTTTATTTATGGGGAGCTCAAGCAAGTAAGAGAACAAGTAAAGACTGTGTTTCAAAACAATGAGATGAGCTATAGGCCGATCATTGAAATCATTGATTCGAAAGCTGCGGGTCGCCTTGATAGCCCATTGCATTTGGCAGGCTACTTGTTGAATCCTTATTATGCATATAAGGATACTAGTAGCTTTGATGATCCAACACTCAATAATGACCTTATACTATGTGTTGAGACTTTCTTCCCCGATGATTTGGACATGCACGATCAAATCATGAATAAGGAGTTGGGCAAATACAAGATGGAGGAGGGTTCATTTGGAAGACCTTTGGCATTGAAAAGATGTATGAACAATGATGATAAGTATAATCCAGGTATAACTATATAATTATTTAATAATGTTTGACTTATGTTTCATTGAAATTGAATTTTTATTTGCTAATAATTGTAATTTCATTCTCTCAATAGTACTTTGGTGGTCAAACTATGGAGGTTCTACTCCCAATTTGTTGAGAATTGCAAAAGAAAATCCTAGCTTTAACTACAAGTTGTTCCGGATGTGAGAGAAATTGGAGCACATTTGAGGGGGTAAGTATCTAACTTTGTATGATTTTTTCAAGTTACTACTTCGTTATTAGTTTCAATAATAAAATACATATCTAACTTTGTATGGTTTTTTTTTTTCATGTAGATACATACAAAGAAAAGAAATAGGCTAGATGTGGAAAGGTTGAACAATCTAGTCTACGTGCAATTCAATACAAAACTTATAAACAAGAAACAAAAAAGAGGTGACTAATGATGTGCTACATTCTAGTGTGCCAACACATGCTCAAGGGTGGGTGGTAGGGGGTGGTGATGATGATGAAGATGATAGTGGACCACACTCGAGACTTTCTTGGGCAATGGTCAAGCATCGGATGCGGACGACTACTTACAACCTAGAAGAAGTAGCAGAAATGCTGCGCCAGAACAAGAAGTTGAATCGGATGATGGTACGGAAGATGGAGGAGATGAGGAGATTGAGTGTGAATCTGATAATCCTTCTACAGCTTTTGTTGACTATGAAATGAAAAAGTGGGGGCCGTGCCGACGAAGACTTAGAGGAAAGAGATGGAATATTGTTATTTTGTATTGTTATTGTTATCCTTTGCTAGTGTTAACTATTTGAATTATGTTTGAACTTCTAGCCTTGTAGTATGAATTTGACTATGTCTAGTTATTATGAGAGGCTTTGAATTTGGGGTATAATTTTTTAATTAAGCATATTTTTAATTTCTATATATATATTTTAACTATACGACGATCGCCTAAAATTAGAAGGCAGCCTAGGCGCCTAAGCGCTAGGTAGTGGGTGGTTGCCCTCCTATTGCCTAGCGTCTTCTACAACCTTGATTCTAAGAGGAAAAAAAGTACTTTGCAAAAGAGAAGGAGCATGACAAACTGTTCATAGAAAATAATTTTTTTGCAAATTATAAAGCAATATTGGCTTGGTACAGAAGGTGCTAAAAACTATGAATATCTAACAAGTACGGGAGTTGTTATATTTTAAGTAAAATTAATTGGTCACTATATTATCATTCATCTTAGTAGGCAAGGGTAATTACTTTACAACTTAACTAGCATGGACGGAGCTACATTATCACCAGAGGAAGACAATGAAGTAACTGGTCCTTATCAACCCCACTGTCATTACCCTATGCAACACACTTGACACTCATCAAGACTCATGTAGGCACTCACACTATGGTCACTTGCCCACAAACATTTCCTTCACCAGATATCTTGTTTACACTCTCACCATGTAAGTATATCCTACATATGTGAGACAATCCATGTACCTAGAACTGAACTCCATATCTAACTGAATTCCCATTCTCGTTCAAACTCAATTCTCCATGTTAGAGCCCAAAGCCATTCTTCTATCAAATCCCCTGTTGTTCCCCCCTTGATCTCACTCTTTGCTCAGTTACAACTGAATATAAATCTCATTCATACAATGTGAGGCAACCCATATGTCTGAACATATAAGTATTTATTAGAAGATGCATATATCTATATGTATCCTGTCCTGCTACTGCTACAGGACCATAAATACCTCCCTCCCCTCATAACAGTCCCTAGACTGAACCAAGTTCAGTCCCTAAAGTTCCAAGGTGACTCACATCCACTTGCATATGTCTCCAAATGTACCATATGCCCTACCCATTCGAAATGGTTATAGATACACACACACACACACACACACACACACACACACACACACACACACACACACACACATATATATATATATATATTAAGCAAACGAAACTTTATTGATGTAATAGGCACAAAATGCCGAAGCCTATACAAGTAAGCGCGCACAATGCGGCAAGAGCAAAAGAAAAGCAACTGTGCAGATAGCGCACAAAATGGGGGCCGGGTCTCGACGGCAGCGGGAGCACGAGAACCCAAAAAAACTAAGCAAGGGCCTTCCAGAGAGAGTTGGGGGCATGGGAGCATCGCCTCCTAGCTTTTAGAATTTGTCTGATAACCTCTCTGAACAGTTGAGGAGGGGGGAGTTGACGGCCTTCATATCTGAATTTGTTCATGTTCTTCCATAAGACCCAGATACCAGCGGCTATGACGATCTGATGTTCGTGAGATCTGCCCCAGGTGGTCAGGAGATCGTGGAGGCCCCCAGTCGAGGGGATGAGGCTCAGTCTGAGGTGAAGATTAAACCAGATCTGACTCATCGGCTCACCAGAAAAGAGGACGTGCTCTACCAATTCCGAAGAGTGCTCCGCCCAGCAGTGACATCTGGACGCGAGGCTGAATTAGAAAGATCTGATGGAATTGTCCGTCGAAAGCTTCCGGCGTAATGCACGCCATATGATGATGGACCATTTGGTGGGAATGCAAGAATGCCAAAACTTAGTGTACAAGGGATGTGGCACGCCACTGCCTCTGACAACTATTCTGGCGGAAGCCAGCGTGAAATTTCCGCTTTGGTTAGGGGACCATCTCCACGTGTCGGGTGTGTCAGTGACCCGAAGGTTAGCTGCAAGAAGATCGTCGGCCGCCAGCTGCCCGAGCCAATTTCTAACCCTCATCTAATTCCATCCGGAACTTTCCTCCCAGAGATCCCTAAAGTCGCATCCCTGCAGAGTGTGGGCGTTGGGATGGATGGTGTCTGCACCAATCCACCGCTCATGACAGGCCGATGATCTCCCGTCGCCTAACTTCAGACGAATGAAAGGTTCGACGAGGTTGCGTCCCCGAGTTATGCGATGCCGAAGATCTGTTGTTGGTGACCGCCTCCGTCAGATGAGAGAATCTGGAGTATCTGGCTCTCATAAATCTTGTCCACAATGAGGTCTCCGAACGCAACTTCCACCACAGCTTCATGGAACATGCGTCCACGATATGGACAAGCCTGCTGAATCCCAGACCCCCTTCTGCTGTGGGTTTGGCCATGGTGTCCCAACTGGCCCAGTGGTGTTTGTCCTTTCCATCGCTATGACCCCAGAAGAACTTGGCGAATAGGGCTTCGAGAGAGTGGAGGACCTTCTTGGGCGGGGAGCAGACGGCAAGGGTGTATAACGGCTGGACGAAAGAACGTGTTTGATTAGGATCCTCTTGCCCCTAGGGAAAGAGTGGCGTTGTGCCATCCCGTAATCATTTTGCGGATCTTGTGTACAAGATGGTCAAATATGCCAGAGTTTGCTTTCTCGTACACCAGCGGACAGCCCAAATATAGGAACGGCGGGTAGGCCGTGGTGAAAGATGTCATGTTGGAGAGGTCCGTAGAGCGGGATCTGTCAGTTTTATGGTGGGTATAGATGATGCTCTTATTGCTATTGATGCGTTGTCCGGAGCGTCTGGTATATCGATCGAGCGTTCGAAGAACCACCTCGGTCGATTCGAGGTCTCCAGAGGAGAAGATAAGGACGTCATCCGCGTACGCCAAGTGAGTGATAAGAGGAAAACCTGTGGTGGTATGGAAGTGATGAAAACCGGGCAATCTGGGCATGCTATTGAGGCTTCTACTAAGAGCTTCTGTCGCAATGATAGAAATGGTGGAAGAGAGGGGGTCCCTGTCTAACCCCGCGGGTGGAACGGAAGAATCATGCAGCCTGGCCGTTGATGACGGTGAAGAACCAAGCATCGTTGATAGATCTGAAAATGTCATGTCCCAGAACCAGAATACTGGAGAGTGGGGGCGGACACACCCAGCTACGTATATTGAAGTGCAACCCACCTTGCTATACGGTTGTAACGTCCCAGAACCAGAATACTGGAGAGCAGGGGTATACGTAGCCAGCTACGTATATTGAAATGGAATCCACCTCGCTATATGGTCACGGCTGTCTAGATACATGATGGTTTAACTACAAGCCATCAGTCTCTTATGGTCATGAACAAGCCTATTGTCTCAATCTCAAGCAAGTAAAAGCAGTTACAAGATGTTAGAGCATCAAATATACAATAGTAAGGCGACCCATACATTACATATTTGGATGATCATGAAGCTAGTCGTACAAAATGTGAAGACTAGCAAGAGTTTCAGTCATACATGATCAACCCTAGGATTTGTTAATCATGCTACAGCCCATAGGCAGACAGTAAGTAAAGTGCAATCGAGCTAACACGTGCTCGCCGGCTAAACGCCTCAAAAAAAATATTTTTACAATAAAGTGGGAGAACAAAAGAGAAACCCACTCGTTGTCTTGGTTACGCCTGGTGGTCACCATTTGGCTGGAAGGTAGGAAGATCCTCTGGAGCTACTCCGGTATCTGGCCATACAAAACCAGCTGGGTCAGATCCCAGAAAGAGCATGTGCCACAAAGGAGGCTTCACTTAAGAACTAAAACCAGCAATTAGCACAAAACATAATTATATAGTAAAAGATTAGAAATATGGAAAATCATGATGATATACGACAAGGTAACCATGGGACTATTCAGATAACCAAGTTACAAGTCTTAAATCAAACAAGGTTCGGGGTTGTAACCCTTCATCTAAACGGAACTCGGTCTCCTACCATTTATCGATAAGTAAAGCACAAGCAATCAGGTCATGTTACAATCTTGTACAGGATCAGGACAAGACTAGACGGGGTTAGACTCTATCCAATCAAACACGGCCAAGCAATAAGTACGACTTGATACTTTAACTAACTAGGGTTATCACAGGCATAGTTACTAGCAAGATGCAATGAGATATTCCAACAGCCACAAGCCCTGCAGACCATCCAGGTTATCCAGGTCGAATATCCGTTCATGAAGGGTGCAACACATGACAGTGTGCTGGAAATGTGCCTTACTCGTCGGTAGGCTACAAGTCCACTTGCGCGCCCAGATAACGGAATTGCCTGTAGCTGGAAAATCTCTTCATGACTACTGGGTTATTCTAGTTATTAGCCTTACTCAATTTCAGTAGGTACCCCTGACCGTGGTACTCAGGGGTCCCTGCTCTAGTCATGATGCGAGACAGTATTGGTTCATTTGTACAAACACAATCGTCTACGGTGTCCAGGCCATTCATTCTTATCATGTCATGCTAGTCGTCGCAACAACATTCAATAGTTCCCATCAGGCTTGCTTGTCATGTCATGTCATGTCAGGTCATGCCAATTCATTTGTTATACCGTGCCATGTACAATTATCAGTCCAGTCATGTCAATCAATTCGTGATTATCAAGTTCATGAAAAGTGCAAGGACATAAAGACAATCGAGTACGCAAAAGGAAACTCAAGACTCTACGCTAGTGAACCTCTATGCTAGGCCAAGAGGCCCCAAGCGTAAAAGTGGCTTTACGCGAGAAAGACCAAGGAAAGACCGCTTCTACGCGAGCGGGAGCCCTATGCGAGAGGGAACTCTACGCGGGTAAGACTCTATGCTAGCAAGAACCCTATATAAGCGGAACTTTACGCGCACGAGCACCTAAGTGAAACTCTACGCACGCAAGGGTCTACGCGAGGGAGAGAGAGTCTACGCGAGCATGAATCTATGCAAGCAAGAGTGCCCCCCCTTCCGCGTAGAGTTCAAGTAAACTTGGCGTAGAAAGGATTACGCTGGCACGCAATGCGTGTGCGTAAAGGGGACACTACGCTGGCACGTTCAACACGTGTGCGTAAAAAGGGGAAACACTACGCCAGCACGTTAAAACGTGTGCGTAAGGGAGGAAATCCTACGCTGGCACGTTAAACGTGGGCGTAAAATTAAATACTACGCTAGCACGTAAGAACTTGTGCGTAAAACTTCATCTTCTCCCCAAGGCCAAGACAAGCAGGCGTAAAAGCTCAAGAGCCCAAGAAAAGCTCCATCTCGGTCAAGACTCGATAAAATCCAACCATTCCAAAACCAACTTGCGTAACATCAGAATGCCTACTACATAGAACTCTTAGTTTTCGAAAACAAGCTAGTTTAGTAGATCAAAATCGAAAAATCCGAAAATGCAACAAACTTAGATCTACATGGAATGAACCAATGAAACTAAAAATGCTAAGTACTAAAGTGTCTTAGAATCTCGTGAGGAAGACAATGGAACAATAAAACTTGAGTTCCTACATGAAACAAGTTGCACTTGCCTACAGTGGTGCTCGGTGGAGAAGAAATGAGGAAGAAGAAAAGAAGTAGTAATAAGTAATGAATGAGGAGAGAGAATGGTTGTTGGGTTAATAAATAAGGGATGGTGGTAGGTAGGGGTTTGCATATCAACCCAAACCGAGCCCAACCAAGTCGAACCCAATGCAGGCCAAGGCCAGGATAAACCACATGAACCAGGAAATGCTAACTATCCCATGCCAATGCAAAACCCAAGACTAGCCAATCAAGATAAGTCGAACCAGGATGAACACAAAATAAACCAAGGCAAGATTAAACCAGGATCAAGCTAAGCAAGACAAGTCTAATTACGGATCGGGATTCCGTACACGTATACCAAAATACGTAATATAAACTACAGGCGTTACAACTCTACCCACCTTAAAAGAATTCCGTCCTCGGAATTTAATTAAGAGGCTAGAGAGGCAAGGACAAGCTATATTAAGCAATTAATCAAATAATCAATCATGCAAGCAAGGAATCGAATGTATGAGGCATAAGGAAGACATTATACCTCATGAGTCAAACATGTCAGGATATCGCGATCGGATATCGTCTTCACGCTCCTACGTTGACTCACCTAGATAGTGATGACCCCAAGCAACACGGACTAAACTAATAGTCTTGTTCTTGAGTATCTTCTCTCTCCGGTCCAATATGGATACGGGTCTCTCCTCATCCGAAAGGTTGGTACCAACAACCAATTCCGATTGATCAAGGACGTGACTCGGATCCGGGATATACCGTCGTAATTGGGATACATGGAAGACATCATGCACCTCATACAACGACGGCGGGAGAGCGAGACGATATGACACATCTCCTACTCGCTCTAGAATGTCGAATGGCCCGATATACCTAGGACTAAGCTTTTCCCGTGCGCCAAAACGAATGATGCCACGGGTAGGCGAGATCCTGAAGAATACATGGTCGCCGACAGAAAATTCAAGGAGGCGCTGATGAGAATCGGCCCAATGGCGCTGGCGATCTTGTGCGACGCGAAGATGATCTCTGACTCTTCTGACCACCTCAACTGTCTGAGTAATCATTTTCGGACCGAGCATCTGTCTTTCTCCAACATCGTCCTATGCTAGCGGGGATCTGCACTTTCTACCATACAATGCCTCGAACGGTGCCATCTGGATACTGGCTTGGAGACTGTTATTGTACGAGAACTCCACCAGGTGTAGGTGATCCTCCCACGAACCACCGAAGTCGAGTGTACAAGATCTCAACATATCTTCCAAGGTTCGTATGGTATGCTCTGACTGACCATCTATTTGCGGATGATAAGCTGAGTTGAACTGAAGGTGAGTTCCCAAACTCTCTTGCAGACTGCGCCAATAGTGCGACGTAAATCTTGAATCTCTGTCCGAGGAGATACTGACTGAAATACCGTAAAATCTGACAATCTGCCTGAGGTACATTTCTGCTAGCTGAGCCGTCGAATGATCAACTCTGAACGGAAGAAAGTGAGCCACCTTCGTGAGTCTGTCGACTATAACCCAAATAGCATCTCTACCGGCCGGGGACCTAGGTAATCCAGTCACGAAATCCATGGTGATATGCTCCCACTTCCATTCTGGAATCGGCAAGGGCTGAAGAAGTCCAGCCGGTCTCTGATGCTCGGCTTTAACTTGTTGGCAAACCAAACACCGAGAGACAAACCGGGCTATCTCCCTCTTCATGCCATTCCACCAAAAGTGCTGACGGATATCACGGTACATCTTCGTGCCACCGGGATGAATGGAATACTAAGAACTGTGAGCTTCTGCCATGACTTCCTGTCTGATATCTCCACTGGGTACACAAAGACGCCTCTCATGTCGAAGTGTACCATCCTGATGGATACATAACTCTGATCGTCGTCCTGCCTCACACTCTGCTCTGAGCCGCTGAAGCTTAGAATCTGATAACTGAGCTAACCTGATCCTCTCAACTATAGTGGACTGAACTTGCATACTGGACATCAATGCCACATTGGTAGGAAGGACAACTTCTATACCTATCTTCTGAAGATCTGCTAATAACTCTGGCTGCGCTGTGAGGAAATAACTTTGGCTCTCCTGCTCAACGCATCTGCTACAACATTGGCCTTCCCTGGGTGATATTGCAGGTTGACATCATAATCCACAAGTTGCTCTAGCCACCTTCTCTGACGCATGTTGAGATCCTTCTGGGTGAATACATACTTCAGGCTCTTGTGGTCGATGAAAATCTCCACCCTATCTCTATACAAATAGTGCCTCCATAGCTTAAGTACAAACACTACTGCTGCCAGCTCCAAGTCGTGGGTCGGGTAATTCCTCTCATGATCACAAAGTTGACGTGACGCATAAGCTATTACCTTCACATGCTGCATCAAAACATATCCTAAACCTCTGCCTGAAGCATCACAATATACTGAAAATCCTCCGGTCCCATCTGGAAGCGTGAGAATGGGTGCCGTCATCAAGCCTCGCTTCAACTTCTCAAAAGAATCCTAACATTCTGCTGTCCAAGCAAACTGCGCATCCTTGCGGGTCAACTGGGTCATAGGTGCTGAAATCTGAGCAAAATCTGAAACAAATCGCCGGTAGTAGCCGGCCAAGCCAAGAAAACTGCGAACTTCTGCAACTGTGCTGGGTACTGGCCACGTCTCAATGGCTACTATCTTCTGGGGATCCACCTCTACTCCTCCTCTAGTGATGATATGACCCAAGTATGAAATGCGATCGAGCCAGAACTCACATTTACTGAACTTTGCATATAACTGGTGCTCTTTGAGAATCTGGAGGACAACTCTGAGATGCTGCTCATGCTCCGCTTCACTCTTGCTGTAGACCAGGATGTCGTCTATGAACACAATCACGAACTGATCTAAATAAGGCATGAAGATGCGATTCATGAGGTCCATGAATACAGCTGGCGCATTGGTTGCTCCAAATGGCATAACAAGGAACTCCCAATGCCCATATCTAGATCTAAAAGCTGTCTTCGGGATGTCCTGCTCTCTGACTCTGATCTGATGGTATCCTGACCGCATGTCAATCTTCGAGAATACTGCTGCCCCTTTGAGTTGATCAAACAAGTCATCTATCCTCGGAAGAGGATATCTGTTCTTGATTGTCACTGAGTTCAAGGTACGATAATCTACACATAATCTGGACGTACCATCCTTTTTTTCACAAGAAGCATCGGGGTTCCCCAAGGCGATCCACTTGCACGAATTAATCCCTTGGTCCTGAGTTCTTCAATCATCTTGTACAATATCTCTAACTCTGACGGAGCCATCCTGTAGACTCTCTCCGACACTGGGGCTGTCCCTGGGATCAAGTCGATAGTAAACTCGATCTCTCGTTCTGGTGGCATTCCTGGAAGCTCCTCTGAAAAAACATCTGGAAACTCCTCGACTATCCTGGGTAACTGTACTGCTGCTACTGCCATCCGCCATACTAGAGGAGAAGGTTCAACTTCGCCTCAGGAAAAGGAAAATTCTGGCTCGCCTGGAATGCTAAAAATAACCCTGCCAACATAGCAGTCTATCCTAGCATACTGGTTCCTTAACCAATCCATCCCTAAGACCACATCATAATCGGCCTTCGAAAACTCTATCAATCTAGCGGGGAACTCTCTACCGCTAACTACGATCCGACACGAGGAAAACACTCTATCTACTCCCACAAGACCGTTACAAGTAAGTATATTGAGCCTTACTGATAATGACTCGGGCTCCAGTCCTATCCGTTTCACGAATCGTACAGACATGAATGAATGCAATGCACCATAATCAAATAATACTGATGCTGGAGAGGAGTTGACGAGAATAGTACCTGCTACTACCTCACCTGGTGCCAATCCTTCTTCTACGGTCATCTCCATCGCCTGACCATGTCCTCTGGGTGCGAGTCCCCTCTGCTGAAAACCTCTTTGTCTGCTCTGAATCAGGGCTTGGGCTTGGGCATACTGCTATAGGTTTTGCTGCTAGAATACTTGGGACTGAGGCGGCAAGGTCCTCGAAAACTGTTGCTGCTACTGGACTGGTGCTGGTCCTCTCACCAAAGGACTAGAAAAGGTCGAAGAAAAGGAACTCCCCCTGTTCGGGCAGTTCCCAACCCTATAGTCCGGTGCTCCATAAACTAAGCACAATCCTTGGGCTCTGCGACATTCTGCCACCACATGTCCTGGCTTCCCGTAATGTAAACATCCTACTGCGGAAGAGTGCTTCTGCTTCTGCTGCTGAGGGTTCGTCGGGGTTGAATGTTGAACCGACATCACTGAGGCCGCCCGCCTCGGAGTTCCAATTGTCAAAGCCCTAGCTGTCGGGGCTAGTGCTGAAGACTGATTCATATGGCCATGAGATCGCTTCTGACCTCCGGTCCTATCTACGATCCTCTGGGAGGTATACTCGTGCCTCCTGGCCGCTCTCAATACCGCATCAAAAGTCTGATGCTCAAACTACTCCACTGCCAATAAGATCTCTAGATGGAGCCCCTACTAGAACCGCTGGGCTCTGTCGAACTCGGTCGCTACCAAGGTGGGAACAAACTGACTAAGCCTCAAAAACTCGGCCGCATATCCGTCGACCGTCCTATCCATCTGCTTCAGATTGGTGGACCTCGTCTGTAGATCGTACCGAGCTACAGCATCGAAGTACTTGGTCGGGAATCTCTCACGAAATACTGTCCATGCAATAGGTGCCACTAATTCAATGGCCTGTGCCGCCCACCAGCTGCGGGCAAGATCCAATAACTGTAGGCGCACTACCGCCACCTTCTCATTCTCAGGCATCTTCGCCGCTTCTAGAATCACTTCTGTATACTGCAGCCAAGCATCTGCGGCAATCGCATCCTCACTGCCGTCGAAGAAGGAAGGGTTCAAACGCTTGAAGCTGTTGGCTGCCTGGTTCCCTTGATTACCGCCTCTATTCAGAGCATCTTGTACTGCCTGGTGGAGGGCATCGTCCCGACGATCTTGAGATGCTAGCAATATCCTGATGAGACCCACCAAGGTGCCATCATCAGACTCTGTAAGCTGGACTGGCTGAACTGGTGGCTCTTGACCCCCAGTAGGCATGACTCTGGAGGCTACTCCTGAATGCTGGGCATGATCTCCAGGTTGCTGCTGGCCTACTAGAGGTGCTCCGCCTTGCCGATCGGTAGGACCAGGAATAATGTCGCTGAAGAAGACGACACAGGGAATAATAAGGAAGGACCAGGACAGATCAAAGATACAAGCATGTGATCAGGTCAAGAATTCAGGGATTCAGAGGATACGAGCAGAGATCAAGGGCGAGTGTTGATTAAGACATCTATTCGGTAAACCCTCTCATATCTTGATTCACAAGACCTGCATGGGCCACCACTTAAACCATGTAACGTCCCAGAACCAAAATACTGGAGAGCGGGGGCATACATAGCCAGCTACGTATATTGAAATGGAATCTACCTCGCTATACGGTCACGGCTGTCTAGATACATGAGGGTTTAACTACAAGTCATCAGTCTCTTATGGTCATGAACAAGCCTATTGTCTCAATCTCAAGCAAGTAAAAGAAGTTACAAGATGTTTGAGCATTAAATATACAATAGTAAGGCGTCCCATACATTACATATTTGGATGATCATGAAGCTAGTCGTACAAAAAATGAAGACTAGCAAGAGTTTCAGTCATACATGATCAATCCTAAGATTTGTTAATCATGCTACAGTCCGTAGACAGATAGTAAGTAAAGCGCAATCGAGCTAACAAGTGCTCGTCGGCTAAACGCCTCAAAAGAATATTTTTACAATAAAGTGGAAGAACAAAAGGGAAACCCACTCGTTGCCTTGGTTACGTCTGGTGGTCACCATTTGACTGAAAGGTAGGGAGATCCTCTGGAGCTACTCCGGTATCTGGCCATACAAAACCAGCTGGGTCAGATCCCAGAAAGAGCAAGTGCCACAAAGGAGGATTCACTTAAGAACTAAAACCAGCAATTAGCATAAAATATACTGGAAATATAAAAAATTATGATGATATACGATAAGGTAACCATGGGACTATTCAGATAACCAAGTTACATACCTTAAATCAAACAAGGACCGGGGTTGTAACCCTTCATCTGAACGAAACTTGGTCTTCCACCATTTATCGATAAGTAAAGCACAAGCAATCATGTCATGTTACCATCTTGTACAGGATCCGGACAAGATTAGACGTGGTTAGACTCCATCCAATCAAACACGGCCAAGCAATAAGTACGGCTTGATACTTTAACTAACTAGGGTTATCACAGGCCTAGTTACTAGCAAGATGCAATGAGATATTCCAACAGCCACAAGCCCTGCAGACCATCCAGGTTATCCAGGTCGAATATCCGTTCATGAAGGGTGCAACACATGACAGTGTTCTGGAAATGTGCCCTATTCGTCGGCAGGTTAGAAGTCCACTCGCGCGTCGAGATAACGGGATTGCCTGTAGCTGAAAAATCTCTTCATGACTACTGGGTTATTCTAGTTATTAGCCTTAGTCAATTTCAGTAGGTACCCCTGACCGTGGTACTCAGGGGTCCCAGTCCTAGTCATGATGCGAGACAGTATTGGTTCATTTGTACAAACACGATCGTCTACGGTGTTTAGGCCATTCATTCTTGTCATGTCATGTTAGCCGTCGCAACAGCCTTCAATAGTTCCCATCAGGCTTACTTGTCATGTCTTGTCATGTCATGTCATGTCATGTCATGTCATGTCATGTCATGTCAGGTCATGCCAATTCACTTGTTATATCGTGCTATATACAATTATCAGTCTAGTCATGTCAATCAATTCGTGATTATCAAGTTCATGAAAAGTGCAAGGACATAAAGACAATCGAGTATGCAAAAGGGAGCTCAAGACTCTACTCTAGTGAACCTCTACGCTAGGCCAAGAGGCCCCAAGCCTAAAAGTGGCTTTACGCGAGCAAGACCAAGGAAAGACCGCTTCTATGCGAGCGGGAGCCCTACGCGAGAGGGAACTCTACGCGGGCAAGACTCTACGCTAGCAAGCACCCTATGCAAGCGAAACTTTATGCGCACGAGCACCTAAGTGAAACTCTACGCACGCAAGGCTCTACGCGAGCGAGGGAGAGTCTACGCGAGCACGACGCTACGCAAGAAAGAGTGCTCCCTTGCGTAGAGTTCAAGTGAACTCGGCGTAGAAAGGATTACGCTGGCACGCAATGCGTGTGCGTAAAGGGGACACTACGCTGGCACGTTTATGACATGTGCATAAAAAGGGGAAACACTACGCCAGCACGTTAAAACGTGTGCATAAGGGATGAAATGCTACGCTGGCACGTTAAACGTGGGCGTAAAACTAAATACTACGCTAGCACGTAAGAACGTGTGCGTAAAACTTCATCTTCTCCCCAAGGCCAAGACAAGCAGGCGTAAAGGTTCAAGAGCTCAAGAAAAGCCCTATCTCGGTCAAGACTCGATGAAATCCAACCATTCCAAAGCCAACTTGCGTAACATCAGAATGCCTACTACATAGAACTCTTAGTTTTCGAAAACAAGCCAGTTTAGTAGATCAAAATCGAGAAATCTGAAAATGCAACAAACTTAGATCTACATGGAATGAACCAATGAAACTAAAAATGCAAAGTACTAAAGTGTCTTAGAATCTCGTGAGGAAGACAATGGAACAATAAAACTTGAGTTCCTCCATGAAGAAAGTTGCACTTGCCTACGGTGGTGCTCGGTGGAGAAGAAATGAGGAAGAAGAAAAGAAGTAGTAATGAGTAATGAATGAGGAGAGACAATGGTTGTTGGGTTAATAAATGAGGGATGGTGGTAGGTAAGGGTTTGCATATCAACCCAAACCGAGCCCAACCAAGTCGAACCCAACCGAACCCAATGCAGGCTAAGGCCAGGATAAACCACATGAACCAGGAAATGCTAACTATCCCATGCCAATACAAAACCCAAGACTAGCCAGTCAAGACAAGTCAAACTAGGATGAACCGAAAATAAACCAAGGCAAGATTAAACTAGGATCAAGCGAAGCAAGACAAGTCTAACTACGGGTCGGAATTTCGTACACGTATACCAAAATACATAATACGAACTACGGGCATTACAACGGTCATGGCTGTCTAGATGCATGAGGGTTTAACTACAAGCCATCAGTCCCTTATGGTCATGAACAAGCCTATTATCTCAATCTCAAGCAAGTAATAGCAGTTACAAGATGTCAGAGCACCAAATATACAATAGTAAGGCGTCCCATACATTACATATTTGGATGATCATGAAGCTCGTCATACAAAATGTGAAGATTAGCAAGAGTTTCAGTCATACATGATCAACCCTAGGATTTGTTAATCATACTACAGTCCGTAGACAGATAGTAAGTAAAGTACAATCGAGCTAACACGTGCTCGTCGGCTAAACGCCTCAACAGAATATTTTTACAATAGAGTGGGAGAGCAAAATAAAACCCACTTATTGCCAGGGTTACGTCTGGTGGTCACCATCTGGCTGGAAGGTAGGGAGATCCTCTGGACCTGCTCCGGTATCTGGCCACACAAAACCAGCTAGGTCAGATCCCAGAAAGAGCAAGTGCCACAAAGGAGGCTTCACTTAAGAACTAAAACCAGCATATCAGAACATAAAATAAGAAGGATAATAACACGACATAAAATCTAAATAGGGCAATGAATGTCAGGTGGGTGAGAAATTATTCTGATCAGTTATTGATAACGTAAGCATAAGCAATCATGTTCTGAAGTAGCCAGGTACTGGAACAATGATAAGGCTTGCACTGGTTAAACTCCATCCAACATTCACGGCCAAGCAATAAGTACGGCTTGATACTTAACTAACTAGGGTTATCACAGGCCTAGTTACTAACAAGATGCAATGAGACTGATCCAACAGCCACAAGCCCTGCAGACCATCCAGATTATCCGGACGATATTAGGGGTTGAGTTCATGTGGGTACATCGTCCAAGAAACACATGTACCCTTAAGTAGCTTGGGGGGTGCAACACATGACAGTGTGCTAGAAATGTGTCCTACTCGACGGCAGGCTACAAATCCCATGATGGGGCGCCTAGATAACGGAATTGCCTGTAGCTGGGAAATCTCTTCATGACTACTGGATTATTCTAGTTATTTAGCCTTAATCAGTTTCAGTAGGTACCCTTGACAGTGGTACTCGGGGGTCCCTGCCCTAGACATGATGATAGACAATAATGGTTCATTTGTACAAACACAATCGTCCACGGTGTCCAGGAGATTCATTCTTGTCATGTCAGGCTAACCGTCGCAACAGCATTCAATAGTTCCCACTATGCTTACTTGTCATATCATGCCATGTCATGAAACTTCAAATTACTTATTATACCATGTCGTGTGCCAATCGAGATTATCAAGCCCATGTCAAATGTGCAAGAACATAAGAGGACAAGCGGGGTACGCCAAGGGGCTCAAATCCTCTACGCGAACGAGACTACGCTAGGCCAAGGAGCCTCGAGCGTAAAAATAGCTTTACGTGGGCAAGAACAAGGGAAGACAGCTCTGCACGAGCAAAGCTGCACGTGAGCGAGGCTCTACTCGAACAAGCGCTCTACGCGAGCGAGCACTCGAGCGAGACTTTACGCGCGTAAGCACTCTACGCGAGCGAGCACTCAAGCGAGCGGGGGTAGCCCCTGCGTAGAGCTCGAATAAACTCGACGTAGAACGGATTACGCTGGCACACAAGTGCGTGTGCGTAAAAGGAAAAACACTACGCTGACACTTAAAATGTGGACGTAAAGGGAGAACGCTATGCAGGCACGTAAAACGTGGGCGTAAAGGGAGAACGCTATGCAGGCACGTAAAACATGGGCGTAAAGGGCTCGGCTTCTCCCCCAAGGCCAAGGCAAGCAGCCATGGGACTCAAGAACTCAAGAATCTCATCTCGGCCAAGACTTGACCCAACCATTCAAGGGCCAAACGTGCGTAAAATCGAGATTCCTACTACATGGAACTCTCAATCTCCGGAAACGACTAGGTTAGTAGATCAAAAACCAAAGAAATCCGAAAATGCAACAAACTTAGATCTACAAGGAATAAACTATGGAATTTGAAAATGCTAAGTACTAAAGTGTCTTAGAATCTCGTGAGGAAGATAATGGAATAACAAAAATGGAGTTCCTCCATAAAGCAAGTTGCACTTGCCTAAGCCTCTCTCTTGGTAGGTGGAGAGAGTAATGAGGAAGAAGAAGGAGTTTAATGAGAAAATGAATGAGAAGAGAGAAGGGATTGTTGGGTTAATAAATGAGGGAGGGTGGTAGGTAGGGGTTTGCATACTAACCCAAACTGAACCAAACCAAGCCGAACACAATCGAACCCGATGCATGCCAAGGGTAAAATAGACCATACGAACCCTGAAATGCTAATTAACCCATGCCAATACAAAAAACCCAAGACTAGACAGCCAGGACAAGTCGAAATACGGGTCCGAGATACGTACACGTATACCAAAATATATATAACGAAATCCGAGGGTGACAACTCTACCTACCTTAAAAGAATTATGTCCTCAGAATTCAATCAAGAGGCTAGAGATATCGAGCAAGATATACTAATCACAAGCAAGTTATAACTAGGCAACCAATCATTCATGTAAGTAAGGAAGTTGTGGGCATAAGGCATAAAAAAGATATTATACCTTACGAGTCAAACAGATCGAGATATCGCGATCAGATATCATCATCACGCTCCCATGATGACTCACCCAAAGAGTGATGACCCTAAGCAACACGGACTAACTTGATAGTATTGTTCTTGAGTATCGTCTTTCTTTGGTCCAATATGGATACGGGTCTCTCCTCATACAAAAGGTTGGTACCAACAACCAATTCCGAATGATCAAGGACATGACTCGGATCTGGGATATACCGTCGCAATTGGGATACATGGAAGATATCATGCACCTCACGTAACGACGGCGGAAGAGCGAGACGATAGGACACATCACCTACTCGCTCTAGAATGTCGAACGGCCCTATATACCTAGGACTAAGCTTTTCCCGTACGTCGAAAAGAATGACGCCGCGGGTAGGCGAGATCCTAAGGAATACATGGTCGCCGATAGAAAATTTAAGGGGACGCCGATGAGAATCGGCCCAATGACGCTGGCGATCTTGTGCAACTCGAAGATGATCTCTGACTTGTCGGACCACCTCAATAGTCTATGTGATCATCTCTGGACCAAGCATCTTCCTCTCGCCTATATCGTCCCATGCTAGCGGAGATCTGCACTTTCTGCCGTACAAGGCCTCAAAGGGTGCCATCTGGATACTGGCCTGGAAACCGTTATTGTAGGAGAATTCCAGGAGATGCAGGTGATCTTCCCACTAACCACCGAAGTCAAGTGTACATGACCGCAGCATATCTTCAAGAGTCTGGATCGTGCGCTCTGACTGACCGTCTGTCTGCGGATGATAAGCTGAACTAAAATTGAGACGAGTCCCCAAACTTTTTTGAAGACTCTACCAAAAGTGTGATGTGAATCTTGAATCTTTGTCGGATACAATACTGACTGAAACTCCATGCAACCTGACTATCTGCCTGAGGTACAATTCTGCTAGCTGATCCGTCGATTGACCAACCCTGAAAGGAAGAAAATGAGCTACCTTGGTGAGTCTGTCGACTATAACCCTGATAGCATCTCTTCCAGCTGGAGATCTAGGTAATCCAGTCACAAAATCCATGGTAATGTGCTCCCATTTCCATTCTGGGATCGGTAAAGGTTGAAGAAGCCCAGTCGGTCTCTGATGTTCAGCTTTAACTTGTTGGCAAACTAAACACCGAGAGACAAACCGGGTTATCTCCCTCTTCATGTCATTCTACCAAAAATGCTGTCGGATATTACGATACATCTTTGTACCGTCCGGATGAATTGAATACTGAGAACTGTGAGCTTCTACCATGATCTCCTATCTGACATCACCACTAGGTACACAAAGACGCCTCCCATGTCGAAGTATACCGTCCTCATGGATACATAACTCTGGTCTTCGTCCTGCTGCACATTCTGCCCTAAGCCGCTGAAGCTTAGAATCTGCTGATTGAGCTAACTTGATCCTCTCAACTATACTGGACTGAACTTGCATATTGGCCATCAATGCCATATTGGTAGGAAGGATAACCTCTAAACCCATCTTCTGACGATCTGCTAACAACTCTGGTTGTGCTGTTAGAAAATAAACTTCGGCTCTCATGCTCAATACATCTGCAACAAGGTTGGCCTTCCCAGGATGATACTGCAGGTTGATATCATAATCCACAAGTAGCTCTAGCCATCTTCTTTGACGTATGTTAAGATCCTTCTGAGTGAACACATACTTAAGACTCTTGTGGTCAGTAAAAATCTCTACCCTATCTCCATACAAGTAGTGCCTCCAAAGCTTAAGTGCAAACACTACTGCTGCCAGTTCCAAATCGTGGGTCGGGTAATTTCTCTCATGATCACGAAGTTGACGTGACACATAAGCTATTACCTTTCCATGCTGCATCAAAACACATCCTAAACCTCTGCCTGAAGTATCACAATATATTGAGAATCCCTCGGTCTCATTTGGAAGCATAAGAATGGGCACCGTCATCAAGCCTCGCTTCAACTTTTCAAAAGAATTCTGACATTCTGCTGTCCAAGCAAACTGCACATCCTTGCGGGTCAACTGGGTCATAGGTGCTGAAATCCGTACAAAGTCTGAAACAAATCACCGGTAGTAGCCGGCCAAGCCAAGAAAACTGCGAACTTCTGCAACTGTGCTGGGTACCGACCACATCTCAATAGCCACGATCTTCTGGGGATCCACTTCCACTCCACCTCTGGTGATGATATGACCCAAGTATGAAATGTGATCGAGCCAGAACTCGTATTTACTGAACTTCACATAAAACTGGTATTCTCGAAGAATCTGGAGGACAACTCTGAGATGCTGCTCCTGCACCGCTTCACTCTTGCTGTAGACCAGGATGTCGTCTATGAACACAATCACGAACTAATCCAAATAAGGCATGAAGATACGATTCATGAGGTCCATGAATAGAGCCGGCGCATTGGTTGCTCCAAAGGGCATAACAAGGAACTCCCAATGCCCATACCTGGATCTAAATGTCGTCTTCGGGATGTCCTGCTCTCTGACTCTGATCTGGTGGTATCCTGACCGCAAGTCAATCTTCAAAAATATGGACGCCCCCTTAAGTTGACCAAACAAGTCATCTATCCTCGGGAGAGGGTATCTGTTCTTGATTGTCACTGAGTTCAAGGTACGATAGTCAACACATAATCTGGACATACCATCCTTCTTTTTTCCAAGAAGCATCGGGGCTCCCCAAGGCGATCCACTAGCACGGATGAATCCCTTGGTCCTAAGTTCTTCAATCATCTTATACAAGATCTCTAATTCTGACGGTGGCATCCGGTAGACTCTCTCTGACACTGGTGTTGTTCCGGGGATCAAGTCTATGGTGAACTCGATCTCTCTCTCTGGTGGCATACCTGGAAGTTCCTCGGGAAAACATCAAAAAACTCTTCTATGACTCTGGGAAATCGAACTGCTGCTGCAACTGCCATCTGCAATATTGGAGGAGAAGGTTCTATTCCGCCTTGAAAAAATGAAAACTCTGGCTCACCAGGGATACTAAAAATAATCTTGCCGATATAGCAATCTATTCTAGCATACTGGTCCCTCAACCAATCCATCCCTAAGACCACATCATAATCGGCCATCGGGAATTCTATCAACCTAGCAGAAAACTCTATACCGCTAACTATGATTCGACACGAAGAAAACACTCTATCTACCCCCATAAGTCCGTTACCAGTAAGTATATTGAGCCTCACTGATAATGACTCGGGCTCCAGTCCTATCTGTGTCGCGAATCGTGCAGACATAAATGAATGCGATGCACCAGAATCAAATAACGCTAATGCTGGGAAGGAGTTAACGAGAATAATACCTGCCACTATCTCACCTGATGCTAACTCCTCCTCCACGGTCAAAGCCATCACTTGCCCTTGCCCTCTGGGTGCTGGTCCCCTCTGCGGGAAACCTCTCTGGCAGTTCTGGATCTGAGCTTGGACTTGTGCATACTGTTGGGGGATCTGCTGTTGAAATGCTTGGGCCTGAGGTGGCAAGGGCCTCGAAAACGGATAATATTGCTGCTGCGAAACTGGTACTGGGGCTGGCTCCCTAACCGAGGGACTAGAAAAGGTCGAAGAAGATGAACTCCCCCTATTCGGACAGTTCCCAACCTTGTGGTCCGGTGCCCCATAAACCAAGCACAAACCCTGTGCTCTGCGACACTCTGATACCACATGCCCTGGCTTTCCACAATGAGTGCAACTCATGGCGGAAGACTGCTTCTGCTGCTGCTACTGAGGATATGTCGGGGTCAAATACGGAGTCGACGTAACGGAAGCTGCCCGCCTCGGAGCTCCAATGGTGAAGGCCCTAGCTGCTGGGGTTGATGCTGAAGACTGGTTCATCTGGCCGTGAGACCACTTTCGTCCTCCAGTTCTGTCCATAATTCTCTGGAAGGTATACTCATGCCTCTTCGCTGCTTTCAATACTGCATCGAAAGTCTGGTGCTCAAACTGCTCTACTGCCAGTAAAATCTCCAGATGGAGTCCCTGCTGGAACCGCTGAGCTCTGTCGAACTCGATCGCCACCAAGGTGGGAGCAAACCGACTGAGCCTGGAAAACTCGGTCGTATATCTATCGATCGTCCTGCCCATCTGCTTCAAATTAGTAAACCTCGTCTGTAGATCATACCGAGCTACAGCGTCAAAATACTTAGTCCGAAATCTCTTACGGAATACTGTCCAGGCAACAGGTACCATTAATCCAATAGCCTGCGCCGCCCACCAGCTGCGGGCTAGATCCAATAACTGTAGGCGCACCACGACCACCTTCTCGTTTTCTGGGTCCTGGCTGCTTCTAGAATAACCTCAGTCTCCTACAACCAAGCATCTGCGACAATAGCATCTTTGCTGCCATCGAAGAAGGGAGGATTCAAGCGCTTGAAGCTGTTGGTCGTACTGTTACCTCTGCTCATAGCATCTTGTACTGTCTGGTGTAATGCATCACCCCGACGATCCTGTGATGCAAGCAACTCCCTGATGAGTCCAACCAAGACTTCATCATCCTACCTTGCAGGCTGGGCTGGCTGTACTGGGGGTTCTGGACCTCCGGGAAGCATGACTCTGGAAGCTGCTCTTGAGTGCTGAGCTTGATCTTCTTGTTGCGGGGGTACTCGTTGAGCTCCTTTCGGCTGATTGGCAGGACCAAGAACAATACCGCTGGAGAAGACAACACATGGAACAATAAGAAAGGACCAGAATAGATCAAAGATACAAGCATGTGATCAGGTCAAGATTTCAGGAATTTAGAGGATACGAGCAGAGATCAAGGGCGAGTGCTGATTGAGACATCTATTCGGTAAACCCTCACATATCTTGATTCACAAGACCTGCATCGACCACCACTTAAACCGTGTCATGCCCCAGAACCAGAATACTGGAGAGCGGGGGCGGACACAGCCAGCTACGTATATTGAAGTGCAACCCACCTCGCTATACGGTCACGGCTGTCTAAATACATGAGGGTTTAACTACAAGCCATCAGTCCATTATGGTCATGAACAAGCCTATTGTCTCAATCTCAAGCAAGTAATAGCAGTTACAAGATGTCAGAGCACCAAATATACAATAGTAAGGCATCCCATACATTACATATTTGGATGATCATGAAGCTAGTCATACAAAATATGAAGACTAGTAAGAGTTTCAGTCATACATGATCAACCTTAGGATTTGTTAATCATGCTACAGCCCGTAGGCAGACAGTAAGTAAAGTACAATCGAGCTAACACGTGCTCGTCGGCTAAACGCCTCAACATAATATTTTTACAATAGAGTGAAAGAGCAAAATAAGACCCACTCGTTGCCAGGGTTACGCCTGGTGGTCACCATCTGGCTGGAAGTTAGGAAGATCCTCTGGAGCTGCTTCGGTATCTGGCCATACAAAATCAGCTGGACCAGATCCCAGAAAGAGCAAGTGCCACAAAGGAGGCTTCAATTAAGAACTAAAACCAGCATATCAGAACATAAAATAAGAAGGATAATAGCAAAACATGAAATCTAAATAGAGCAATGAATGTCAGATGGGTGAGAAATCTTTTTGATCACTTATTGATAAGGTAAGCATAAGCAATCTTGTTCCAAAGTAGCCAGGTACTGGAACAATGACAAGGCTTGGACTGTTTAAACTCCATCCGACATTCACGGCCAAGCAATAAGTACGACTTGATACTTAACTAACTAGGGTTGTCACATACCTAGTTACTAACAAGATGCAATGAGATTGATCCAACAGCCACAAGCCCTGCAGACCATCCAGGTTATTCGGACGATATTACGGGTTGAGTTCATGTGGGTACATCATCCAAGAAACGTATGTACCCTTAAGTAGCTTGGAGGTGCAACACATGACAGTATGCTGGAAATGTGCACTACTCGACGGCAGGCTACAAATCCCATGATGGGGCGCCCAGATAACGTTGCCTGTAGCTGGAAAATCTCTTTATGATTACTGGATTTTTCTACTTATTTAGCCTTAATCAGTTTCAGTAGGTACCCCTGACCGTGAAACTTAGGAATCCCTGCCCTAGACATGATGCAAGATAATACTGGTTCATTTGTACAAACACAATCGTCCACGGTGTCCAGGACATTCATTCTTGTCATGTCAGGCTAGCCATCACAACTGCATTCAATAGTTCCCACCATGCTTACTTGTCATATCATGCCATGTCATGACACGTCAAATTACTTGTTATACCATACCATGTGCCAATTCGTGATTATCAAGCCTACGTCAAAGGTGCAAGAACATAAGAGGACAAGCAGGGTACGCCAAGGGGCTCAAAGCCTCTACACAAACATGACTACGCTAGGCCAAGGAGCCCCGAGCGTAAAAATAGCTTTACATGGGCAAGAACAAGGGAAGACAGCTCTACGCGAGCAAAGCTGCACGCGAGCGAGGCTCTACGCGAGCAAGTGCTCTACGCGAGCGAGCACTCGAGTGAGACTCTACGCGCGTAAGCACTCTACGCGAGCGAGCACTCAAGCGAGCGGGGGTAGCCCCTGCGTAGAGCTCGAATGAACTCGGCGTAGAACGGATTACGCTGGCACGCAAGTGCGTGTGCGTAAAAGGGGAAACACTACGCTGGTACGTAAAACGTAGGCGTAAAGGGAGAACGCTACGCGGGTACGTAAAATGTGGGCGTAAAGGAAGAATGCTACGCGGGCACGTAAAACGTGGGCGTAAAGGGCTCGTCTTCTCCCCAAGGCCAAGGCAAGCAGCCATGGGACTCAGGAACTCAAGAATCCCATCTCGGCCAAGACTTGACCCAACCATTCAAGGGCCAAACTTGCGTAAAATCGAGATTCCTACTACATGGAACTCTCAATCTCCGAAAACAACCAAGTTAGTAGATCAAAAACCCAAGAAATCTGAAAATGCAACAAACTTAGATCTACAAGGAATAAACCATAGAATTTGAAAATACTAAGTACTAAAGTGTCTTAGAATCTTGTGAGGAAGACAATGGAACAACAAAAATAGAATTCCTCCATGAATCAAGTCGCACTTGCCTAAGCCTCTCTCTTGGTAGGTGGAGAGAGTAGTGAGGAAGAAGAAGGAGTTTAATGAGAAAATGAATGAGGAGAGAGAAGGGGTTGTTGGTTTAATAAATGAGGGAGGGTGGTAGGTAGGGATTTGCATACTAACCCAAACCGAACCAAACCAAGCCGAACTCAACCAAACTCGATGCATGCCAAGGCCAAAATAGACCACACGAACCATGAAATGCTAATTAACCCATGCCAATGCAAAAAATCCAAGACTGGCCAGCCAGGACAAGTCAAAATACGGGTCTGAGATACGTATACATATACCAAAATATGTATAACAAAATTCGAGGGTGACAGAAAATAATGTCAATCCAGGATTCAGAGAATCTGAACGCCATGAGGACCCCGATCATGAATTGCCAATCCAGACGGTCATAAGCCTTCTCCATATTCAGTTTGATGGCTACGTTCCCCCCCGGACGGGAACTTCATACATGTGATCATTTTTTGTGCCAGTAGGATGTTGTCGGTGATGTTGCGGCCTTTAACGAACCCACTTTGCTTATTGGAGATGATCTTGGAAAGGAGATTGGACATCCGGTTGGCGACGATTTTCGATATTATCTTGTTGGTGAAGGTGCATAAGCTTATAGGGCGGAAGTTTTTGAAGGTTTTCGGGTTGTCTTTCTTGGGAATAAGGATGATGTTGGCACAAAAGATGGAATTGGGATATCTAGCCCCTTGGAGAAAGGCTTTGGTGGCCTCCAGTAGGTCGGCTTTTAAGATGTCCCAACAGCTTCTAAAGAAGACGCCGTTAAAACCATCTGGCCCTGGAGCACTGTGTTCGTTATTGGACCAAACCACTTCCTTGACCTCCTCTTCTGAAGGAGAAGCCAACAGGGTCTCATTCTCGCTCTCGCTGATAAAGGAGGAGATCTCGGACAGGAGCACGTCGTCTTTCACAACCGGCTCTTTGGTGAAAAGGTTATGGTAGAAGTTTTCTGCAGCCACCTGGATGCTGTCTTGGTCCTCCAGAAGGGCGCCATTGTCAACGTATATCCGGTGTAATTTTAATTTGTTTCTGCGGCCTTTGATGCAAGCATGGAAAAAATTGGTGTTTCGGTCTCTATCGGTGTCCTAGTTCAACCTGGCCTTTTGTCTCCAGAATTATGTTTCCACTTTAAGCCTGGATTTGAGGAGAGCTCTGGCAAGGTTGAGCGAGGCGCGGGCAGTCGGGGAACTGTGAATAGCAAACTCTGGCTCAGCGCGAGTGACGTCGTCCTCCGCCTCCTTGATAGCCTGGAAGATGTCTCCAAATGCTAGTCGGCTCCAAGACGCTAAGGCCTTACGAGTGGCTTTGAGTTTGACTGCCATCCGCACCAAAGGATCAAGGATGGAAATAGAGTTCCAAGCGTCATTGATGACGTTCTGGAATTGAGGATGATGCTGATAGAAGTCGAGGAAGCGGAAGGCTTTTTTAGTGCTGGTGTGGTTGTTGTTGTTTCTGATGAGCAGGGAGGAGTGGTCCGATTCCATGGAGTTTAGATGAAAGAGTTGAGATATGAGGCCCATGTCCGACCAACCGTCGTTGACTAACGAACGATCCAACCGGGAGTACTGTCGGCAATGTCCCTCCTGCATGTTGCACCAGGTGAATGAACTTCCGTGGAAAGGAATGGGGTTAGGTTTCCGTGGAAGATGAAGTTGTTGAAATCATCCATCGCCGGATGGGGAGGCGGTCGGCCCCCGGATTTCTCTTCTCTGTAGGACACCGTGTTGAAATCTCCGAGGCAGTGCCACGGGAGACCCTGATAGGGTAAGAAAGCTTCCAACAGGTCATCCCAAAGAAGACGACGAGCGGGGATGTCACAACTACCATGGACGGCGGATAAGATGGAGCGGGACTTTAGGGTCGGGTGCTCGACCGAACAAGATAATGCCTGAGGCGAATCTTTTATGATGCCAAATCTAAATTTTGACGCGAAGAATATCCAGATATCATTGCATCCGGAGATGGCGTGTGTGAAGCCAAGCTTGAGTTGAGTGGCATTGATTTTTCTTTAGGGGATTTTAGGTTCAATGATGATTAAGAGGTCGATACGGTTGGTTTTCTTGAGGCTGAGGATTCTATTAAGCGTTGGTTTGTTCCCAAGCCCTCTGACATTCCAGGAGATGATGTTAAGCATTGGACGAGGTAGAGGGAGGGAGGAGATTAAGCTTCAAGGCGGACCTAGTTGTCATGGCCGACTGCTGCTTTTGTTTGTTTTTGTTCTTGCTCTTTTTGGAGGAGGATTTCTTTGTGGGTGAGGTAGTGGATCTGTTGCCCCCGTTGTCGCTGACAGTCCCGTTACTGGTCTCTGTCCAGGTTGGCTCATCGAGGTGGTCTTCTAGAGCGATTAGGGGGTTGTCGCGGTCTAAGAAACCCACTTCTGTGGCTTGTCGGAGTCTGTCGGTGAAGGCAAGATCAGCGGTGCCTTCTTCAGTGTAATGGCCTCTGTCCTGAGGATCCCCTTCCTTGGCAGTCCAGAACATGTCGGTTAAGTGGGGTTAAGGCTGGGTTGCACGTCCGCTATGCGAAGCTGGAGGGGGTTTGAGGAGCCTCACGCCCGTCGGGGGGATAGTCGACTTGGCAACGGGGTGGGTTGGGATAGTGAGAGGAAGTCGAGGATTAGGCTCCTGCTCAGGACATATCTTTGTCTGGTCTTCTCCTGGTTGGTGTGAGCGGCAGGTGGTGATAGGGGGAGAGTGAGACTCCTCGAAAGGGGGGAGTGATGAGCTCGGAGAGAGTGTGGGCGGATATGGTGGGGGTGGCGGAGGGGAGTCTGGCTGGACGGTAACGCCGAGGGCGGGCTCTCTGGAGTTATCAAGGGTGCTGTTGGCAGTGGTGCAAGTGAGAAGTTCAAAGGAGTTGTTGAGGAAGATAGCGGAAAGAATGAATGGAACGATGGCGGAGATGGTCCCGGTAGTCTGACGGAGGGAGGGCGTTAGATCATTCGTCTCCCTCAGAAGGGGAAGATTGGAGGACTGATGTAGATTCTCAGAATCAGGGTCGTGTGGACCAGCCGTGGCGCATGGATTGCGCGGTCTAGGCTTTTTAAGCTCAGGGTGGGCCCTGTAACAGTGCTACTCAGAATGACCGCTCATCTGGCAGTGCTTGCAGAAGATGATGTTGTTGTCGTAAACCAGCGTTTGGCAGTGTGTTTGGTCTCCGAGCTCAATTTCTATGAGTTTGGGAGGATCATTCTCGAGGTCTAGCTCTACGCAAATCTTGGCGTAGTTGTATTTGGAGAGGTTGCAGGTTTCTTCTGCGATGGCTACCAGGGTCCCAAAGGAGCTGGCGATCCGTTTGAGGGCTGCTGCAGGGAAGCAGACCAGAGGTAAGTTGGGTAGGGTGATCCATGTGGAAATGATAGTCGAGTCGACTTTGGGGTTGAAGTCAGGAGACCGTTTGACAATTTTAGCGGTTTGTGTGCCAAATCTGTGAGTGCCCTTTGTCCTGACTAGGGAGTAGTCTGGTTCGGATGACAGGTGAAGGAGCATGTGCTTGGGGTCTAGAGGGGCAACCCGGTAGGCTGAAGAGAGACCCCACCTAGCGACCGCTTCGGTGACCAAGGGAATTTTCGGGCATCCGGATCCGAATTTAAGGACAAACGTTTATTGAAGGGGACGGCTAGGGAGGAGATTTCCAATACGGCAAAATGGACGCGGATGGGGTATCCCGCGATCGGAGGCGAGAATACAACGTCAGGAAGCTGAATCTCTGTCCGCAGGGGAGTTGGGAGCTTTCCTCGATCTGGCCGGAGAACCTCGGCGTAAGAGGGAGGTTTGGGGGGGCACCGCACCAGGGATGGAAGAGTGAGATACGACTCCGGGAGGGGCCACAAAATGGGTTGTGCCCATCGAAGGGGGTGTCCAGGAATGAAGGAGTGGGAGGGATTCGCGATAAGCACTGGGGGAGGGGAGGTAAGGGCGGCGTGCGGAAGGATACCGCACTAGGGAGGGGTCCAGGCGCGACGCCCGAGGGAGGGTTGGCTGCTGCCGCAGTAAGAAGGAAACCAACCGTAGCTCCGAACGGGCTTAGTGGAGCGGAACCCTCGATGGACGTCAGAGTGCGCTCAGGGGAATGCGCGCTGCCCTCAGCTTACGCCAAGGGGCAAGCGCAGCCTGCTGGTTACGCCAAGGGGCTAGCTAGCTTGTCCGCGTGGGTCACGATAGGAGCAGGCCCCACACCAGCCACGTGGCTCTGCGTGTATCCCGAGAGGGGGGAGTCCTCAGAGTGTGCCAAAAGACTCATCATGCATCCCAAGGGAAGATGGGAGCCTACTACTTGCGCCGAGTGGCTGGCGCAACCTGTGGCAAGAGCCAAGGAGTGAGCACAGTCTCTAATGTGCGCCAAGGGGCGCAAGGGGGGCGAAGGCTAGCGCAACCTGTGGCAAGAGCCAAGGGGCGAGTAAAGTTTCCAACTTGCGCCCTGGGGCAGAAGGGGGGGCCTGGTCCACGTGGGCCTCAGCTGGACCGCATAGATGATTAACTGCGCCGGGTCGTGGACCGCGCCAGGCGGTCAAACCAATCACGTGGGTCGCTCCACCTCTCAAGGGGGTTCTCGCGCACGGTACGAGGTTCGACGCCATACCCGAGTAGGGGGCGGGTGGTCAGCTCGAAACCCGAGAAGGGAACCGGCAGGACGGTCGGGTCGAAGCCACTTGGCGTAGCCACGTGGCCAGGGGGACGAAGTATGGACTGCGCCAGATGTGGATGCCACTTGACCAGATGGAAACCCGTTACTGACTGCGCCAAAGGGGAGTGACTACACCGAAGGGGGTTTGACTGCGCCGAATGGGGGCCCGTCCCCCAACGGGGGCGTGGGTACCGAGGGGGCCAGGAGGCCACATGCGGACTACTCCTGTGGCATTTTCGAAATGGGAATAACGGGAGGACGGGAAGTGAGCTCAGGGACCGAGGGAAGGACGGGGATGCTCCGCTCCGGCGCCTCCGATCTGGACCAGCAGCGTGGCCTAGGGGCTGCTCTGGTATAGGGCTCCTGAGTCGGCGCAGTTAGTGGGGCTGGGGTGGCACCCTGACTAACGCCGAGGGGCGGAACGGCCAACGCCGCGAGACTGCCATCGACGAGCGACTACTGCACGGGGGTCCAAGCTAGGGAGGGAGGAGCCCCGAGGACCGACGGGAGGCCAGCACCTCCGGCGGGGGTAGGGGGTGGGGGTCGGCGAGGGGGTGTCGGTGTCGACGAGAAGGGGGCAGCAGGGGAGAAGGGTGGCCGCAATCCTGCGGCAGATGGCCTCCTCGGCGGAGAGGCCTGGAGACCGGGATGGAAGAGGACGAGAGGGTGGCATGCTCGAGGAGGGGGGAACGGGGGAGGGCAGGGTCGCTGGCCTTCAGCGGCGGCGGAGGGGGCGCCATGACGGAGAAGAGACAGAGGGGAGAGCTGGGGGGAGCGGGCTCATCTCAGAAATATATATATATATATATATATATATATATATATATATATATATATATATATATATATATATATATATATATATATATATATATATATATATATATATATATATATATCATTTCAGTTCAGTCAAACATTAAATTATAGGTGTCTCATGTGTAGTTACCCATATACTTGCACACACTATATGTGATACCTACCTATAGGTATGAAATGTGTACACTAAGGTGTCAAGGTCCACAAACCCCAAATTGTCACCGTGTCCTAAAACATCGTGGCACAACCTATTGGTATCCCATAGTGGACACAAAACTAGCCTCAAACACATTCCACAAGTCCATTTTAGTCTATGGGATAATTCTATAAACACTTGGTGTGTCACCCTCGAATTTTTTCCAAAAGTGACATATTAGTGCCCCGTCCCGCTCAGTCAATCGGAGGAATCGAAATGCCAACGGCGTTCAGACTTAGCCATGCAATGGCGACTCGAAGGCCCGCTCGGTCGAGGCGACTCCTCGCTCAGGTGGGGTAGTTTCGGTGAACTTGTCTCATCTTAGCCTTCACATAATAAATTGCATATTTTTAACTTGCACAAGTAGGCTTGATAATAAAAGAGACAAATCCACGTAGCTAAGAGAATAATCCCGATGGGTCGAATCTAATTAGAATATGAAAAGGTCCAATGGTCAGCTTAGAAACGATGCACGATGGCTTTCAAAATCGACACTCGGTCCTTCGTCCCGTGGCTTGGGAGAAGGAAAGTTGGTCTTCGACACAAACTATGAATTAGCCTAAGTCATAGGCGTCACCCGTGTAAATGCTCGATAAAGCATGCACGCTTCCATGATGCAAGGCTTGGCATAGCCTTTGCTCGTCCCTTGGGTTAAGTTGTAGGCTCGATTAAGTTAGGCAAAGTTATGTCGGTCGACCTAAGTCATTCCAAGTAGTATCCCACTCTTTCTACGGTTGTCAAGTTATTTAGTCTCACGATCTCAAGGCCCGTCATATAAAGTATGACTTGGGCGATAGCATCGCGTAGAACACGAGTCGGTTTAAGGTACGAGCCACGGTTGGTTCATTGGAAGTTAGCCACGGTCTGTTGACACTTAAGGAACACATTATATTCAAGTTAAGTGGGAAGGCCATGCAGTAGCCGTTCCCTGAGTTCAAAGAATGTTAAGTTCGAGTGATGGTTAGTCGCCGAGAAGAAATATGACGGGACTGTAGGTCAGTCGCCAAGGCAACCCTGGTTTGGGCTCTGCAAAGAGAAGTATGGTTCCAAAGCACGGTTTGCTAAGTTTGGTTGAGTCATTCCACAAATTAGGCCTTACATTTACGTGAGTCTAGATGTTGTCGTAGGTGCGTGGTCATGGACGACTTGTCGACAAGGGGTGTTTTTACCGTTTCTTCGGATTGGAAAGCCTGGGCCAAGGGACCGATCCGACCATAGAGGAAATGGGGTGTTAGCCGAGCTGGGTAAAAAGAAGCCGGTAGATTGGGGTCTTGCTTCGGAGCCCGCTACTCACGTTTGCAAGGCAGCTTCCGTCTACTAGGTTGCAATTGGTAGTACAGGGACTTGCTTCGGAGTTAGCTACTCGCGTTGCAGGGGCCGCCGGCTGCCAGGCTATGTCCAAAATGGTTTAGGCCAGTGACCAGTTCATATAGATGGGTCAGCACGGGCGACAATTTGCGTATGTGCCTTTGGATTGAGTCCAGTTGTATGTGTGTGCAGTTAGAACACAAAGTTTGGGCCTAAAATTTGGCTACAACGTAGACACCGTGCCTCGGAACGAATTTGGCATCGGGATTGTGAGTTGCCTACGCAAGTTCCACAAGTCGAGTTGGTCTCGGGTTAAGTTGGAAAGGGACGTAGGGCAAGTTTGGTTATATTATCTTGAGTTGCAGGGCACGACCTCAAAATATGAGGCACGGTCGCACTGTCATAACACAAGTATGGGTAAGTCAGTAAGTGGCGAGGCACTGCCTCAAAGAGGTAGCACGGTCACACAGAAATGGAGTCTCATCGTGTAGTTACGTCTCTGATTTTGGGCCGAAAGACAAGTATGACTTGATAGGTTATAATTGTTGTTGCGAGCACAGGATGGCCTAAAGACACAAATTTGGCCATAGGCGTCTGTCTTAAAACTGATCCTAAGGCAAGAGTAGAAAGAAAATCATAAGGGGGCTTGTAGTACACAAAGTAAATGAATGTGTTGGTTTTGTATGGGTGGGCGAGGAGCTCATTCCACCAGTACAGTTGAGTATTGACACCCATACAGTTTTCATGTGCAGGCACAGGTAGAAGCTCGTGGCGCGGAGCTCGCTTGGATGCGTCGAGGCACGGAGTTCCTTGGTGATTCGAGGCGTGTGGCCGCGTAGAGTCTGGACTTATACGGGACATAATGTATGGACATCGCCTATCCAAAGCATCCGCTGGCTCAAGACTTGTATTGAGAGATGAGAGGGAGTTGAGTGACTTGTAATGTGAGAAGAGTGAACTTGAGTGATTGTAATCTTAGCCTTGCGCCCCATTGTAATCCTTGTTTCAATATCAATAAAATGCATGCATCTTTGAATTAATTGTTTTTTGTTCTAAATTTTCGCTGCTATTATTCAATGTCTCTGCTTGGGACTTCTGTGCGACAACCCCGTCGCAGCCGCTGAAATTGGCCGTTATGGAACCTGCCTTGCACGAGTGCAATCTAGGCTCGTACAGCATCACGCCTTAGCGAGGACGATCGCTCCTATGGGAGCAGGGCATGACATAGTGGTATCAGAGCACGGCTTTACGTCCTTGGACTATCAATTGAATTCTTTAACTCTATTGCTTTCGCAAGTTGATATCGTTGGTGCGCTCTCTCTCAAATGTTCCACGAGATGTCTATACAATAAGTCTATCTATTTTGCAAAACGTAGAAAAATAACTTTTGACAAGAAACAAAAGATGGTTCGCGTAAGTACGGTTGGCTAAGTCGGGCTGGACATATACATCAAATTTGTGTCGACCTTAGAAAAGTAGAGTGCAAGATTCGAATTTTGTCGGACGAAAACGATTTGGACTTGATTGTGTAAAGGGGGATGACTATCAATAGGGGTGCTATCGAACGATGATAACGTCGGTGTGATATAGATGAGCGTGCTTGGAATTCGAGGAATGGTTCGAACGAAAATTTTGAAGAAGTCGATTTTGATTCGAATGATATTTTTGAGGATTTGTCGAATGACTTCATCCCTGAGTGGTATATGCGATAGCTTCAGGGATGTCGATCGATTGAGGATGGGGGTGTCGATGAGTCTATCAGCAAGCATCGCGTGTATGCAAAGCCGTAGATTGAGTATCATTAAATAAGTTATAGTCTTGAGATTTGACGAGTTGATTCAAACAACCTAGAAATTGACACGCACGAAATGTGCACGGGATTGAGGATTGCGCAAGTATGAAACGCAAAAATGATTGAGTAGGTGAAACTGAATCGAAGAAAAGTTAAGGTGTAGCGAACGGACGACTCGATCGAGGAAATCGATAAGAATCGTATACGAAAAGTTAGCACGATCGGATGATAGCGTGTATGGAAATGATTAAAATATTTAAAAATAACTTTAAGGAATTGGGATGGATGTTGCGAGATGATTTGAGTTAGCAAGGAATGATGTGATTTGAAGAAAAATGTTGCTCGATGACTTAAGATAGACGGATAAATAATACGTGAATTCAGGTTTAAGGAAATTGATGTTGTGAATGATTCGAGGGATAATGATCGAACTTGAATTTGAATGTCGAGGAGATTATCCAGTCGGACGATAGTATCATTCACACGACTCAAAATTCGTTGGAAAGGAAGATCGTCTGGTTACGCATATCATCGATGATATTGAGGCGTATCAAAGATCGATATGCGATAACTCGGAGGCACTATAATTCGAGGAATGACGATCGTACAAGTGTTATTGTTCTGACGGATGCTATACTTAGGATTTTGATTGAAATAAATGTGGATGAAAATAGAAGTGTTTTGATGGTTACGCGGATAACCACAGCGTCGACATTCTTGTCTTGTACGAGCGCAACTCTAGCCTCGCACATGCGTCGTATCGGGTTTGGGGTGATCATTCTGCGTAAGCGCTGACATGGTGATTCATGTCGCGGGAATGATCGAACTCGGAAAATCAGGATGCGACAACTTTGATTGTCTCGACTTGTTGGTTTGATGCGAAGGAAAATTCGAGGATGTTTGGACTTACGATTGATGATTGAGTAAACTTGAGGATTGAATAGATCAAATCTACGTATCGAGAGTGAATTAGTCTAGACACAAAACAAGAGTTATGTCCCGATGAGGATGATTATTCCGCAGGAGCGTGCATGGTAATTCATGTCCACCGTGGATAATCTGACTCGCGTGAGATCGGGGCGCAACATATATTTAAGCTAGACAAACTTATGATCGGATATGTGAATTGTGATGAACGACTTAGGAAATATGAAATGTGAATTATGGCTTAGCAACAAATTGTGTCATAGCGTGCTTGACTTGGAAGGATTGATAGGCGGATTATGTCGAATGTGTTCGAAGAGCTAGACTATGCGAAATGGCTTGATGAACGAGTGATATTGATATGTTAAGAATTGGTTGAAACGTGAGTTATCGTAGGATGGCTTTACTGAATGACTCAGACCCCTTGCGACGAATATCAGGATGTGTGTACGAAATCTATGCTCAAAGTTTAGAAATCGGAGTGATACGAGATTTGGGTAGAAAACCCCGTACTATCAACTTTGGTTTGACCTTAGGATGGGGTCAGTGTTGATAATTGTTGTTTGAGAACTATGATTCCAATACTGATGGATGACTTTAGCCTAAAGACATAGCCTAGCGGTTAGGCAGGCGTCCCGGCACGAAGACATAGGAATTGTGGAGGTACCACTCATGAGGCTCGGTTGATATGCATGTATATCAGGGACGCCTGAATATGTGCACGATCCGACTCGAGTGGTGATAGCGGATTCTCTACAACGAGGCTTGGCTGAAATGCATGTATTTTGGGGACGCCTGGTATATGTGCACGATCCAACTAAGTGATACGTTGAATCAAGTGAGACTAAAGGAATGAAAAAGGGTCAAGTATTTTGAAATCGTGTTTCAAGGAAAAGATTGGTGGTAGTGCGATCATTAAATTTAGACGAACTTGAATGTTGGTTGATTGGATGGTTTGCCTAGAACTGAATTGTCCGTGTGCGCGACGAAAGTAAGTTACCTAAGCTGAGATATAGTTGTTCGAGGTGAAAGATAACCAAAGCACGAGCGTGGCTCGAGTTGAAAAAAACACATAGGAGTAGTGCGTACGAGAGTCTTTGAATGTAGAACAAAGTGATAAGGCAATGAGTAAGTACTCAGTTAGTTTCGAGGACGAAACTTTTTCTGAGTGGTGTATGATGTAGTGTCCCATCCCGCTCAGTCAATCGGAGGAATCGAAACGCCAACGGCGTTCGAACTTAGCCATGCAACGACGACTCGAAGGCCCGCTCGGTCGAGGCGACTCCTCGCTCAGGTGGGATAGTTTTGGTGAACTTGCCTCATCTTAGCCTTCACATAATAAATTGCATATTTTCAACTTACACAAGTAGGCTTGATAATAAAAGAGACGAATCCACGTAGCTAAGAAAATAATCCCGATGGGTCGAATCGAGTTAAAATATGGAAAGGTCCAACGGTCGGCTTAGAAACGATGCACGATGGCTTTCAAAATTGGCAATCGGTCCTTCGTCCCGTGGCATGGGAGAAGGAAAGTTGGTCTTCGACACAAACTATGAATTAGCCTAAGTCATAGGCATCACCCGCGTAAATGTTCGATAAAGCATGCACGCTTCCACGATGCAAGTCTTGGAATAGCCTTTGCTCGTCCCTTGGGTTAAGTTGTAGGTTCGATTAAGTTAGGCAAAGTTATGCCGGTCAGCCTAAGTCATTCCAAGTATTGTCTCGCTCTTTCTATGGTTTTCAAGTTATTTAGTCCCACGATCTCAAGGCCCATCATATAAAGTATGACTTGGACGATAGCGTCGCATAGAACACGAGTCGGTTTAAGGCACGAGCCACGGTTGGTTCAGTGATAAGTTAGCCACGGTCTGTTGACACTTAAGGAACACATTATGTTCAAGTTAAGTGGGAAGGCTATACTGTAGCCGTTCCCTGAGTTCGAAGATTGTTAAGTTCAAGCGATGGTCAGTCATCGCGAAGAAATATGACGGGACTGTAGGTCAGTCGCCGAGGCAACCCTGGTTTGGGCTCTGCAAAGAGAAGTATGGTTCCAAAGCACGGTTTGCTAAGTTTGGTTGAGCCGTTCCACAAATTAGACCTTGCATTTACGTGAGTCTAGATGTTATCGTAGGTGCATGGTCATGGACGACTTGTCGACAAGGGGTATTTTTACCGTTTATTCGGATCGTAAAGCCTGGGCCAAGGGACCGATCCAGCCATGGAGGAAACGGGATGATAGCCGAGCTGGGTAAAAAGAAGCCGGTATATTGGGGTCTTGCTACGGAGCCTGCTACTCCCATTTGCAAGGCAGCTTCCGTCTACTAGGTAGCAACCGGCAGTGCGGGGACTTGCTTCGGAGTTAGCTACTCGGGTTGCAGGGGCCGTCAGCTGCCAGGCTATGTCCAAAATGGCTTGGGCCAGTGACCAATTCATATAGATAGGTCGGTACGGGCGGCCAATCCGTATGTGTGCCTTTGGATTGTGTCTAGTTGTATGTGTGTGTAGTCAGAACACAAAGTTTTGGCCTAAGATTTGGCTACAACGTAGACACTGTGCCTCGGCACGAATGTGGCATCGGGATTGTGAGTTGCCCACGTAAGTTCTACAAGTCGAGTTGGTCTCGGGTTAAGTTGGAAAGGGCCGTAGGGCAAGTTTGGTTATGTTATCTTGAGTTGCAGGGACGACCTCAAAATATGAGGCACGGTCGCGCTGTCATAACACAAGTATGGGTAAGTCAGTAAGTGGCGAGGCACTGCCTCAAAGAGGTAACACGGTCACACGGAAAATGGAGTCTCATCGTGTAGTTGCGTCTCTGATTTTGGGCCGAAAGGCAAGTATAACTTGATAGATTATAATTGTTGTTGCGAGCACGAGATGGCCTAAAGACACAAATTTGGCCATAGGCGTCTGTCTTAAAACTGATCCTAAGGCAAGAGTAGAAAGACAATCATAAGGGGGCTTGTAGTACACAAAGTAAATGAACGTATTGGTTTTGTATGGGTGGGCGAGAGCTCATTCCACCAGTACAGTTGAGTACTGACACCCACACAGTTTTCATGTGCAGGCACAGGTAGAAGCTCGTGGCGCGGAGCTCGCTTGGATGCGTCGAGGCACGGAGTTCCTTGGCGATTCGAGGCGTGTAGTCGTATGGAGTCTGGACTTATACGGGACATAATGTATAGACATCGCCTATCCGAAGCATCCGCTGGCTCAAGACTTGTATTGAGAGATGAGAGAGAGCTGAGTGACTTATAATTTGAGAAAAGTGAGCTTGAGTGATTGTAATCTTGGCCTTGCGCCCCATTGTAATCCTTGTTTCAATATCAATAAAATGCATCTTTTGAATGACTTGTGTTTTGTTCTAAATTTCTGCTGCTATTATTCAATGTCTCTGCTTGGGACTTCTGTGCGACGACCTCATCGCAGCAGCTGAAATCGACCGTTATGGAACCTGTCCTGCATGAGCGCAATCTAGGCTCGTGCGGCATCACGTCTTAGCAAGGACGATCGCTCCTACGGGAGTGGGGCATGACAACACAAAACCTATTCAAACTTTCAAATGAGGACTCAATAGAGCCTCAAAACTATTCCTAAGGATTGTCCTTATACATGGGTGAGTTCCTATGGGTCCAATACCAAAATTTGAATCAAAAATGACAAGGCTAGAGAGTGTTATACCTATTGGGAGTGGTTTCCCAATGAACAATCCAATGGACATGACCCGACATGAAACTCCCTAGCAAATGGACTCTCCTTCTTGCTCCTAGCTCCAAGTTCCTTATAGGCACCTTCCTCCTGAGAGAATGTGAGGAATGGTGGAGGAAAGAGTGAGATTGAGAGAGAAATCAAAGGTGGGAAGGCTCTTCCTTTGGAGAGAACTCTAGAATGGGAAGATGGAGGCTTGAACTTAATGGAATGAAGGAAGAGAGGGTCTCCTATATGGCCGGCCAAGACATTCTTAGGTTAGAGCCTAACCGGAATACCAAACATGCCCTCTAAGTTGTCATTAGGCTAATTAAATGCATGTGAGGGTTTGGGACCATTTTGGACAAAAGCCTAATCTCTTAATGAGCTAAATGGTCATGAATAACTAGTCTAATGGAACTAATCTAATGAGTTGGTTTTTGAGTCATGTCTTGCTAATGGTTGGGTTCTAGTTTAGTGTCTAGGCTAATCGGTCCACTAAAACAAGTCCACAATTGGGCTAACTTCAAACCATACCCACTAATCCAAATAAATTAAATAAATACACACATTATTCCTAAATAAATATTCACATTACATGGAAATTTGAATTGACAAAATTACCCCTATTGGAAAAACTGGTAGTTACACAGCCGGGAGGGGGAGGGGTGGGTGATAGCTAGGGCAAGGGTAGAGGTGGAGGGAGGTGGAGGGGGGTGTTGGCTAGAGAAAATGTAGTTTCGTCCTTTTTTGTTTTGGGTATTAAGTTAAAATTAATTTATGGTATCAAGTTCTAAATTTTTTTTAAAGACATCAAGTTTAAAAAACTTGAAATAGATGAGAGTATGAAGTTAAAATTAAGGCTTTTTTATTTAATGATAATTACATAATTAGTAAGATCCATTCTGATAACATTTTTAAAAAAAGCCATTAATAACCGAAAAATCACATTTGAAAGCAGTGAAACTATTTGTTTTCAAATGTTGACAAAAATCAACTAGTCTTTTTAATTTATTCCTTAAGTTGTTACCAAACGACTTACTTCTCAAAGGACAATGAAATTAAAAAATTATAACAGAAGCAACAATGATTAGCAATCCAAGCCCGTTACCATGCCATGAACTTGGCTCCATGCATACATATCCTGACTGAATTTTGCGAGGAATGGGCACGGTAGGGTAGGGTAGGATAGGGTATGCTCTCTAGGATAGGGTATGCTCTCTTTCTAGAAGACTAGGTTGCAAGGCTTATACGATGATATGGTCTCAGTGCTATACTTGTATGGGTAGAGGCTAATACCCAAAATCTAGAATTGTAGGACTGACCGATTGCATCTGGGTCTATAGCATAACGTTGTTGACCAGCGGTGAGCATTATTCAATTTTGGACGGAAAATCAAAGCAAATCTAACAAGAGATTCGGTTTTGTTTGAAAAAAAAATTAAGGCTTAATTGTAACTTGATACCCTCAACTATTTCTGGTTTTCAACTGAATACCTTAAACTTTTTTTTTTTTTGTAACAATTTGATACCCGAATATTTTTTTGGACGAAAATACCCATGCTCAAACTTGAAAATTACCACCCCCCAACTCCCCCCCCCCCTCCCACTCCGGCCACCCCCTCCCTCCCGCCCGCTTCCGTCCACCCCCACTCCCCCCCACACCCCCCCCCCCCCCCACCCCCCCCTCCCCCCCGACCCGCTCCGGCCGCCCGCCCCCGCCTCTCCCCCTAGGGTGCGGCAGCGTGGGAGGAGGGGGGGGCTAGGGAGGGAGGGGGAGAGGGGGGAGGGGGGGGGGGGGGGGGGGGGGGGGGCGGAGGGTGGACGGAAGCGGGAGGGAGGAGGGCGACCGGAAGTAGGAAAGGGGGGGGGGGGGGGTGACCGAAAGCGGGAGAGGGGGTGGCCGGAGGAGGGGTGGGACGGGAGGGAGGGGGTGGCCGGAGTTTGGGGGGGGGGGGGAGGGAGAGGAGGGGAGAGGGAAGGGATAAGGGCATTTTCGGAATTTTTAAAAGTTTAGGTATGAAGTTGAAAAATAATAATAGTTGAGGTATTAAATTGTTGAGTAAAAAAGTTTAGGGTATCAAGTTGAAAAACTGAATTAGTTGAGGGTATCAAAGTGCAATTAAGCCAAAAATTAATTCAGTTTCAGTTTTAGAAATACTAAAATTTATTATTCCGTTTTGATTTTCGATTTTGGACGTTTTTGTTTTGAATTTCGGTCCAAAACCGAAAACTGGATAAGACTTATAAATTATGTAAATACCTTCAATTATATGCATATTTTATGATTGAAAATATGTATATTTTAAAAACAACAATTCTATGTATGTATTTGAAAGTCAAACTTTGATAATTTAACAAATAGTCCAAGTTAACAACTAGTTCAACTTTGGACTTAATTTTAAAATACAATAAATATGATAAAAACTATAATTTTTAATAAGTTAACCACGATCCCAACTTTGGGCCTAGTCTATTAAATAATAGAGATAACATAACCGAACAAGCCGAATCGATTATTCGGTTCGGTTTCAATTTTGATTTTGACTAATTTCGGTTCGTAGAATTTTGGTTTATTTGGTTTTGACTATTTCAATATGCTTGAAACCCAATAACCCAAATGGCCACCCCCATTGTTGACCCATTAACAAGCCTAATCAGGATAAGATTGATACTTTTCTAGCTTAAGGGCCCGTTTGGCTTATAGGGTCTGACTACGTAATATAATTAGTATTACAATGTCAATCCTCGCATGTTTTGTTGGACGAAAAATTAGAAACTTAGATTACATAACATCACTTTCTTCTAAAACCAATTTAATAAGGTAAGTTATAAAGGCACTTCACTTTTGATCAGGACTAGCTCATTTTAAATTTTGTATTATTTACAAGTTTACCATTGAAGAAATTGATCAGGGCTATCCCACCCTTTGGTATAAGTCACTAGTGCAAACAAGGACTGCCCAATTTTCTGGCAGTCCTACAAACTGAATGGACTGCCAGAAAACTGGACAGTCCTAAGTCACAGCATGTGAAACAAAGGACTGCCCATTTTTCTGGCAGTCCTTACTGTATGTAGGGCTGCCAGAAAATTGGACAGTCCTTGTTTGCACTAGTGACTTATACCAAAGAGTGGGATAGCCCAGATCAATTTCTTCAATGCCAAACTTATAAATAATACAAAGTTTAAAATGGGCTAGCCCTGATCAAAAAGTGAAGTGCCTTTATAAGTTACTATTTCATAATACAGCTCATGTAATCGCAATTACATTACAACTTACAACATACAAAATTAATTTGTTTCTTTTTTTTTTAGTATTATTATTTATATATTTTATTTTATTTATAATTTTTTACTTTGTTAATTTTAATTTTAATTTAATTTTAATTTTAATTTAATTTTAATTTTAATTTTGTATTAATTATTTTATTTTTTATCTTTAAATTTGTATTTTTGTATTTTGTATTTTCTTAGTACTTTTAAAATTTAAACAAAATATTACTTTTATTTTACTATAAACCCAATTACATACATGGTAAATCAAATATTTGAATGCAAGTGATATTACATTACGTGGTTTGATTATATGTTCCAACCAAATATGGTAATGTAATTGTAATACAATTACATTACAAACTCAATTCCATTTTCAATGAATCAAACAAAACCAAACAATTGCAATAGGATAATAGTTTCTATTTCACATAATCGTAAAGATTTTGGACTATATATATATATATATATATATATATAGATATATATATATATAAAGGAGGGATCCGTATTCTTCATTTTTTGCATCTCCATGTAACAACCGTTAGATC